>OU026146.1:4898153-5214231 GCA_907269125.1 Eristalis pertinax
AGTGGGGGCAACACCCCCAATTTATTAAGCTTAATACAAGCGAATAACTTAAGCAATCTAAACTTAAGAACTGAAGCTTAACCTAGATGGTAGAGAAAGAAAGGGAGGACTAGGGCAGGAAAGAATGGAACTGGAGGTGGTTTCGAAGTGAGGTTTTGCTAAGGTGGAAATCGAAAGAGTATTCCATAGTGTTAGCCAGGATTAACATTCTTGATACCGGTGAGTTTAAGCCGTAATTAGTCCGATGTGGTCTAATGCGAAAGAGGGATGCAGACCTTAAATTGTAGGGGTTGACGCTAAGAGACACAAATGCAAGAAGTGCGGGGCAGTCTGTATTAACTGTAATCAGTTGGTGGGGGAACAGCAGATCGGCAGTTTTGCGACGGTTTTCGAGGGACTCGAGGCGAATTAGTTTAAGGCGATCAGAGCAAGGAGGTAAGTTGGTTCTGTCAGTCCAGAAAATATCACGTAGAGCGAAACGTAGAAACCTACGCTGGACAGCTTCGATACGACGAATGTGGACCGCGTAATGAGGTGACCATACTTGGTTGGCATATTCGAGAATGGAAGGTGAAGAAGGTGATGTATAGAGATTTTGTGACATAGGGATTCGAAAATTCTTTTGACCAGCGTTTGATAAAGCCAAGCGTAGAATTTGCTCTACATATAATATTGTCAATATGGGAACGAAAGTTGAGCTCACGATCACAGATTACGCCTAAGTCGCGGAGAGATGATACTGAAGGGACTAGTTCATTGCTGAGGAAATAGTTTCTATGTGGACGCGGTGGTAGTTAACGGGAGTATGTAATGGATTGACATTTACTGATGTTTAGTTGGAGATCGTTTTTTTGACACCAAATTGAAGATAGTAGGAGTCAGAGGGGGAGGAGATGAACGAATAGATTTTCATGTCATCGGCGTAAACAGAGAGATGAGAGTCAACATCGTTGATAGTAAGTACGAAAATTAGTGGACCGAGGTGGCTACCTTGTCGTTCGCCAGAAGTGGCTTTGATGGGCTTGGAGACAGACGATCTGAAGGTAACTGCGTATTCTCTGCTTTCCAAATAGGATTTGATCCATTTGATGAAGTGAGATTGAAAACCTAGAGCTGTCAGTTCAAAAATATAATGACTGGGTGCGAAATTTTATCGAATGATTTACTAAAGTCGGTGTCTATTACATCGACTTCTTTGCCGTCTTCAAATGCGAATAATGCCTTAGACACAAAGACTAGGCATGATTCCTACTGAGAGATGGAGAAACTGCAAAGGAACACAAAGCTCTGCGTCTGCTTTGTTTCTGTCCGGTCTCTAGGTCAACCGGGCAGAAACAAGGTGTCGTGACTGTCGTAAAACCGCAACATCTCATAAGTTTTGCAAAAACCACTCGAACATTTCCCTTATATATGGCCACTGTGGACTACAACGAGGTTTACTGTGTTTGGAGTTAGGACTGTCCACCAACAGGTCTATGTGAGACTCAGCTGCCATCCCTAACCTAAGCTAACCCAGCGCTATACGAAAAAGAGGAGCCAGGGAATCACCAGCTTTTGCATCTGTAGCAGCGACCATGATCATCATCATCTTCTGATCCGCATGATCCACTACAGGGGTCGCGCTTTAAATAAACGAAAATAAGAAATTGTAGGTCAATTGTAACACGTTGCTAGGAAGTATAATTCCACCCACGAAAGCTGGTTAAAAACAAGAGAGTCTAAATTATGACGTGAATACTAAGAAAATCCACATCAGCCAAACAAAACACAGCCATTCCATCCAGCAACATTCAAGAGCGATTGTCAATGTGCATCACACGCCACGAAATCAGATTCAATTCACGTTAAATTCTGTGTGTTCTCCCCAACAGTGCAAATCGCGAATACTCGATGCAACGATAAGCGCACAACTCCTCCGCTCCACCCCCATTGTTCACGCCTTTCGTGCATTGTGCAAAATGCAATTTTGTCAGCTGGTACCCCCGACCCGAACGGGTAATTTCGGTTCTATCCATTCTACGTGCTAAAGGGTTATCCATGGCTATTAGTATTCCGAAAGCGTTTCCCGAATCGCATGCGATTTGCTCTTAAACAAAAACCAGAAAAAACCCCATCGCATTCATGGACACCATAAAGTGCCACAATCATGCGATTTTCCAACTTGTCATCCCATTGTTCTCGAAATCCATTACCACAAGACATGAATACGATACGGCGAGGCGCGGTGCGGCGCGGGATTACCAACTAGGCTTGTTTGCCACGCCACCCTCTCTTCGCTCAGTCTGGCCACTGGACGGAGGGGTCTCACACCAGAAATGAGTACGCAGTAATTAATGCAATAAAAATAACTCTAATTGTTGTCCTGTAATGCATCGTTAGCTTTGGTGCAATGAATGCATATATGCACACTGTACACAACTGTATGCAAGCAAGCAAGCAACCAACGCAGGACATCCGTTCGCTATTTTGCCAGGAATAGCTACACCAGAGTGAGAGCCCAACAAAAGGAATGGGTAATTATTGTACATTCATATTCCAGAATTCCATGTTTTATCATTAGAAGTCCTTAGTCGGGGCGATTGCGAAACGCCCACACAGCCATTGTGCAGCAGCAAGCAGCATATCCTTTATGATGATGGATGGCTGGTTATATTGTAATTTTTTTTTTGTTCTCTGTCTCTGCCTCCCTCTCGTTCTTTATTCGTGTTTTTTTTTTGTATGAATAATGCAATTTAGATTGTGCGATGCCGGAATAGATTCATTGTGCGTGATCATAAACCATGTGCGAGTGGAGTCTTGTTAGATTAGACGCGGCAGGAATGAGGTGGATTTATGGACGTTTCATGTGCAACATGCAAATGTGTGGTTTTGCCTTCAAGAAAATAAAGAAATAGTGACTTCATTCGCGGATGGAAATAAAGAAGGGAAAATGTAGCTAATCAGACGTGACTAAGTGGAGGGTACGTGCATGCCTTGGCGGGGAGAGAGCTACACACATGAGATCATCCTTCGATCAGCTGTGCCGATGAACCCTGGAAACCGTGAGAAAGTCTTCAATAATCTAGCCCTAGGACCTTCAACAATCCCACAAAAGTATCATATTTTCGAATGGGAAGCCGCAGAAGAGCCCTACGGATGTATGGAACCAGTTCAAGAGGTGCCTACGGATAGTTTTATATGGTGTCTATCTACAGAATGTTAAGGCGCCATTTATTCTCCCCGAAGGCAACAAAAACGGACCCCCTTTCGTATGAGCTTCCCGCTAGCACTGATGCCCAATGATGGAGCGAAGGCAAATTACTTCCCGGTGACAAGAAACAAACGATAATCAGAAGGGTACTCACTTTTGATGAACGCCGATGAGGATTAAAGGTGCTCTCAACGAGGGCTGGCTGGATGTCAATCAGTCTGAAGACCTACCTGCTTCGCTTTGTCCATCGGTGGGTGTCCTGGGATACAGCATGCACACTCACTCCCGCCCCGCACAAGCACTCCCGTCACTGATTACAAAAGAAGCGCGAAAAACCGGGCAAAACACTGAGACCACACTTCTGACCGCACACAGGGACTGGGGATGCTAAGATATCGAACGAAAATTACGGCAAAAGAAGCGCGAAAAACCGGGCAAAACACTGAGACCACACTTCTGACCGCACTCAGGGACTGGGGATGGTAAGATTTCGAACGAAAATTACTACAAAAGCAGCGCGAAAAACCGGGCAAAACACTGAGACCACACGTCTGACCGCACACAGGGATTGGGGATGCTAAGATATCGCACGAAAATTACTGAAAAAGCAGCGCGAAAAACCGGGCAAAACACTGAAACCCCTTTTCAGACCGCACTGGGGAGCTCCTTGGAAAGGGGGAAGCACTGAAAATTGGAGTGGAATGCAATATAACCGATACCCGAGCAAAGAGCGCGATCGTCCCAATTTCAAACCGCACACAAGGACATTGGGAACAGCAAACGAATGCACACCGATAGACGAATTGAAGAACTCCATAAAATCTGGAAAAAAAAAGATACAAAAATCGCGTTAAAAAACAGGCAAAAATATTAAAATAAAAAAAATTAATCGATAATTTCAAAGAACTTAGCGGGCAATAAATTGAAGAAATAAATTTGTGTGAATTTTACTTTTGGCAGCACTCGCATGTGCATGCGTGCAAGGTTCAAGATCAAAGACTGTACTGACATGTATATGCAAGCATGCTCTCATGCAACATAAGCCAGCCGTCAAAAATTAGCAACATGTCACGATCTCAGCTTAGATCTCACCACCCAGTGCCACCAATGCTCCCATTGGCCATGATCATGCAACAAGTGCATAGAGAGAGAGATCTAAGTGACAGGTTCTTGCATGCCAGCCTTGCCGGGCGAAGATGCTGAGAGCTCGCACACTGATTGGCTGGAAGCTGGCACGCACTGAGAAAGTTCGTCTACTTGTGTTTCGGAAGTTTTGCTGCTGGCTCGGGGATTTTGTACATTCTCATGGGTGTGTGAATGTTTCTAAGCAGATTTGGTAACTTGAGGAGTCTTGTTTGTTGAACGGCTTTGGTATGTGAACATTGCCGAGGAGAGAGAGAAGCTCATTATTGATTTGACACGATTTTTTTTGTCATTTTTTAAAAAGGCCTGCTCCACCAAATTTCGGATAAGATCTTTTCTGAACAAAATCTGACTTCGATGACTCTCTATGAAGATGAAAAGGATTCAAAGGAGTGTGTAATCCAGGCTGCTGTGGTCTCACTACGGTAATAATGTACCATTTGTGCAGTACCCCTGGGGAAGGAAATTGCACTATAAACTGATAGTGAGTTGACTGTAGCGTCCTCTAGGCTGAAGTAACCGGGCCGCATTAAATCCTGTACTCTTAACCCGATTAGAGTCGTAGCGTCAGATAAACTAACTCATTCGATTAATAGACGCAAGAGACCATAACACAAGAGTACAGAAGTCGTAGGTACGCCTAGTTGGGCCGCTGTGGCAGTTGGAAGATGAGCCATGAAAAGGCTAGAAAATCCTTACTATACACTGTCAATTTTTTTAGGTGAAAAATTCGAAGTCGCCGGATTCGCTCCAGTCTTCGGATTATGTAAATACACACCGAAACACATATACACAGGTGTACACAGGTCGTAGGTACGCCTAGTTGGGCCGCTGTGGCAGTTGGAAGATGAGCCATGAAACGGCTAGAAAATCCTTACTATACACTGTCAATTTTTTTAGGTGAAAAATTCGAAGTCGCCGGATTCGCTCCAGTCTTCGGATTATGTAAATACACACCGAAACACATATACACAGGTGTACACAGGTCGTAGGTACGCCTAGTTGGGCCGCTGTGGCAGTTGGAAGATGAGCCATGAAACGGCTAGAAAATCCTTACTATACACTGTCAATTTTTTTAGGTGAAAAATTCGAAGTCGCCTGATTCGCTCCAGTCTTTGGATTTCGGTAATACACATCTAAACACATATCCACAGGTGTACACAGGTCGTAGGTACGCCTAGTTGGGCCGCTGTGGCATTTGGAAGATGAGCCATGAAAAGGCTAGAAAATCCTTACTATACACTGTCAATTTGTTTAGGTGAAAAATTCGATGTCGTCGGATTTACTCCAGTCTTTGAATTTCGGTAATACACATCTAAACACATATCCACAGGTGTACACAGGTCGTAGGTACGCCTAGTTGGGCCGCTGTGTCAGTTGGAAGATGAGCCATGAAAAGGCTAGAAAAATCCTTACTATACACTGTCAATTTTTTTAGGTGAAAAATTCGAAGTCGTCGGATTCACTCCAGTCTTTGAATTTCGGTAATACACATCTAAACACATATCCACAGGTGTACACAGGTCGTAGGTACGCCTAGTTGGGCCGCTGTGGCAGTTGGAAGATGAGCCATGAAAAGGCTAGAAAATCCTTACTATACACTGTCAATTTTTTTAGGTGAAAAATTCGAAGTCGTCGGATTCACTCCAGTCTTTGAATTTCGGCAATACACATCTAAACACATATACACCGGTGTACACAGGTCGTAGGTACGCCTAGTTGGGCCGCTGTGGCATTTGGAAGATGAGCCATGAAAAGGCTAGAAAATCCTTACTATACACTGTCAATTTTTTTAGGTGAAAAATTCGAAGTCGCCGGATTCGCTCCAGTCTTTGGATTATGTAAATACACACCGAAACACATATCCACAGGTGTGCACAGGTCGTAGGTACGCCTAGTTGGGCCGCTGTGTCAGTTGGAAGATGAGCCATGAAAAGGCTAGAAAAATCCTTACTATACACTGTCAATTTTTTTAGGTGAAAAATTCGAAGTCGTCGGATTCACTCCAGTCTTTGAATTTCGGTAATACACATCTAAACACATATCCACAGGTGTACAGAGGTCGTAGGTACGCCTAGTTGGGCCGCTGTGTCAGTTGGAAGATGAGCCATGAAAAGGCTAGAAAAATCCTTACTATACACTGTCAATTTTTTTAGGTGAAAAATTCGAAGTCGCCGGATTCGCTCCAGTCTTTGGATTATGTAAATACACACCGAAACACATATCCACAGGTGTACACAGGTCGTAGGTACGCCTAGTTGGGCCGCTGTGGCAGTTGGAAGATGAGCCATGAAAAGGCTAGAAAATCCTTACTATACACTGTCAATATTTTTAGGTGAAAAATTCGAAGTCGCCGGATGCGCTCCAGTCTTTGGATTATGTAAATACACACCGAAACACATATCCACAGGTGTACACAGGTCGTAGGTACGCCTAGTTGGGCCGCTGTGGCATTTGGAAGATGAGCCATGAAAAGGCTAGAAAATCCTTACTATACACTGTCAATTTTTTTAGGTGAAAAATTCGAAGTCGCCGGATTTGCTCCAGTCTTTGGATTATGTAAATACACACCGAAACACATATCCACAGGTGTACACAGGTCGTAGGTACGCCTAGTTGGGCCGCTGTGGCAGTTGGAAGATGAGCCATGAAAAGGCTAGAAAATCCTTACTATACACTGTCAATTTTTTTAGGTGAAAAATTCGAAGTCGCCGGATTCGCTCCAGTCTTTGGATTATGTAAATACACACCGAAACACATATCCACAGGTGTGCACAGGTCGTAGGTACGCCTAGTTGGGCCGCTGTGTCAGTTGGAAGATGAGCCATGAAAAGGCTAGAAAAATCCTTACTATACACTGTCAATTTTTTTAGGTGAAAAATTCGAAGTCGTCGGATTCACTCCAGTCTTTGAATTTCGGTAATACACATCTAAACACATATCCACAGGTGTACACAGATCGTAGGTACGCCTAGTTGGGCCGCTGTGTCAGTTGGAAGATGAGCCATGAAAAGGCTAGAAAAATCCTTACTATACACTGTCAATTTTTTTAGGTGAAAAATTCGAAGTCGCCGGATTCGCTCCAGTCTTTGGATTATGTAAATACACACCGAAACACATATCCACAGGTGTGCACAGGTCGTAGGTACGCCTAGTTGGGCCGCTGTGGCAGTTGGAAGATGAGCCATGAAAAGGCTAGAAAATCCTTACTATAACTGTCAATTTTTTTAGGTGAAAAATTCGAAGTCGTCGGATTCACTCCAGTCTTTGAATTTCGCTAATACACATCTAAACACATATCCACAGGTGTACACAGGTCGTAGGTACGCCTAGTTGGGCCGCTGTGGCAGGTGGAAGATGAGCCATGAAAAGGCTAGAAAATCCTTACTATACACTGTCAATTTTTTTAGGTGAAAAATTCGAAGTCGCCGGATTTGCTCCAGTCTTTGGATTATGTAAATACACACCGAAACACATATCCACAGGTGTACACAGGTCGTAGGTACGCCTAGTTGGGCCGCTGTGGCAGTTGGAAGATGAGCCATGAAAAGGCTAGAAAATCCTTACTATACACTGTCAATTTTTTTAGGTGAAAAATTCGAAGTCGTCGGATTCACTCCAGTCTTTGAATTTCGGTAATACACATCTAAACACATATCCACAGGTGTACACAGATCGTAGGTACGCCTAGTTGGGCCGCTGTGTCAGTTGGAAGATGAGCCATGAAAAGGCTAGAAAAATCCTTACTATACACTGTCAATTTTTTTAGGTGAAAAATTCGAAGTCGCCGGATTCGCTCCAGTCTTTGGATTATGTAAATACACACCGAAACACATATCCACAGGTGTACACAGGTCGTAGGTACGCCTAGTTGGGCCGCTGTGGCAGTTGGAAGATGAGCCATGAAAAGGCTAGAAAATCCTTACTATACACTGTCAATATTTTTAGGTGAAAAATTCGAAGTCGCCGGATGCGCTCCAGTCTTTGGATTATGTAAATACACACCGAAACACATATCCACAGGTGTGCACAGGTCGTAGGTACGCCTAGTTGGGCCGCTGTGGCAGTTGGAAGATGAGCCATGAAAAGGCTAGAAAATCCTTACTATACACCGTCAATTTTTTTAGGTGAAAAATTCGAAGTCGCCGGATTCGCTCCAGTCTTTGGATTAGGTAAATACACACCGAAACACATATCCACAGGTGTACACAGGTCGTAGGTACGCCTAGTTGGGCCGCTGTGGCAGGTGGAAGATGAGCCATGAAAAGGCTAGAAAATCCTTACTATATACTGTCAATTTTTTTAGGTGAAAAATTCGAAGTCGCCGGATTCGCTCCAGTCTTTGGATTATGTAAATACACACCGAAACACATATCCACAGGTGTGCACAGGTCGTAGGTACGCCTAGTTGGGCCGCTGTGGCAGTTGGAAGATGAGCCATGAAAAGGCTAGAAAATCCTTACTATACACTGTCAATTTTTTTAGGTGAAAAATTCGAAGTCGCCGGATTCGCTCCAGTCTTTGGATTATGTAAATACACACCGAAACACATATCCACAGGTGTGCACAGGTCGTAGGTACGCCTAGTTGGGCCGCTGTGGCAGGTGGAAGATGAGCCATGAAAAGGCTAGAAAATCCTTACTATACACTGTCAATTTTTTTAGGTGAAAAATTCGAAGTCGCCGGATTCGCTCCAGTCTTCGGATTATGTAAATACACACCGAAACACATATACACAGGTGTACAGAGGTCGTAGGTACGCCTAGTTGGGCCGCTGTGGCAGTTGGAAGATGAGCCATGAAAAGGCTAGAAAATCCTTACTATACACTGTCAATTTTTTTAGGTGAAAAATTCGAAGTCGCCGGATTCGCTCCAGTCTTCGGATTATGTAAATACACACCGAAACACATATACACCGGTGTACACAGGTCGTAGGTACGCCTAGTTGGGCCGCTGTGGCATTTGGAAGATGAGCCATGAAAAGGCTAGAAAATCCTTACTATACACTGTCAATTTTTTTAGGTGAAAAATTCGAAGTCGCCTGATTCGCTCCAGTCTTTGGATTTCGGTAATACACATCTAAACACATATCCACAGGTGTGCACAGGTCGTAGGTACGCCTAGTTGGGCCGCTGTGGCAGTTGGAAGATGAGCCATGAAAAGGCTAGAAAATCCTTACTATACACTGTCAATTTTTTTAGGTGAAAAATTCGAAGTCGCCGGATTTGCTCCAGTCTTTGGATTATGTAAATACACACCGAAACACATATCCACAGGTGTACACAGGTCGTAGGTACGCCTAGTTGGGCCGCTGTGGCAGTTGGAAGATGAGCCATGAAAAGGCTAGAAAATCCTTACTATACACTGTCAATTTTTTTAGGTGAAAAATTCGAAGTCGCCGGATTTGCTCCAGTCTTTGGATTATGTAAATACACACCGAAACACATATCCACAGGTGTACACAGGTCGTAGGTACGCCTAGTTGGGCCGCTGTGGCAGTTGGAAGATGAGCCATGAAAAGGCTAGAAAATCCTTACTATACACTGTCAATTTTTTTAGGTGAAAAATTCGAAGTCGCCGGATTCGCTCCAGTCTTTGGATTAGGTAAATACACACCGAAACACATATCCACAGGTGTACACAGGTCGTAGGTACGCCTAGTTGGGCCGCTGTGGCAGGTGGAAGATGAGCCATGAAAAGGCTAGAAAATCCTTACTATACACTGTCAATTTTTTTAGGTGATAAATTCGATGTCGTCGTATTCACTCCAGTCTTTGAATTTCGCTAATACACATCTAAACACATATCCACAGGTGTACACAGGTCGTAGGTACGCCTAGTTGGGCCGCTGTGGCAGGTGGAAGATGAGCCATGAAAAGGCTAGAAAATCCTTACTATACACTGTCAATTTTTTTAGGTGAAAAATTCGAAGTCGCCGGATTCGCTCCAGTCTTTGGATTATGTAAATACACACAGAAACACATATCCACAGGTGTACTCAGGTCGTAGGTACGCCTAGTTGGGCCGCTGTGGCAGTTGGAAGATGAGCCATGAAAAGGCTAGAAAATCCTTACTATACACTGTCAATTTTTTTAGGTGAAAAATTCGAAGTCGCCGGATTCGCTCCAGTCTTTGGATTAGGTAAATACACACCGAAACACATATCCACAGGTGTACACAGGTCGTAGGTACGCCTAGTTGGGCCGCTGTGGCAGGTGGAAGATGAGCCATGAAAAGGCTAGAAAATCCTTACTATACACTGTCAATTTTTTTAGGTGAAAAATTCGAAGTCGCCGGATTCGCTCCAGTCTTTGGATTATGTAAATACACACCGAAACACATATCCACAGGTGTGCACAGGTCGTAGGTACGCCTAGTTGGGCCGCTGTGGCAGTTGGAAGATGAGCCATGAAAAGGCTAGAAAATCCTTACTATACACTGTCAATTTTTTTAGGTGAAAAATTCGAAGTCGCCGGATTCGCTCCAGTCTTTGGATTATGTAAATACACACCGAAACACATATCCACAGGTGTGCACAGGTCGTAGGTACGCCTAGTTGGGCCGCTGTGTCAGTTGGAAGATGAGCCATGAAAAGGCTAGAAAAATCCTTACTATACACTGTCAATTTTTTTAGGTGAAAAATTCGAAGTCGTCGGATTCACTCCAGTCTTTGAATTTCGGTAATACACATCTAAACACATATCCACAGGTGTACACAGATCGTAGGTACGCCTAGTTGGGCCGCTGTGTCAGTTGGAAGATGAGCCATGAAAAGGCTAGAAAAATCCTTACTATACACTGTCAATTTTTTTAGGTGAAAAATTCGAAGTCGTCGGATTCACTCCAGTCTTTGAATTTCGGTAATACACATCTAAACACATATCCACAGGTGTACACAGATCGTAGGTACGCCTAGTTGGGCCGCTGTGTCAGTTGGAAGATGAGCCATGAAAAGGCTAGAAAAATCCTTACTATACACTGTCAATTTTTTTAGGTGAAAAATTCGAAGTCGTCGGATTCACTCGTCTTTGAATTTCGGTAATACACATCTAAACACATATCCACAGGTGTACACAGATCGTAGGTACGCCTAGTTGGGCCGCTGTGTCAGTTGGAAGATGAGCCATGAAAAGGCTAGAAAAATCCTTACTATACACTGTCAATTTTTTTAGGTGAAAAATTCGAAGTCGCCGGATTCGCTCCAGTCTTTGGATTATGTAAATACACACCGAAACACATATCCACAGGTGTGCACAGGTCGTAGGTACGCCTAGTTGGGCCGCTGTGGCAGTTGGAAGATGAGCCATGAAAAGGCTAGAAAAATCCTTACTATACACTGTCAATTTTTTTAGGTGAAAAATTCGAAGTCGCCGGATTCGCTCCAGTCTTTGGATTTCGGTAATACACATCTAAACACATATCCACAGGTGTACACAGGTCGTAGGTACGCCTAGTTGGGCCACTGTGGCAGGTGGAAGATGAGCCATGAAAAGGCTAGAAAATCCTTACTATACACTGTCAATTTTTTTAGGTGAAAAATTCGAAGTCGCCGGATTCGCTCCAGTCTTTGGATTATGTAAATACACACCGAAACACATATCCACAGGTGTGCACAGGTCGTAGGTACGCCTAGTTGGGCCGCTGTGGCAGTTGGAAGATGAGCCATGAAAAGGCTAGAAAATCCTTACTATACACTGTCAATTTTTTTAGGTGAAAAATTCGAAGTCGCCGGATTCGCTCCAGTCTTTGGATTAGGTAAATACACACCGAAACACATATCCACAGGTGTACACAGGTCGTAGGTACGCCTAGTTGGGCCGCTGTGGCAGGTGGAAGATGAGCCATGAAAAGGCTAGAAAATCCTTACTATACACTGTCAATTTTTTTAGGTGAAAAATTCGAAGTCGCCGGATTCGCTCCAGTCTTTGGATTAGGTAAATACACACCGAAACACATATCCACAGGTGTACACAGGTCGTAGGTACGCCTAGTTGGGCCGCTGTGGCAGTTGGAAGATGAGCCATGAAAAGGCTAGAAAATCCTTACTATACACTGTCAATTTTTTTAGGTGAAAAATTCGAAGTCGCCGGATTCGCTCCAGTCTTTGGATTTCGGTAATACACATCTAAACACATATCCACAGGTGTACACAGGTCGTAGGTACGCCTAGTTGGGCCGCTGTGGCAGGTGGAAGATGAGCCATGAAAAGGCTAGAAAATCCTTACTATACACTGTCAATTTTTTTAGGTGAAAAATTCGAAGTCGCCGGATTCGCTCCAGTCTTTGGATTTCGGTAATACACATCTAAACACATATCCACAGGTGTACACAGGTCGTAGGTACGCCTAGTTGGGCCGCTGTGGCAGGTGGAAGATGAGCCATGAAAAGGCTAGAAAATCCTTACTATACACTGTCAATTTTTTTAGGTGAAAAATTCGAAGTCGCCGGATTCGCTCCAGTCTTTGGATTTCGGTAATACACATCTAAACACATAGCCACAGGTGTACACAGGTCGTAGGTACGCCTAGTTGGGCCGCTGTGGCAGGTGGAAGATGAGCCATGAAAAGGCTAGAAAATCCTTACTATACACTGTCAATTTTTTTAGGTGAAAAATTCGAAGTCGCCGGATTCGCTCCAGTCTTTGGATTAGGTAAATACACACCGAAACACATATCCACAGGTGTGCACAGGTCGTAGGTACGCCTAGTTGGGCCGCTGTGGCAGTTGGAAGATGAGCCATGAAAAGGCTAGAAAATCCTTACTATACACTGTCAATTTTTTTAGGTGAAAAATTCGAAGTCGCCGGTTTCGCTCCAGTCTTTGGATTATGTAAATACACACCGAAACACATATCCACAGGTGTGCACAGGTCGTAGGTACGCCTAGTTGGGCCGCTGTGGCAGTTGGAAGATGAGCCATGAAAAGGCTAGAAAATCCTTACTATACACTGTCAATTTTTTTAGGTGAAAAATTCGATGTCGTCGGATTTACTCCAGTCTTTGAATTTCGGTAATACACATCTAAACACATATCCACAGGTGTACACAGGTCGTAGGTACGCCTAGTTGGGCCGCTGTGGCAGGTGGAAGATGAGCCATGAAAAGGCTAGAAAATCCTTACTATACACTGTCAATTTTTTTAGGTGAAAAATTCGAAGTCGCCGGATTCGCTCCAGTCTTTGGATTAGGTAAATACACACCGAAACACATATCCACAGGTGTACACAGGTCGTAGGTACGCCTAGTTGGGCCGCTGTGGCAGGTGGAAGATGAGCCATGAAAAGGCTAGAAAATCCTTACTATACACTGTCAATTTTTTTAGGTGAAAAATTCGAAGTCGCCGGATTCGCTCCAGTCTTTGGATTTCGGTAATACACATCTAAACACATAGCCACAGGTGTACACAGGTCGTAGGTACGCCTAGTTGGGCCGCTGTGGCAGGTGGAAGATGAGCCATGAAAAGGCTAGAAAATCCTTACTATACACTGTCAATTTTTTTAGGTGAAAAATTCGAAGTCGCCGGATTCGCTCCAGTCTTTGGATTAGGTAAATACACACCGAAACACATATCCACAGGTGTGCACAGGTCGTAGGTACGCCTAGTTGGGCCGCTGTGGCAGTTGGAAGATGAGCCATGAAAAGGCTAGAAAATCCTTACTATACACTGTCAATTTTTTTAGGTGAAAAATTCGAAGTCGCCGGTTTCGCTCCAGTCTTTGGATTATGTAAATACACACCGAAACACATATCCACAGGTGTGCACAGGTCGTAGGTACGCCTAGTTGGGCCGCTGTGGCAGTTGGAAGATGAGCCATGAAAAGGCTAGAAAATCCTTACTATACACTGTCAATTTTTTTAGGTGAAAAATTCGAAGTCGCCGGATTCGCTCCAGTCTTTGGATTATGTAAATACACACCGAAACACATATCCACAGGTGTGCACAGGTCGTAGGTACGCCTAGTTGGGCCGCTGTGGCAGTTGGAAGATGAGCCATGAAAAGGCTAGAAAATCCTTACTATACACTGTCAATTTTTTTAGGTGAAAAATTCGATGTCGTCGGATTTACTCCAGTCTTTGAATTTCGGTAATACACATCTAAACACATATCCACAGGTGTACACAGGTC
Source organism: Eristalis pertinax (assembly GCA_907269125.1). Classification (NCBI taxonomy): domain Eukaryota; kingdom Metazoa; phylum Arthropoda; class Insecta; order Diptera; family Syrphidae; genus Eristalis; species Eristalis pertinax. The sequence goes on from OU026146.1 coordinate 4,912,612, forward strand.
GTAGGTACGCCTAGTTGGGCCGCTGTGGCAGTTGGAAGATGAGCCATGAAAAGGCTAGAAAATCCTTACTATACACTGTCAATTTTTTTAGGTGAAAAATTCGAAGTCGCCGGATTCGCTCCAGTCTTTGGATTAGGTAAATACACACCGAAACACATATCCACAGGTGTACACAGGTCGTAGGTACGCCTAGTTGGGCCGCTGTGGCAGTTGGAAGATGAGCCATGAAAAGGCTAGAAAATCCTTACTATACACTGTCAATTTTTTTAGGTGAAAAATTCGAAGTCGCCGGATTCGCTCCAGTCTTTGGATTTCGGTAATACACATCTAAACACATAGCCACAGGTGTACACAGGTCGTAGGTACGCCTAGTTGGGCCGCTGTGGCAGGTGGAAGATGAGCCATGAAAAGGCTAGAAAATCCTTACTATACACTGTCAATTTTTTTAGGTGAAAAATTCGAAGTCGCCGGATTCGCTCCAGTCTTTGGATTAGGTAAATACACACCGAAACACATATCCACAGGTGTGCACAGGTCGTAGGTACGCCTAGTTGGGCCGCTGTGGCAGTTGGAAGATGAGCCATGAAAAGGCTAGAAAATCCTTACTATACACTGTCAATTTTTTTAGGTGAAAAATTCGAAGTGGCCGGTTTCGCTCCAGTCTTTGGATTATGTAAATACACACCGAAACACATATCCACAGGTGTGCACAGGTCGTAGGTACGCCTAGTTGGGCCGCTGTGGCAGTTGGAAGATGAGCCATGAAAAGGCTAGAAAATCCTTACTATACACTGTCAATTTTTTTAGGTGAAAAATTCGAAGTCGCCGGATTCGCTCCAGTCTTTGGATTATGTAAATACACACCGAAACACATATCCACAGGTGTGCACAGGTCGTAGGTACGCCTAGTTGGGCCGCTGTGGCAGGTGGAAGATGAGCCATGAAAAGGCTAGAAAATCCTTACTATACACTGTCAATTTTTTTAGGTGAAAAATTCGATGTCGTCGGATTTACTCCAGTCTTTGAATTTCGGTAATACACATCTAAACACATATCCACAGGTGTACACAGGTCGTAGGTACGCCTAGTTGGGCCGCTGTGGCAGGTGGAAGATGAGCCATGAAAAGGCTAGAAAATCCTTACTATACACTGTCAATTTTTTTAGGTGAAAAATTCGAAGTCGCCGGATTCGCTCCAGTCTTTGGATTAGGTAAATACACACCGAAACACATATCCACAGGTGTACACAGGTCGTAGGTACGCCTAGTTGGGCCGCTGTGGCAGGTGGAAGATGAGCCATGAAAAGGCTAGAAAATCCTTACTATACACTGTCAATTTTTTTAGGTGAAAAATTCGATGTCGTCGGATTTACTCCAGTCTTTGAATTTCGGTAATACACATCTAAACACATATCCACAGGTGTACACAGGTCGTAGGTACGCCTAGTTGGGCCGCTGTGGCAGTTGGAAGATGAGCCATGAAAAGGCTAGAAAATCCTTACTATACACTGTCAATTTTTTTAGGTGAAAAATTCGAAGTCGCCGGATTCGCTCCAGTCTTTGGATTAGGTAAATACACACCGAAACACATATCCACAGGTGTACACAGGTCGTAGGTACGCCTAGTTGGGCCGCTGTGGCAGGTGGAAGATGAGCCATGAAAAGGCTAGAAAATCCTTACTATACACTGTCAATTTTTTTAGGTGATAAATTCGATGTCGTCGTATTCACTCCAGTCTTTGAATTTCGCTAATACACATCTAAACACATATCCACAGGTGTACACAGGTCGTAGGTACGCCTAGTTGGGCCGCTGTGGCATTTGGAAGATGAGTCATGAAAAGGCTAGAAAATCCTTACTATACACTGTCAATTTTTTTAGGTGAAAAATTCGAAGTCGTCGGATTCACTCCAGTCTTTGAATTTCGGTAATACACATCTAAACACATATCCACAGGTGTACACAGATCGTAGGTACGCCTAGTTGGGCCGCTGTGTCAGTTGGAAGATGAGCCATGAAAAGGCTAGAAAAATCCTTACTATACACTGTCAATTTTTTTAGGTGAAAAATTCGAAGTCGCCGGATTCGCTCCAGTCTTTGGATTATGTAAATACACACCGAAACACATATCCACAGGTGTACACAGGTCGTAGGTACGCCTAGTTGGGCCGCTGTGGCAGTTGGAAGATGAGCCATGAAAAGGCTAGAAAATCCTTACTATACACTGTCAATATTTTTAGGTGAAAAATTCGAAGTCGCCGGATGCGCTCCAGTCTTTGGATTATGTAAATACACACCGAAACACATATCCACAGGTGTGCACAGGTCGTAGGTACGCCTAGTTGGGCCGCTGTGGCAGTTGGAAGATGAGCCATGAAAAGGCTAGAAAATCCTTACTATACACTGTCAATTTTTTTAGGTGAAAAATTCGAAGTCGCCGGATTCGCTCCAGTCTTTGGATTAGGTAAATACACACCGAAACACATATCCACAGGTGTACACAGGTCGTAGGTACGCCTAGTTGGGCCGCTGTGGCAGGTGGAAGATGAGCCATGAAAATGCTAGAAAATCCTTACTATATACTGTCAATTTTTTTAGGTGAAAAATTCGAAGTCGCCGGATTCGCTCCAGTCTTTGGATTATGTAAATACACACCGAAACACATATCCACAGGTGTGCACAGGTCGTAGGTACGCCTAGTTGGGCCGCTGTGGCAGTTGGAAGATGAGCCATGAAAAGGCTAGAAAATCCTTACTATACACTGTCAATTTTTTTAGGAGAAAAATTCGAAGTCGCCGGATTCGCTCCAGTCTTTGGATTATGTAAATACACACCGAAACACATATCCACAGGTGTGCACAGGTCGTAGGTACGCCTAGTTGGGCCGCTGTGGCAGGTGGAAGATGAGCCATGAAAATGCTAGAAAATCCTTACTATATACTGTCAATTTTTTTAGGTGAAAAATTCGAAGTCGCCGGATTCGCTCCAGTCTTTGGATTATGTAAATACACACCGAAACACATATCCACAGGTGTGCACAGGTCGTAGGTACGCCTAGTTGGGCCGCTGTGGCAGTTGGAAGATGAGCCATGAAAAGGCTAGAAAATCCTTACTATACACTGTCAATTATTTTAGGTGAAAAATTCGAAGTCGCCGGATTCGCTCCAGTCTTTGGATTAGGTAAATACACACCGAAACACATATCCACAGGTGTACACAGGTCGTAGGTACGCCTAGTTGGGCCGCTGTGGCAGGTGGAAGATGAGCCATGAAAATGCTAGAAAATCCTTACTATATACTGTCAATTTTTTTAGGTGAAAAATTCGAAGTCGCCGGATTCGCTCCAGTCTTTGGATTATGTAAATACACACCGAAACACATATCCACAGGTGTGCACAGGTCGTAGGTACGCCTAGTTGGGCCGCTGTGGCAGTTGGAAGATGAGCCATGAAAAGGCTAGAAAATCCTTACTATACACTGTCAATTTTTTTAGGTGAAAAATTCGATGTCGTCGGATTTACTCCAGTCTTTGAATTTCGGTAATACACATCTAAACACATATCCACAGGTGTACACAGGTCGTAGGTACGCCTAGTTGGGCCGCTGTGGCAGTTGGAAGATGAGCCATGAAAAGGCTAGAAAATCCTTACTATACACTGTCAATTTTTTTAGGTGAAAAATTCGAAGTCGCCGGATTCGCTCCAGTCTTTGGATTAGGTAAATACACACCGAAACACATATCCACAGGTGTACACAGGTCGTAGGTACGCCTAGTTGGGCCGCTGTGGCAGGTGGAAGATGAGCCATGAAAAGGCTAGAAAATCCTTACTATACACTGTCAATTTTTTTAGGTGATAAATTCGATGTCGTCGTATTCACTCCAGTCTTTGAATTTCGCTAATACACATCTAAACACATATCCACAGGTGTACACAGGTCGTAGGTACGCCTAGTTGGGCCGCTGTGGCATTTGGAAGATGAGTCATGAAAAGGCTAGAAAATCCTTACAATACACTGTCAATTTTTTTAGGTGAAAAATTCGAAGTCGCCGGATTTGCTCCAGTCTTTGGATTATGTAAATACACACCGAAACACATATCCACAGGTGTACACAGGTCGTAGGTACGCCTAGTTGGGCCGCTGTGGCAGTTGGAAGATGAGCCATGAAAAGGCTAGAAAATCCTTACTATACACTGTCAATATTTTTAGGTGAAAAATTCGAAGTCGCCGGATGCGCTCCAGTCTTTGGATTATGTAAATACACACCGAAACACATATCCACAGGTGTGCACAGGTCGTAGGTACGCCTAGTTGGGCCGCTGTGGCAGTTGGAAGATGAGCCATGAAAAGGCTAGAAAATCCTTACTATACACCGTCAATTTTTTTAGGTGAAAAATTCGAAGTCGCCGGATTCGCTCCAGTCTTTGGATTAGGTAAATACACACCGAAACACATATCCACAGGTGTACACAGGTCGTAGGTACGCCTAGTTGGGCCGCTGTGGCAGGTGGAAGATGAGCCATGAAAAGGCTAGAAAATCCTTACTATATACTGTCAATTTTTTTAGGTGAAAAATTCGAAGTCGCCGGATTCGCTCCAGTCTTTGGATTATGTAAATACACACCGAAACACATATCCACAGGTGTGCACAGGTCGTAGGTACGCCTAGTTGGGCCGCTGTGGCAGTTGGAAGATGAGCCATGAAAAGGCTAGAAAATCCTTACTATACACTGTCAATTTTTTTAGGTGAAAAATTCGAAGTCGCCGGATTCGCTCCAGTCTTTGGATTATGTAAATACACACCGAAACACATATCCACAGGTGTGCACAGGTCGTAGGTACGCCTAGTTGGGCCGCTGTGGCAGGTGGAAGATGAGCCATGAAAAGGCTAGAAAATCCTTACTATACACTGTCAATTTTTTTAGGTGAAAAATTCGATGTCGTCGGATTTACTCCAGTCTTTGAATTTCGGTAATACACATCTAAACACATATCCACAGGTGTACACAGGTCGTAGGTACGCCTAGTTGGGCCGCTGTGTCAGTTGGAAGATGAGCCATGAAAAGGCTAGAAAAATCCTTACTATACACTGTCAATTTTTTTAGGTGAAAAATTCGAAGTCGCCGGATTCGCTCCAGTCTTCGGATTATGTAAATACACACCGAAACACATATACACAGGTGTACAGAGGTCGTAGGTACGCCTAGTTGGGCCGCTGTGGCAGTTGGAAGATGAGCCATGAAAAGGCTAGAAAATCCTTACTATACACTGTCAATTTTTTTAGGTGAAAAATTCGAAGTCGCCGGATTCGCTCCAGTCTTCGGATTATGTAAATACACACCGAAACACATATACACCGGTGTACACAGGTCGTAGGTACGCCTAGTTGGGCCGCTGTGGCATTTGGAAGATGAGCCATGAAAAGGCTAGAAAATCCTTACTATACACTGTCAATTTTTTTAGGTGAAAAATTCGAAGTCGTCGGATTCACTCCAGTCTTTGAATTTCGGTAATACACATCTAAACACATATCCACAGGTGTACACAGATCGTAGGTACGCCTAGTTGGGCCGCTGTGTCAGTTGGAAGATGAGCCATGAAAAGGCTAGAAAAATCCTTACTATACACTGTCAATTTTTTTAGGTGAAAAATTCGAAGTCGTCGGATTCACTCCAGTCTTTGAATTTCGGTAATACACATCTAAACACATATCCACAGGTGTACACAGATCGTAGGTACGCCTAGTTGGGCCGCTGTGTCAGTTGGAAGATGAGCCATGAAAAGGCTAGAAAAATCCTTACTATACACTGTCAATTTTTTTAGGTGAAAAATTCGAAGTCGCCGGATTTGCTCCAGTCTTTGGATTATGTAAATACACACCGAAACACATATCCACAGGTGTACACAGGTCGTAGGTACGCCTAGTTGGGCCGCTGTGGCAGTTGGAAGATGAGCCATGAAAAGGCTAGAAAATCCTTACTATACACTGTCAATTTTTTTAGGTGAAAAATTCGAAGTCGCCGGATTCGCTCCAGTCTTTGGATTATGTAAATACACACCGAAACACATATCCACAGGTGTGCACAGGTCGTAGGTACGCCTAGTTGGGCCGCTGTGGCAGGTGGAAGATGAGCCATGAAAAGGCTAGAAAATCCTTACTATACACTGTCAATTTTTTTAGGTGAAAAATTCGAAGTCGTCGGATTCACTCCAGTCTTTGAATTTCGGTAATACACATCTAAACACATATCCACAGGTGTACACAGATCGTAGGTACGCCTAGTTGGGCCGCTGTGTCAGTTGGAAGATGAGCCATGAAAAGGCTAGAAAAATCCTTACTATACACTGTCAATTTTTTTAGGTGAAAAATTCGAAGTCGCCGGATTCGCTCCAGTCTTTGGATTATGTAAATACACACCGAAACACATATCCACAGGTGTACACAGGTCGTAGGTACGCCTAGTTGGGCCGCTGTGGCAGTTGGAAGATGAGCCATGAAAAGGCTAGAAAATCCTTACTATACACTGTCAATTTTTTTAGGTGAAAAATTCGAAGTCGCCGGATTCGCTCCAGTCTTTGGATTATGTAAATACACACCGAAACACATATCCACAGGTGTGCACAGGTCGTAGGTACGCCTAGTTGGGCCGCTGTGTCAGTTGGAAGATGAGCCATGAAAAGGCTAGAAAAATCCTTACTATACACTGTCAATTTTTTTAGGTGAAAAATTGGAAGTCGCCGGATTCGCTCCAGTCTTTGGATTATGTAAATACACACCGAAACACATATCCACAGGTGTGCACAGGTCGTAGGTACGCCTAGTTGGGCCGCTGTGGCAGGTGGAAGATGAGCCATGAAAAGGCTAGAAAATCCTTACTATACACTGTCAATTTTTTTAGGTGATAAATTCGAAGTCGTCGTATTCACTCCAGTCTTTGAATTTCGCTAATACACATCTAAACACATATCCACAGGTGTACACAGATCGTAGGTACGCCTAGTTGGGCCGCTGTGTCAGTTGGAAGATGAGCCATGAAAAGGCTAGAAAAATCCTTACTATACACTGTCAATTTTTTTAGGTGAAAAATTGGAAGTCGCCGGATTCGCTCCAGTCTTTGGATTATGTAAATACACACCGAAACACATATCCACAGGTGTGCACAGGTCGTAGGTACGCCTAGTTGGGCCGCTGTGGCAGGTGGAAGATTTTTCAGGTCAATTTTTTTAGGTGAAAAATTCGATGTCGTCGGATTTACTCCAGTCTTTGAATTTCGGTAATACACATCTAAACACATATCCACAGGTGTACACAGGTCGTAGGTACGCCTAGTTGGGCCGCTGTGGCAGTTGGAAGATGAGCCATGAAAAGGCTAGAAAATCCTTACTATACACTGTCAATTTTTTTAGGTGAAAAATTCGAAGTCGCCGGATTCGCTCCAGTCTTTGGATTAGGTAAATACACACCGAAACACATATCCACAGGTGTACACAGGTCGTAGGTACGCCTAGTTGGGCCGCTGTGGCAGTTGGAAGATGAGCCATGAAAAGGCTAGAAAATCCGTACTATACACTGTCAATTTTTTTAGGTGAAAAATTCGAAGTCGTCGGATTTACTCCAGTCTTTGAATTTCGGTAATACACATCTAAACACATATCCACAGGTGTACACAGGTCGTAGGTACGCCTAGTTGGGCCGCTGTGGCAGTTGGAAGATGAGCCATGAAAAGGCTAGAAAATCCTTACTATACACTGTCAATTTTTTTAGGTGAAAAATTCGAAGTCGCCGGATTCGCTCCAGTCTTTGGATTAGGTAAATACACACCGAAACACATATCCACAGGTGTACACAGGTCGTAGGTACGCCTAGTTGGGCCGCTGTGGCAGGTGGAAGATGAGCCATGAAAAGGCTAGAAAATCCTTACTATACACTGTCAATTTTTTTAGGTGATAAATTCGATGTCGTCGTATTCACTCCAGTCTTTGAATTTCGCTAATACACATCTAAACACATATCCACAGGTGTACACAGGTCGTAGGTACGCCTAGTTGGGCCGCTGTGGCAGTTGGAAGATGAGCCATGAAAAGGCTAGAAAATCCTTACTATACACTGTCAATTTTTTTAGGTGAAAAATTCGAAGTCGTCGGATTTACTCCAGTCTTTGAATTTCGGTAATACACATCTAAACACATATCCACAGGTGTACACAGGTCGTAGGTACGCCTAGTTGGGCCGCTGTGGCAGTTGGAAGATGAGCCATGAAAAGGCTAGAAAATCCTTACTATACACTGTCAATTTTTTTAGGTGAAAAATTCGAAGTCGCCGGATTCGCTCCAGTCTTTGGATTAGGTAAATACACACCGAAACACATATCCACAGGTGTACACAGGTCGTAGGTACGCCTAGTTGGGCCGCTGTGGCAGGTGGAAGATGAGCCATGAAAAGGCTAGAAAATCCTTACTATACACTGTCAATTTTTTTAGGTGAAAAATTCGAAGTCGCCGGATTCGCTCCAGTCTTTGGATTATGTAAATACACACCGAAACACATATCCACAGGTGTACACAGGTCGTAGGTACGCCTAGTTGGGCCGCTGTGGCAGTTGGAAGATGAGCCATGAAAAGGCTAGAAAATCCTTACTATACACTGTCAATTTTTTTAGGTGAAAAATTCGAAGTCGTCGGTTTCACTCCAGTCTTTGAATTTCGGTAATACACATCTAAACACATATCCACAGGTGTACACAGATCGTAGGTACGCCTAGTTGGGCCGCTGTGTCAGTTGGAAGATGAGCCATGAAAAGGCTAGAAAAATCCTTACTATACACTGTCAATTTTTTTAGGTGAAAAATTCGAAGTCGCCGGATTCGCTCCAGTCTTTGGATTATGTAAATACACACCGAAACACATATCCACAGGTGTACACAGGTCGTAGGTACGCCTAGTTGGGCCGCTGTGGCAGTTGGAAGATGAGCCATGAAAAGGCTAGAAAATCCTTACTATACACTGTCAATTTTTTTAGGTGAAAAATTCGAAGTCGCCGTATTCGTTCCAGTCTTCGGATTATGTAAATACACACCGAAACACATATACACCGGTGTACACAGGTCGCAGGTACGCCTAGTTGGGCCGCTGTGGCAGTTGGAAGATGAGCCATGAAAAGGCTAGAAAATCCTTACTATACACTGTCAATTTTTTTAGGTGAAAAATTCGAAGTCGTCGGATTCACTCCAGTCTTCGGATTATGTAAATACACACCGAAACACATATCCACAGGTGTACACAGGTCGTAGGTACGCCTAGTTGGGCCGCTGTGGCAGTTGGAAGATGAGCCATGAAAAGGCTAGAAAATCCTTACTATACACTGTCAATTTTTTTAGGTGAAAAATTCGAAGTCGTCGGTTTCACTCCAGTCTTTGAATTTCGGTAATACACATCTAAACACATATCCACAGGTGTACACAGATCGTAGGTACGCCTAGTTGGGCCGCTGTGTCAGTTGGAAGATGAGCCATGAAAAGGCTAGAAAAATCCTTACTATACACTGTCAATTTTTTTAGGTGAAAAATTGGAAGTCGCCGGATTCGCTCCAGTCTTTGGATTATGTAAATACACACCGAAACACATATCCACAGGTGTGCACAGGTCGTAAGTACGCCTAGTTGGGCCGCTGTGGCAGGTGGAAGATGAGCCATGAAAAGGCTAGAAAATCCTTACTATACACTGTCAATTTTTTTAGGTGAAAAATTCGAAGTCGCCGGATTCGCTCCAGTCTTTGGATTAGGTAAATACACACCGAAACACATATCCACAGGTGTACACAGGTCGTAGGTACGCCTAGTTGGGCCGCTGTGGCAGGTGGAAGATGAGCCATGAAAAGGCTAGAAAATCCTTACTATACACTGTAAATTTTTTTAGGTGAAAAATTCGAAGTCGCCGGTTTCGCTCCAGTCTTTGGATTATGTAAATACACACCGAAACACATATCCACAGGTGTACACAGGTCGTAGGTACGCCTAGTTGGGCCGCTGTGGCAGTTGGAAGATGAGCCATGAAAAGGCTAGAAAATCCTTACTATACACTGTCAATTTTTTTAGGTGAAAAATTCGATGTCTTCGGATTTACTCCAGTCTTTGAATTTCGGTAATACACATCTAAACACATATCCACAGGTGTACACAGGTCGTAGGTACGCCTAGTTGGGCCGCTGTGGCAGTTGGAAGATGAGCCATGAAAAGGCTAGAAAATCCTTACTATACACTGTCAATTTTTTTAGGTGAAAAATTCGATGTCGTCGGATACACTCCAGTCTTTGAATTTCGGTAATACACATCTAAACACATATCCACAGGTGTACACAGGTCGTCGGTAGCATTCAGTCTTTGAATGCGAGACTTGTGGTTCGAGGAGAGGATTCATCCTGATAACTGGACATTGAAAGCTTTTGCTCAGACTGGGTCGTTAACATACATATATGTACATTCTAGAGCTTCACACTTTCTCTCAACTTCGGACGCCAGTCTGTCATTTAGTCATTTTCCGTCTAATCGGTCAGACAGTCGCCGTGGTCTCTTCTCTGTCCCACCTTAACCCCCTTCAAGAGCCTGTTCAACAGAACATGAACACTGCATTGATAATCCCCCCCAATCCCTCTCCACTGTTCGCAACAAACAAGAGTCCTTCACAGCTTGAATTGTACGAGCTGGGAAAACCTCAAGCACATCTAACACCCCATAGAGAGAGAGAAACCACTCGAACTGAACTCCACATCATCGCTTTCGCGCTGCAATTCCCGATACACATCTTGCATCCGATTCAAGTGGCTAATTGCAATCCTCTCCGACAATTGTTTACAACCGCATTCAGTCTCGCTCGAGAGTCATTACACAATTAAGGATCACTTCAGTCGAGAACATTGCCACGCCAATGTCGTCCTCTCGCTCCCGTTGCCAGCCATCGTTCCGTGCCGCGACGGCTGTTTGGTGCTCTGAGCGTTTATTCTGTCCCATCATAAATTTATAATTAGGGTTCAACACATTCACACTCTCTCTCCCCCTCTCTACCCCCCTTTCACTCCTTAGATCCGCCACAAAGCCGACGCATAGAAGTGACGCAACCTCGCTGGCTCCAACTCCTGTCGCTGTGTGTGCAGTGTTGGCGCTATGCGGCATTAATGCGTTGCTAGTGCGAGGTCGTTGGGTGAGGTTTTCTTTTTTTTGTTCCTGGCACCCCCTCTCCCTCCCCCTCCCCTGTACTCATTGTATGATATTATTGATTTTTTTTATGAAACGAAATGTCTCGCCATGCGGATGTTCTTTTGCTGCACAGCGAGAGAGGACGATACGATGAGAATTATAACATGAACAGGATGTCATTGTGGTCGGTCTGTACGGACCGTGTACAGTGTATGCACATATCTAATGGAGTTGAGATGGCAAAACAGACAGACACAGGGTGTCAGTCAGAGCAAGAAGAGATGGGGGGGTAGCAACTTAATGCAATCAGGGGATGAGACCAAGGGGTGGAGCTGAAGATCTTATTGTGGCTGTAACACAGTTTCATCGTCGTGGAAAGCTTTAGACAATTGAGCACTTTGCAGTGGAATTCAATTAGGAAGGCTTGACAGTTTCCTCTTTCGCCGAGCTGGGCTTGTTTTGTTGTTTGTTTGTGCGGAAATGACACAGATCCTCTATTTAATGCGGACACTCTAGGAACATGGATGTTCTGATCTCATGGTGGGACTGGCTATACATTGCTGTTTTGCGATTTGCACTGGAAAGGACACAAATTCGATTGTAACCCTCACAGCGTGACGCATCTTTAAAGGCAAAAGATGATTCATGCACTGTGAGTTTCCCTTTAATCCCCATCGGTCTATTTACAATTCCCCCACCTCGCCAGCAGCGAAATAAAATAAATTTGAATGCCTTATAACCGAAAGCGTTCCCGCAGTACTAAAACAATACACCCACCGATGCCGTTTTGCCCAAGCGCCCGAGGAATACCTCGCTGTTTACATTATTACAGTGTTTACATAAAAACACCCTCACGAAATGCTTCTAATTACGTCCTACCCAGTCCCGTGCCAGGGCCTCCAGTAAACCTCTGCAGTACCAAAGTCTGAGTACTGGTGTAAGCACCAAAAATAGTAGCAAACTCCATTAAGGGGGGAATAAATTGCAAAATAACCAACCCATGGATTGTTCGCCAGCACAACAGGGTGTGAACCCTAGACGTTTTTTTTTTTTTCTCCATTTTCATTTTCTCCATAACACTAATGCATACATATACGAAACAATGCGCGGCCAAGTAACATTTTCATTTAAGCTAATAACCGTGTTGTATTCCGGTGGGCCCAGCCGGAGTATCATCAGCCGCCGCACACACGCCCGATGTCGTAGTTTTTAATTTATTTATAATTACCGGCAGAGTCTTACGGGCGGCAAGGGGGTTGGTTTATGCGGATCCTTCCGCATCCAATTTTCGGTGCCGCGCTCAAAATTGTGTACTATTATACTTGAGTGGAGGTAAGAGGCCGCACAAGGAATTGAATTACGTGACTGGTCGCGGGAAGACTTCAGCATAGTGGCTTGATACTTTGCACGTCATTCAATTCAATGCACTTGAGGATAATTTGTTATTTTTTCTGTTTTTCCTTTTTTTCATTTGCCACTGAAGGAGTGGGTGAGGGAGTGCTTTGCAAGGAATGCTCTTGAGGTTGATACACGTGCTGACCTTGGTGTGGTGTGTATGTAAGTGATTGGAAAGTAGTGAGGACGAGACTATAGTTTAGGGATAGTGTAGGCGCTGAATTTGGCTTGTAATCAAGGCGTGACATGTCTGAGTCGCCACTGTTCCTCTCAGGACATAAGCAACTTTGTGGCACATTCGGCCACAAACCTCTCGAGTACAGGGTTGGAGTTCCTTGGATTCGGGAGGGCGTGAGGATAACTAGGTCGTCGGCGAAAAGAAGATGTCCTGATGATTTCCTCGCCTCGCCTGCACTGCAACATTCAGTCGCTATATAAAGGAGGGAAGGAATGAAAAGGAGAAGTGCGTGCTTTACCTCGGGTCAGAAGATGATGATGAAGGAGAGATGACAAGACGCACAAGTCGCCATTCCCAAGCGTGCCAAAATACACACTGATTCTCTCCTACTTCAAGTACTCATCCAACTATTCTTGGAAATCTCGAATGGATTCTGGAAACTCCCCCGGATTCTACGAAGACTAATCAATATCACTCAGGAACACCATCCCAAAGGGATTCACCTGAAAAGTGTGGATGGTTCCATCCAATCGCCCCTCCCCCCCCAGCTGAGGAATAATTTAAATCCAACAGCCAAAAAGCCAGTTAATGACACAACCAAACTAATAGACCAACACAACTGAAGACTGGCAGGTTGGGGAGAACCAGGGATGAGTCGAGAGAAGCCCATCAAGAAATTGGATCACCGCTTAATGCCGCCTGCCAACAAAATTCCCTCCAAATCGATAGTTACTGTGCGACTCCGCGCGCCCACCCTTCGTCGACTTTCGACCGTCACGTGGTGTGTGCTTGTGTCCAACGAGCCAAAGGCACTCAAGTTATTTCCTTCGAATGCCATGGCTCTAAGGGTGAATGGCATAAATCACTACCGGGGATCCACAGAGCGAGAGAGAGGGACTACCCCCGGTTGGCAGACCTTTTACCCAATTCATTGCTTCCTTCCACATAAGCATACAACTTCATGAGGTGGTCCCCGTCCAGCAAATGCTCTGTGCATGCTAAATACATGTGCAAGCAGGCTCTGCACACAAAATGTCAAATGCCGGTACTTTGCCAAAAAAAAAAGGGAGAACCTCCACCCGACGACCCTCTCATTCCAATGATTGTGGTGGTGTTCCTCTTTTCTGCTGGCACATGCCCTTTTATTTACTTCGAGGGGTATTTAACGGGTGAATATTCAGTTGCCAAGAAAGCCGCTCGCAACAAAAACAACGTGGACGTTTTTGTTTTTTTTTTTTTTTTCAAAAAACAAGACATCAGCGTATGGCCAAGAACTAAGGACCACATAAAAAGGATATGTACCATGTCATGTGGTTTCCTTTCTCTGGGGGGCGCAGTGGGGACGTGATGGGGTTGTTGGTCTTTGGAAAGTTTTACGAGGATCTCTTCTCGAAATGATAGATTTACTGCGGATGACATGTCGAGGGTTGTTCGATTGAGTTGAAGAAAGCGCTACAAAAGAACAAAGTTCAAATTTTACGACACTGATGGTCGATGTTGATGTGTGGCATACATCGGTTGTTCAGTCGATGTGTTTGCCTGGGGAAAGGAGTTTCGAAGGACACGCGAGGGATTTCGGAATGCGTTCAAGCTTAAGAATGGGGTCTGGTGCGCTGTTGAGGCACACGTGCACCAGGGATGCGACTTGTATCCACGGGTTCGAAAAGGAGAGGTCTTACCTTGAATATGCATCAAGGACACAATGAACCCAATATGTTGGCCTAAGTGAACCACGGCCGTGAGGCCAACTACCAACTATTGCACATGCCCCACGAGACTTTTAACACTCTTTCCTTGGGTTCCCTTTGCAGGCAACATCCATGCGAACCGTGGGAGACATTTGGTGGTTCTGCACGCAGATCATCTGGTCGTGTTCCTGACCATTGAACGGATGATCATCTGGTCGAGCAAACGGAGGGAGGATCAACTACAAATGGGACAAAGGAGGACATCCCAGTTTTCGCGTCAAACGGGTCAACCAAGGCACGCCCCTTAAAAAGTCGCTCCTTACTACCCTTCTGCACTGGATTTCCTATCCACTTTGGTATCCCTGAATCTTAAGGTTGTAATAATTATCGAGAAAATCGTGTCACAAGCCATATTGTCGCGACTTCAGTGGACAAAGGCGGACATCATGGTTTCACGCACGCCTCTTAAAGAATAGAATCTCTTATCAGATTCTACATTGAATTTCCTATCCATCGAGGTACCCCTCAATCATGGGGTCGCCCTGGCTATCGAGAAAATCGTCTTAAAAGCCATCCTGGGAGGCTTCAGGGTTTTCGCTTCAAACCGTCCAACCAAGGCACGTCTCTTAAAGAGTCGCGCCTTATTACTTCTCTGCACTATGTTTCCTATCTACTGAGGGAGGAATACTCAGGGGAGGGAGGAATACTCTTGAGGTCGTCCTAATTATCGAGAAAATTGTCACACAAACCAAGCTGTCGCGACTTCAATGGGCAAAGGAGGGACATCACGCTTTTCGCTTCAAACTGGTCAACCAAGGCACGCCTCTTAAATTGTTGCACCTTATTACGATTCTACATTGAATTGCCCATACATCCATGTAGCCCTCAATATTGACGTCATCCTGGTTATTGAGAAAATCGATTCACAAAACACCATACTGCCCAATTCTTCTAAAAAGAGGTTATCTCAAATATTGCCCCACAAACCCCCACCCAATGCACTCCCCTTTAAAAGTCCCCAATTACTCCACTTCCACATGAAATCCCCCATCCATCCTGACATCCCACATCCTCAGATTCGTCCTAATTGCCGAGAAATTCGTTCCACAAAACGATGTCCTCCGAAAATCCACATCGTTGAAAATCGTGCAAAATGTGTCATTTTTTCAAAAAACGACTTTCTCATTATTTGCGCACATAATTCACCTTAAATTCATGGGAGTCAAGAGTGTCAAGAGGATAACTAAAGTTCCATCAAAAATTTCAATCGGAATCCTTGAAAATTCGAGAAAAGTCAGTCTTCAAATTTTCATGACGTCACCGGTGGAAATGATTTAAAAGAGAGGAGTTGCTGCTTGCTCTTGTGTGATGGATGGATAGGGGAAGTGTTCAAGAGATGGGGGGGGGGGGGATACGTGAACGTGCATTCGTGGGAACTGTGGTGTTGCCATGCTCACAGTTTGTGGATACAAGCCTGCTCAGCTCAGCCTTGTAGCCATGTAGAGTGCATGGAAAACATGGTGTGTAGGGTTGATTAATTGGACAGGCCCTAAAATGTCGAGGACTGTTGATCGAGGTTCGAATCTTTGATATTCTATACGACTCCATGTGAGATTCTTTCGAAGAACAATTGTAGAATGCAATGACGCTTCTTTTAAGCCTCCAATCATGCGACTAGTGGTATGGTTTCAGTGGATGTAGACTGGAAGATAAGAAAAAGGGTCGAAAAGGGTGACCTGAAATTCTTCATTTTGAAAAAGCGCCCACATCTCGAAAACGGTGCATTTTTCGGCGATATTCTTCGAGATAAAACGACAACATACAGACAACAAAACTGGTTGAAAAACCACTTATCACTTACCTTTCATTTTTATCCGTATTTGAACCCGTCACGAAATTGAACAAATTGATCCTTGCTCAACCAAATTCGTCGGCTTCTTCAACGATCACCCTGTAAATCGATGAGAAAGAGTTCATTATTATACATGAATGTTGAATGCCACGTCTTAATCTATTGAAGAAGTGAATTTTAGTATTTAAATTGAAAATCGTCCGTACTACGTCTAAAAGATGCGCCGAGGACTATTCGCAGTGAGGTGGATAAATTGGAGTCCACTGTTTCAGTAAACGATAAATCAACACCCGTACAGTCTGACAACAAGAGGCTGGCTGATCCCCTGCGTATCTTCTCAGGGGTCTATTGGAAAGACCTCAATATTGCCATATCTTTGAAGCTCAAAGAGGTTAACCATCTGTTCAGTCTGCAATTAAGTCCTTGGGCAATGTCATGTTAAATTCAAAAGCATCCCTTAATTGCAGGTTGTCTTACTTAACGAGATGTCTAATTTCAATAAAAAAACTCATGTGAGAGTGCCGGGCATTGTGACATACCGGCGTATAAATTCGCAAGGTGTGGTACAACCTCTTCTCTAATCTAACATCAGGAAGGGATCCACCTTCTATGCCGAATGCTGCAGCCTACCATCTTCTTAAGTTGCACTAGTGCCTTAAAACAAAGGAAATATGACCAGCATTTAATCTCAAACGATCACTCAGTTTGCTAAGACTTAGCCGATCCTCACTAAGAACTCTCACTGGAGTCCTAAACGGAAACTGCGCAATCGGTATTCATGCCCACAGAATAGGTATACCATACAATGATTTCTGCAGACGCTGAGTAGAATAAGAGGAGGAAGGAATCATATATCACCTACTCTGCTAGACACCTAGGGCCATAAGCATAAGTCAACAGCATAAGCCAGCTTCGTCGAAGCACCAACTGGTTGCAATGTTAAGAAAAGTCCATCCGCGTGGCTTAAGTGCGACTGCCTTCTGGAGTCACCCAGTCCTACCTAACCTAATCTAGTACTCGTCCGTCGACGAAACACAAGATCTGCCGACGAAACAACGCCGCTGTCCGTGATCTCGAAAGCAGTTACTGTTTGGTTTGGATTTTAGGCTGAGGGCGCCATCGTTCCATATTTCTTTGAGAACAACATTAGACAGACCATCGCCGTCAACGGCGAGCGCTATAGGTCGATGTTTACCCAAATAAATTGGATGATATGGACACCAACGACAAGTGGTTTCAATAGGACGGCGCTACGTGCAACATAACTCACGCCACATACGAAATTTTGCGGGAGCGATTCGAGGGTATGGTCATCTCATGTCGAGGTGTTTGTGAACTGGCCACCGAGATCGTTTGATTTGGCCCTTTTCGGAGGTCTATGCGAATAGGCCACAAACGACATAACCCATGGCATCGGTTAAATTCAGCCTGATCTTATGCGCCAGAGTCATGGAAAATTAGACATTTCGGCGGACATTTGAACGATGTTACATTTTAATTGAAACGAATTGCTTCCCTATCAACACTGCATCCATTACGGAGCGATGGATGTGTCAAATTCCACACACACAACACAGACCCTTCAAAAGATTCGAAACAAAATTTTGTTTTACCGTCATCTTCCATCGATTATGTCGTAAATTTTATTTTAAAGCATGTCCTCAAGTGGAACGTGTCCACCGATGACCGATATCGATTGGAAGGACATCGAATCGGTGAAATAAAAACCAATCCTGACCGAATTGCAATCATTAAAGACATCACATTGCTCGTGGCAATAAAACATGAGCCATTCAACGTCACAGATCCCATGTGCTTACATCACAATCACCACCAGCCATTCAGCATTTACCAGCTTTATGACGGAATGTGAGGAGAACCCATGGATCTATCGCGTTTATTTCATTCGTTTTATTCGTCCTTAACCAAGGCGGCGATCCCGTTCAAAATTATGCCATTTCCCCGATTTACGAGACGCTATTTGCATTCGAATTGGTTATCCTTCTCTAAATTAGCCACCGATTCGATTGACCTTTCGCCTTGGGGCTGGTTGGCTTCTTCTCTTGGCGCTGGTAACGCGGTGTGAAGTTGCGTCTTATGTGTTCAAGAGCGCGTCCACAGTTGATTTTTTCCCGACGGCAGCTATGCCTCAAGACTGTTGGCTGGCTTAGCGGGGGGTGGCTTGAACGAGTTTCGAATTTTCGGACGAAAAGAAAAACTATCAAAATATGCAAATTGATTTCCGCCGGAATGTGAGCCACTGGCAAGAGTTGCTAGAGGCCGGACTGCGGAGCACAAGGAGCGCGCTCGTGTATAATTCAGGCGAAAAGAGACAAGTGTCCTCGAATTCCGGCACGCAAATCTAACACTGTGTGTGGGTGGGTGGGTGTTCGGTAGCGCGGAATGGGTACGAGGCGACTTTTCCCATTTTTGAAGCAATTTGCATGGATTAGTAGGCTAAATTATATTTGTAATCCGAAATGAATACACAGGCGTGGGCGGTCGTCGGGTGATCGGGAGGGAAATGGCAAGGTGGGTGGTCAGACAATGGGAGACGAGACGAGCTGCTGGAGCTGGCATCTTGTTGGGGCTTGTCTTGTTCTGTTTCACAGTCATTGTGCTTCGGAGATGCTGGGAGCAGCGAGCAATTTAATCACGTTGTGAAATGATTTCTTTTGTCTTCTCGCAAAATCATGCGTCATTCCCATGTCGTCTGCATCCCTCTACTAGGCGCCTTAGATGACTGCCCAAACATCACACCCAACCTCATTCTAAAGCAACCAAAAAGTTGCATTAAACGAACTCAAGAACACTGAAATTGAGTGAAAATCAATTAAGTGCGCAAACAACAAGGAGTCCTTTTTCAACTAAAACTTCAAGGAGCACAATCCGCCACAGCACACTGTATATGCCCGTGAAGGTGTTGTCTGAAAAATAATTTGCAAACTTTTTCTCCATTAGGCAAAGGAAAAACTTTTCCCTTTCAAGGGGTCTCTTAACTAAAACAGCACCTTCGGCTGACACCTGACGCGAGGACGACACCCAAAGAGTGGATGAAAGATCCAACTTTCAATATCCGCACTCATATATCACAAGACCGTGCGGAGGGGAGAGAGAGAGAGAGAGAGAGAGGGACGAGTCTGCCGGAAAGAAAGTGCAAGTCATTCGACCCTTCAGCCATTTTCATGGTTTTATCAATTTTTGGTCTATAAGCGACTCATTCACTGCAGGACACATGAGCACACACACACACACCCTATTGAACAGAGCCATACAAAAACAAAGTTTACCGCAAAAAAATGCGCAACACTGACAGCGCAATGCTGGCTTGCAGACACAGCACCGGGGTGTCCTTTTTTTGAGACACTGTTGTTGCAGCAAAATTAGCAGTAAAACCATCGGCATTGAGGAGGTTAGCAGTAGGAGTAGTGGTAGCACCAAGCAAGCAGCAGTAAGTTAGCGCAATTGCTGCTGTTGATACCGCATTCTCGACACAATGCCGCCTCCTCTCTGGATTGCAGGGTAGATTGGCTAAAGGTCTCTGACAGTGGTCATGGCTGAGAGGGAGCGAGAGAGAGAGAGAGAGAGAGAGTGATGGCAGTACACCAAGCACTGCCATACAGTGGCAAACATTGACGGAAGAAGGTAAGAGGTATGCAGAATATTTTGTCATAACTGAGTGACTGCCTTTGTTCGGACTGGGAGCAGGCATTGTGCTGTGTTTCTGCGGCCGGGTCGAATCCTTCCTCTTCGTTTGGCATTTTTGTTTTCCTTCCTTCCTTGGGCGCTCCTTTATTTTCAGTTGGACGGTGGCAGCACCAGCAACTAAGGCCAAACAGCATTGTGAAGGGATTTTAGGTGCTTGCTTGGCGGCGGCTCATGACTGGTGGCAAGAGGTGTCACTGCGGGTAATTTGCTCTGCGGTAGGAAATATATTCGGTTGGAAATTCTTTTGGGAGTATTTTGTGGGTGGTGGGCGGTTGGTTGGTCGTATGGCTGGCGTACTTAAGAAATAATCAAGATTGGGCTCGAATTGGGGGGGGGGGAGGGATAGCGAGAAAATTCCCAAGAGAGGATGAAGGGTGGGTAAGATATGCAAGATGCATTGATTACCCAAGGATATCAGACTTTGCCGGTGGGGGACATTTGGCTTGTTGCGATGGTCTAACTGCGGTTGCTTCAAGCACTGGAGGCAATCATGTCAATTGGATGCGGTTGCTTTGAATAAGTTTTGGAAGGGGACTAGTTGGTGAGGCGGGAGGTACTTGATGGGGGCAACACAGTTCGCGACCGTTCTTGAAGAGATGAGGGCAACAGGAAGGCAACACGGCTCAGTTTAGAGTTATGAGAAGACAAAGGCTGTCCCTTCACAATTGACAGGTCCACTAGGACCTACATACGTGGGAAGGCAGCTTGATGTTACTGTATCTAGATTTAAGTTTCAATTGCTGGAATTTTTATTTAAAAAGAAAGCATTTTATGCTTTTTTCCGAGTTTTAAAATTTCTAATATTTCTTGTGGAATTGTGTTGAAAGCTTCAGGAACACTGTCTTCTTCCATGGTTGTTGTAAAACCGGTGTTCTTGGAGCATTCCTCATGCACGTCTTCTTATATTTACCCCATGGATAATTGGTATGGTGAATCGTGGGTGTATGAGCGTCATTTTGAAGATGTCTTCCACTTGGAGGACGTTAAACCTTTCTCGCTCAGCAAGATTTCGATAAGAAAATACCTTTATAGTTTTCAGCGCAGCATTTTGCAATTTTTGTAATTTTCTTATCTGTGTGACTGATGCATTACCCCAGGCAAGTACTCCATAGTTACTCAGTTTGGATTCCACTAGCGCAAAGTACACGTTCCTTAGCACTGATGCTGGTGCATGGTACTGCAGATGAGTTAGGCGCGTATGGTGCTCTTTTAAGAAGCGTATCGCATAAGAAGTTACGATTCGATTGTGACTCCTAGATACTTGTAGCATTCTACTATATCTATCGGACAGCTGATCCGAGGTATGGCAGAAATCATTCCTACAGTAGATTTGTTGTTCGGTAGCCTTGAATTGCGGGTTTCTTACGTGCATCATTTTTGTTTTGGATGCGTTGATCACTAAACCGTTATCATGACACCATTTTATTGCATCATCGAACTCCTCCTGCATTATTGCTGTTGCCGTTTGCAGGGATCCGCTGTATCGTCCGCATAAGCAAAAGGTTTGACTCTTTTGAATATGCGAAGGAGCCCATTAGCGTATAATATGAATAGGAACGGGCCCAGTTTCGATCCTTGTGGGACTGTGCGTGTTCCTTTGGCTATAGGTCTCACTTATCTTGACATAATAATATCTGTTGTGCAGGTATTCCTTTAGCCCATCAGCCATTACTCCTCTTATTCCAATACGTTCCAGAGCATCTATTAGCTTTGAATGATTAAGCGTGTCAAAAACTTTACTAAAGTCCATAAATAGGACCAGAACGTGGTAGCTTTTGTTTAGGCTTTCATTGATGTAGTTTGCAAGCTCCCCTGGGCTTTTCTTTTTCTAGAAACCGTACTGACTTTCGTGGATGATGGATTTTTACTTCTTCAAGGCACTTTTCGATCACTGGCAATATTGATTCTCCTTCTTCGTTTGGCGCTGCAGTCCGGGGTGGACCCAGGCCTCAACCAACAAGCCTCTCCAGCCAGCACGCTCTTTCGCCAGCTGCCTCCAGATGTGCACAGCAAGTTGGTTGAGGTCCTTCTCCACTTGTGTGCGCCATCTCGGTCGGGGACGGCCTTTGTTGCGTTGTCCCAATGGCTCGGATTCGGACCGGAGCTGTGGTGTCCATCCAATCTACATGACCTAGCCATCTTAAGCGAAGACGCTTAACTAGGTGCATGCCACTGTACAGCCCATACAGTTCGTGGTGAACTCTTCCCGAACCAGACGCCATCGACGCAAATAGGACCAAAGATCGCACGCAGAACTTTTCTCTCAAAACGACCAAGAGCTCCGTCATCCGCTTTAAATAGCGTCCATATCTCTGCGCAATAGAGCAGTACAGAGGGTGTTATATAAAGTCAGCTTGGTGCTCCGAGAGATGGCTCTGTTACTCAATTGCCTCTTGAGCCTAAAGAAACAGCGTTAGCAAGAGTAACTCTGCTGGTCGCTGTTTACTCCAGAGCCGAGTTAGACGAAGTCCTTGACTACCACAAAATGTCTGCTGCCCATTATGATACTCTGTTCGAGACGTCGATGTTGTACTCCTTCCGTGATGACGGCATGAACTTTGTTTTGCCCTGATTTACTTCCAGACCCATTTTAGCCGCTTTCACTTCAATGCCAGCAAACGCCTCATTGACGGCTAGCTGTATTCGTCCAATCACGTCAGTGTGGACTTTTTTAAGATCGTGCCTCTGGTGTTGACGTTTGAATGACATGACAGCGTGTCGTCTTGTCTAAAACCTTTGTTGACATGGAAGGTCTCGGTGAGTTCGATAACGATGATGGAGCAGCGAGAGTTCTCCATCGTCATCCTGCACAATCTGACGAGTTTGGCAGGAATGTCAAAACTAGACATGGCGCTGCATAGCTCGTCTCTATGCACGCTGTTACATGCGCCCTTGAAATCGACGAATAGGTGGTGGGTGTCGATTTGCATCTCTGGAGGCTTTGCCAGGATTTGCCGTAGTGTGAAGATTTGGTCGATGATGGACTTTCCCGCCCTGAAACCGCACTGATAAGGACCTATCAGTTTATTGACAAATGGTTTCATGCGTTCACACAAAACGGCAGAGAGGAACTTGTACGCTATGTTAAGGAGACTGGTCAGATTTTGTTTAGTTTGTAGTGCCGTCAACCACACTAAAACTGAGTTAGTCAATACTGGTCTTACTGTTGCTGTGTAGACCCAGTGTGCCCATTTGGGGTACTACAATTTTCACTAAGACCTAAATGCTTTGGCACCCACTGATCCAAGACCGCATTGGAATTACGCAACAGGACGATGTGTCCCCAGGGCTAAGCGTAAAGTACCCAAACACACGAAAGACAAGCAGACACAGGATCGATCGAAGGAAACTTTGAAATCCATTCAACACCAACAAACACCATTTAATCAAGAATAATAATTATTCTCGCTCATTTAACGCCAAACTCTTGTGTACACATCCAAACTGGTGAACATTCCGGTTGTCGGTTGACCCCGTCCACGACCGATTTGAATGTCAAACGTTTCACGAGACAATGGAAACTCCTCTTCTGCATAAGTAGCCCTCAAGGTGTAGATAATTTTGCCACAACTTTGCCTCAATCTCAAGACGCACCCTTTCGCTCGGAATGGTGGGTGATAGGCGGTGGCTTTCAGCACACCCTTTATCGTCATTCAACTGGAGATGGAGCGATGGTGGAGGGGGAACTGACTCTCAAACTGCTTGTAGTTAACGACTTTTGTGCCGCGTTTACATAGGACGGCAATTAACTTTAACAACGGTACCAGCTAACTAATAACACCAACATTCAGCCCTCTCTGGGGGTCGCTCTCAGACATTTGCCTATGCACACACACACACCTTAGCAAAGAGCTCCCCCCTCAGAGAGGAAAAGAGCCGTCAGACAGCTGTGACAAATGGCTGATGAAGGCGGTTATCCCATCAAGCCATCGTCTCTAGTCGACCGACACACGAAAAACGATTCATTCAAGTGAAAGTGTTAATATTTGCTAAGAAGTCACGTAGTCTGGGAAAGGATACGAGCACATTCGCCATGTGAATGCGGCTCGTCGTCTGACAAGTCCTTTCTCGGTTGGGGGAGGGGAGGGCATTCAATTTGAAACGTTCCCTGAAACAGGGGAGGACGACGACGACGACGACGACGGCGTGTAGACATTTATATCTGACGCGTGACCATTCTAAAGATATTCGCATTTGTATCCACATTTATCTTAAAGTTCCCACAAAGATCCGACGGCGGCGGCCTTAAGAGCATTTCTTTTCGTTTCCCAAACGAAAATGAATAGATTTTAGGGTTTAAGCCGCGTTGCCATGTCTGCGCGGACGTGTGTATTTCGTGGTGAATTTAAAAGAGCTCACAATAGGACAATCCATTTTTATGGATCGACTGGCGAAATTGTTTATCTCTGGACGTACTCGCCGCTGTGGTCTTCTTTTCACTGTTTATCGGTTCCTTTTTTCCTTCTCCTTTCATTCGGGGTCTTTGCGGACATTTGTATCACTTTATAAGTGAGAGAGGGGTTTATATGGTCGTTCTGTGTGTGCGTGAAGTGTCGACGGGGTTGGCACTGTCTCTTAAGATGTCGGTGGCAATTTTGTAGTGTCATCATTTCGAGAATTCGGGAGGCAAATGTAATGTATTACTTTGCGGGCAATTTTAACTGGGCACGGGGTCATTTGTCAAGTTCAGTGAACGGCTTTTTCTTTTTTTTTTGGTTGCCAAGCGCGTGAATGTGAATTTTACTGAATTTTCGAACGAGACGATACGAGATAAGACCGATTGTGAACAATGTGGGAGTGTCAGTTGTTTTTGGGCAAAGATAATAATTGCTGTTCGCTTTTTTGCTGCTGACACATTTGCAGAGAGGAGGAGGATGACTGACTGAGGCGAGGGTGACAGGCTGGGTGAGTTCAGAGATTTTATTGCAGTCAAAAATTTGCTGTCAAAATTGATGTGTCTACATTTTTTGCTGTTACATTAACCCCTTCTACTGGGACAGGGTGAGGTGGCTGTGGAAATGGTTTCAGAATTAACTGAACTTTCGTTCTTCAGTTCGTCTGCCACGAAATGGGTTCAGAACCCTCGAATGTCTGTGAATGACGACATAAATGGTGCCATGACATAAGGCCATATATCTTAGAGCTTAGAGCTATGGCCTCATGTCACTTTGTAAAAGGGTCGCAGGACCATATGACCTTTTGTCACTTTCAAGTTATTTTACTTTTCTAAATAGGTTACAGGTGTGGGGGACGGATAAAGAGTAAAGTAGGTAAGCGGGAATCACAGGAAACCGTGGCGCTTTAAACTGGGATGAGTGACTTTTTCCACATCATACTTGAGAAGATCGTGCGAAACTCACAGGTCAACACTAGAGGGACGACCTACTAAAAGTCCGTTCAGCTGGTAGCATACGTGGATAATATGGCCTGATTGGCAGACCACAGCGAGCCGTCAATGAGACGTTTGCTGGCATTGAAGTGGAAGCGGCTAAAATGGGTCGTAGTACATGCTATCCTCAGGAGAGGACAAACAACATCGACGTCTTGAACAGAGCATCACAATGGGCGGCTATAACTTTGAGGTAATTAAGGACCGTGGCCCGTGGTGTTGTGGGTATGTGCGTCGACTCCTACGCAAAGTCACTGACAAAGAGCATAACTGCCTAGAAAAACTTCTCAAACTTGGCCGTTCGGAGTCGGCATAAAACCGTAGGTCCCTTCCACTCGTGATAGAACAATAGCACGCACAACACGAGTGGTTGCTGAGAAGCTAGGCCTGACCCTTTAAGGGTTGTAGCGCCACCCATATTATTATAATTAAGGACTTCATCTACCTCAGATCCGCAGTAAACTGTACAAAAAATATCAATGTCGAAATCAAACGAAGACTAACTCGCTGTTCCTTGGGCTCACTAGGCAATTGAGTAATGGAACCGCGTCGGCATTTGGAGGAGAATATTCAACCAGAACACCCACCAGAAGTGTACGGGCTGTACAGCAACATGAGCCTAGCCAGGCGTCTAAGGAGCCAATGGCATCAGCCCGAAGTGTCTTCGACTCCGAAACAGTGGTATAACGCAACAGACTGTAGCGCGAAATAAAGAAGTATGTACGTACTTAAAGACTTCCCTGAAAATGAACTCTCGTCTTTTCGTTCTTCATCGATTAAATTGGTTCAGAACCGCAGATTTTCGGATGGGTGACACGAATACCGACATTTAATGCCCCATGTTTCCCCTTCTCCCTGTGATACAATATATAGCAGAACCACGTGAAAATGGGGCATTAAACAACGGCGGATACACTGGTTATACCTAAGTATACTCCATGATAGTAAGACCCATTCTGGAGAAGAAATACCTTCTAACGTAGTAGCTTACAAAAATTCAAAGAATGGCTTGCCTAACTAACAAGACTGACGGCAGCACTCGAGGCTGTCCTATTTCTCCCTCCTCTCGATCTATCTTGTAGCAACGGTCCAGCCTCATCGGCAATGAGGATAAGAAACGGATAAACCATATGGTCACAGCACAGCAAAACAGTCAAATGGACTACCTACCACCAACCCTTTTATTATTATTGTTGAGGGTATGTTGCACCGCGACCTTAAGATCTATTTTGCTCCCTTACTACCTTGCTCTCTCACTCGAGTTCCCTCATATATACTTCGTTCCAGGTTCATATTGAGGGCTTTGAACTCCTGTTGTGCATAGGTGTTCTAGAGTGCTCTTTCTAAGCCAGTTTTCGTCAGGAATCTGAGAATGAGGGATGGTTCCAGTGATCTCATTTCTTCCTCTAGGTGAGTGCTAGCCACGTAGAAACCCAGTCCATGCTCTGGGACTTCACTAGATTCTCCACAGACACTGCAGAGACCTTCTTCTGATCCGCCTAGTTGCCGTATGTGCTCTCTGAGTCTGCAATGCCCTGTTAGGATGCGGAGGTTTTTTCTTTTTTGCTCATTTCTATAAATGTCTCCAACCTCTTCCGGTTATATTGACCCGAGAGTTTCTTGGCTTGCTTCATGCCATGAGCGTTGTTCTATGTTTCTGTTCGGTACCTTTTTTCTAGTTTCCTCAGTTCTTCTCTGAGGACATGGTCTCCTACTGCACAGAATGCTTGAGAGCCTATGAAAGGTTTCACTTCTGCCTTCCTGGCTAGGGGGTCGGCCTTTTGATTGCCTTCTATCCCTGTATGGCCAGGTATCCAGCAGAGTTTTACTCTACTTCTCCTGCTCAATTCTCTGAGCTTCTGCAGGCATTCCCACACAAGATTAAATTTAATGATGTATGAGTCTAGTGCCATCTGTCCGACATTATTGCTATGTCGCAGTTGGTGTAGTTCCTATCAAGGTTGATTTGAACGCATCTGTCTATGGCATATCATGAATTTGCCCATGGTTTCGAAGTATTTTGTCCGTGCTCCAAATACTCCTGCCGCTGTTCCTTCATCAGTTCTTGATCCATCTGTGTACCATTTGATGGTTCCACCAACCCTCGGAGAAGTCCTTCCACCTACGTTTTATAGAACGAAGACAACGGCAAGACCAATTGGAACTAGCAGAAAGGCAGATCGCTCTGTACACTGACAGCACAGAAAAACAGTGCGGGTACTAGCGCAGCAGTCTTCTGTGACCACTTCGAAAAATTCTTGGTGATAAAAGACGATTGTAGCGTTTTCCAAGCTGAAGTGGCTGCGATAAACGAGGCAACACTTGCGCTGAGAGAACAGAACATAACTGACAAGCCGATCTCCATTTTTTCCGATAGCCAAGCGGCAATAAAGACCATAGCACCAGACGTTCCGACTGTGCAGACAGAGCATCAGTGAGATGTCCTTGGCAGCAAGACTCAAGCCCACGTCGCCATTTAGAAGTCTGCAGAAGTGAATTACTCCAAGTTCTGCGACCATCTATAAACCGGGCATTTCCCTCCCGAAAGTCTTCTTTATATCCGTTCGATAATTACTTCATGCTCTTCTAAAACTTTCAGACATCGTTCTCGTTGTTCATTCATTTCCTCAGTAAAGCGCTTCTCTTCTTTCTCCAGAGGAGCATGTTCCATTCCTTTTGTCTCCGTTCGTAGCAGCGCGGCAGCTTCACTGCATGTGCCTGTCTACACATGACTCGTACGTCTCCAGATTTGCTTCATGAGCATCCATTGAAAGAATCTGAAGGCGAACGATCTTCAAAAAGACGAATGTGGCTTCCAAAACACTTCCCTACCCGTCGACCTGTTTCCATGACCATTCCATCGAACCCACTGATTGTTGAAGCGGCAAAATTCTCATGACATCACTTTAGTTTCCACTCGGATATTGATTGAGCGTCATCACAAAGAGTAACAAGCAGAAATAAACCATCAGCTTCCCCCTCCCTCTCCCCAACAACACTGGGTGACAACGAGGCAATGATAATAGCAACAATTTCCAAATTAGTTCCAGCAAGTTCCATGTCAATTGCACGAAAGCAAAGTGGAGCTCTAAGCTAGAAGCGCCACCCCTCCCCCACACACACACATGCCATCCCCCCCATCACCAGGTTCTTGTCAAGCTTCGTGGATCAATAAGAAGAATTTTCGTCGACATTCCTGACATGAAAGGCAAACGTCAGCACACCGTGACATGATTAAATCCATTCAGATGAACAAACTTCCATTATTCCACGCGACACACACCGTCGACTTCTTAAGGAATAAAAAGGAAATAACTTTGTTCCCGTTTCATATTTGCCCGCGCCCGGCGATGTCTGCTTTTTCAGAATCAGGACATTTCAAACATTTAAGCAGCAGTGTCGCAAAACCAACCAACCTCCAGCCGCAGCTCCCAGCTCCCAGCCCAACCAACCATGCCAACCCACAGCGATGAATGTTTTGTCATTACTTTAATATCAGAACATGTTTATCAACGACGAAAACAAATAACACCCAGCAACAACAACAAACCCCACCGAATGGCGGCAGTAACGCGATTGAACTGAAAAAGGAAAAAAAAACGAACGAACGAAAAAAAAAAATTGAAAGAACAAATAATGTTTTGTCGTTTTATTGATTCACGAGGAGGAAGAGAAGATAAATAATGGCGGTTGGGTATCGATAAAACAAGGACTCGCTTGCCACAAAACGGAATCGCATTCAATATCAGCCGGGATATATAAGCCGCGGCGGTGGCGACGACGATGGGGGCGTGCGTCGTCGTCGACGGGGATTGGTGTCAGTGTTACGTTTTTTTTTTTTTTTTTTAGGTTCTACGCATCTACGAGGACGCCCTACACTTTTCATGTTTGCTGTTAATAATCGTGTGTGGTGAGACCGTGGAACCATGAAACCATGAAACCATGGAGTCCTCACTCAGTCACTTCCCGTGTCACAGGGGATAATGGCTTTGCGAAAGGATATATTGCACCTGTTGTTGTTCCAGCGTTCCAGCCGGCGGAAGTGAGTGAATATTATATCGGGATCATGCGGAAATGATTAAATTGCGATGTGAAATCCTTTTATGGCCGTTGAATGCATTAAAATCGGGGCGGGGTAGGGGTTATAATTGATTGATGTTACGGGCGCACCAATCCAGATGAGCTTGTGTGAGTGAACCGGCCCAACCGGGGTTCGAGATTGAGGAAATTGAAAATTCAGCCGCTGGAGCAGACATTATAAGGCAAAGAATGTCACAGTGACGTGGCGTGTGGCGTGACGTGGGTGGTGTGGGTTTTAATGGATGGATCAAATGCACAGTCACTGTGAATAAGGAGTTTTGCAGTAATCGTATATATTGCAAGCAACAAGGCGGAAATGTGGGGGTTTTTTTTCATTTTTTGAAGCAGCTTTTCTTAAGGAAGTCCTTCGAGAGGAGTTCTCGGAGGTGTACCTCAACGAAATGGGGTTCTATCATTGGCCAGGGTAGGGAATGATGCGACAAAATAAGATGAGTAATGTGAGGAATTTAAGAAACCGCCTTTTGGTGCACATTTCGTCCTATCTTACGTTCTAGTCTATCTGGGGTGAGACTACATATGGGGAATCGCTTAAAGTAAATATACAAACGTACTTACTTTAAGCGGTTCCCCATATGTATTCTAACCTCAGACGAAGGCCCAACTACAACTGATAGACAGGATAATCCACCCAATTTGAGTGAAGACTGACGAGACGTAGGCCTCTAGTTTTTTTTTTTCCTTGTGAAACTGAGCGGCCTATGTGCATATAGCCAGACAATCTCCCAGCTTCGATCCCTTTTTCGTTTCCTTGGACTCCAGTATGCCCCGGTATCCACCAGAGGGTCATCGAGCTCACCGAGGATATCTCACTCATCCTCTGTCTGCACAGTATATCCAGCTTCGACCTTAGAATGTCTCATGCTATGGGCTTCACTTCCGCTTGGCTTTTTGGGGAACTAATGAGATTACCATGCAATTGCAGAGAAGGCAGCTTCTGCAGAAGTCGTTGTAGGACAGACCCAAGCTGAGTTCCAATGTGGCAGCGTCTAGTGATGACGCCGATAAGAGCCCTAAGAGTCGACCTGCACGTTCTGATCAGACTGTGTGATCTGCTCGGATTGAGGGTGGGCCATAATTGTCTCGTAGTGCTCGTACACCCTGTCTGGAGAGAGTCCAGAGGACCCAAGGACGGTCTGAGCCTGAACTAAGACTGTCTTCCCTGTCTTAGGACCGCAATCACTTGGTCTTTACAATGGTGGTTCGGTCCAACTCTCTTTCTTAAGCTCGAACTCAGATTCGAAGACCCTCTTAGCAAGAGAGGGTGCATTTGCTTGATGCGGCCGAGTAGGTTCAGACAACGAATCTGCATTCCATCACCACGTATGTACAGCTCATAGAATTCCTGGTAGCATGATATTCTCCATCGTTCGCCTACCTCGCAGACAGGACCAATTATCCGATTTCGCTGGCACGAAGGGAGGTCTCTTACTACTCGTAACCACAAAACAACACGCGGTGGCGTAGGGTCGTTAGTCGGAAGCCTCTGTCGACTGTCGAGTCGAGGAGCCTACGTTCCCCGATTACTCGCCGCAGAGGAGAAGACATTGAAGACACTGTGCACGCTTTTAACATCGAACTGCGTGGACACAGTTGTAGAAGGGCTGGAAGGGCACCCTAGGCTGTACCACCCAACGAAGAAGACGAAGACGTCAAGGGGCCTTTAACGAACTCTACCCTAAAAGTGGCTGAAGATAACGTAGAATGCGGCTTACTTGCTGTAGCCATACATACAAGCTATACGTGCAAGCAAGCCGCACATCGAACTCTGAGTAGACCTTGACAAAAAAAGACCGCACTCCCATCCAATCGTCATTTTTGACAACGAATTTGAAGAGAAAAGCTTCAACATAAGTGCATAAGGCAGTATTGTTTAAAAATAAACGTCAAAATCACACGCGAACGGAAGGAAATCATGAACCATCGTGGCCTTTATACAGGCTGCCCCCCCGAAAACCGCGGATACTGACAAAACAATACAAGATTCGATAAAAAATCCACCACGACGCAGACAAAAAATGCTCAGTTTTGCTTCCTAAATTCGACGTCATCATGCGATTGTCAACATAAACCCCCTGATCCCCAAGAACAACCAACGAAACAGCCATTTTCACAGAACAACGACCAACAACCGCCAGTTTCACTCGAACTGGTCATGATAAACCACTCAAATAAATCACTTTATCTGCTGTTAACAGGCGAATTTCCCATTTGCGCAGCGGACCGCCAAAAACCGACTCCTTAATTAAATTCATTTGTTCAACACTTATTCCCCGCCTAAGACATCAGCAAACAATTTCGCCTGAATGGGCGTCCTTGAAAATTATCCTTTCCTTGTTCGGTTTTCCCAACACAATATCCACTGTTTCATGGCGAAACCCTTGAGAATGATTTTCACAAATTCCCAGCAAAACCAGCCGAGCAGAATGTGCTTCTTCACGGCCAAGGAGCTAAAATCAACTTAACTCAAGTCAGTGCACCCCGCCTGCCGCCCGCCCTTCTTTGTCGCCACACGATACCACGAAGTGCAGGCAACATTTGAGGAGCAAATGAAACGAAAACGTCGAGCTGTGTAGTTAAGTCTGCTTTAACTGAGTCCTCGCCGGCTTGCGTTGGAACAATTCGTGTCCTTGCAGCAGTCAAACAATTACATTCTCTCAGTGCTCCTCAAAAGGCAACTTTTGTAATTATACAATTTTTCCTTGCTCCTCCATACGCCCCTCCCCCCTTCCAGTCATCATTGTGGCGTAGTTCTTGTGGGAAAACTAAAAATCAACGAAGAGGAAGACAGAGATCCGATTTGATTAAATAAGCTTCTTCGCGAATTGCATGGTAACCAGCCGACATCAGTGCTGTCGTGAATGAGGCCGTGGAGGATGGCGTAGGGAGCCGCCAGCCCGACAAGACCCAGTCAAAGCATTAAGTTCGAATAATTTGTATCCTTCTCCTCGTGCAGTGCTTTCTATTTACGTTTGTGGCAGCAATTTGGGTTTCTATCTTGCGTTAATGGCGAATAAAAATATCCACAAGGGGAAGTGGAAGGCCCCAGGGTGTTAGCCGCAGCCATTACTCAGAGATTGCGTGTCTTTCGCGTTTAATTACCGGAGCCAAGTATGGAAAAACTTGTTTATTCGAAAAATGTCTTGGTTTTTGTGTTCCGCGTCAACGCAATCGAAGAATGACGGGAGCTAAATGAAAGTTGTTCTCCTTTGTTTCTAGGTGCAGCCTCCGCTTTCCGGGCTGGATAACCTTTCTTTATGCTGCAAGGATTTATGGCCTCGCTCATAACTTTCGCTAAAGACGTGTAGACCTTGGCGAGGAGAGGACAAAGGCAGGTGGTGCGGTGGAGAGGGTTGCTCGTAAAATGAAATCCTTTCATTCTTTTCTACGTTCCTGTGGAGACAAGATGGATTTGTGTGTTGTGGGGGACAGATTGCTGCTTTATGCGAGTCAAGGTTATCTGTTTATGTAATTGCCATGGCATTTGGCGAATATCTGCGGCGCAGGGGACCTGCTTAAGGTTCTGCGTTTGTGTTTTAGGAGACACCTGCGATCTGAGGGGTGTGCAAAGCATACGCATTTCGATTTGCCATTGCTGCGGTGGAAATGTGAACAAAATTGCGTGCACACAAGGGCCAATGGTTCAAGTTGATTACACGGCACCTGCGGCAATATTTAGACAGAGAAATCGACCTCTTCGGAGTTGGAAGCGACTGCGGGGAAGTTTATTTCGGGATGTGGTCGATTTTTTTTGTTTCGCGTGCAAGAGAAATTTTAAGACCGACAGTAGTTGTGAACATCGCATGTCTGCGACGTTGTAAAGACGAACTTGGAAGGCGGTGTTAGTTTAATGCTGTCATCAGGTCTTAAATTCTTTCCTTTCACTTTCGAAACTTTGTCCAAGTCGGACATACCGTGTAGTTGCCCTTTCTCTCTCTATATGCCCTACAGCTACAGCTAAGCATCCTCCGTAGCTACCATCCTTTCTGATCAAGACACTAGACAACTGATTGACTTACACATAAGACACACAGCCGTCACAAGCAAAACCCCGAGCATCAACAATGACACATCCGTGGAAACGACCCTTCATTCGTTGGAGCATAACTAAGTCACTCTTTACTGCATTTGTGGACATCTAATAACATCGGATCACAAAGACCATAGTAGCGTCTTCATAACAAGGCGATAAGCCCCAAGCCTGGTACCACCAAGATCTGCAGAGCAGTTAACAGAGGCACGCCGCAGGGTGGAGTGCTATCCCTTCTTTTGTACATCTTTGCGGTGAGTGAAGTGCTACTGACACTTGAAAGGACAGGCTGCAAGGACGATGTGTCTATCGTGGTCTCTGGGATCAGGTGGCCATCTTCAAACTTTTTAGAAAAATCGACTAAAGAGCGCGGCATGGGTGTCAATCCGCAGAAAAAAAAACCATACCCACAATATGTGGGACCCCTCTAAAGCTGAATGACAGCGAAAAATTCCTAGGACACGAAATTAAGCCCAGGAACGTGTCAAAAAAACCCTCTACCGCCCAAAACTGCTGTAAAAAGGTCATATGGTGCAAATGGGAACTACAACCCCGCATGGTCCACTCGATATTCAAATGAGTAGTCAGACCCATACTGCTCCGTGGAGTAGCGATTAAGGACATCAACTGCAAACCCGCTCGAGAGGGAGCAACGGATGGACTTAATCGCCAATAAGGTAGCGGCCATCACGGCAATAAGATCGAAATCCTTGCACATGTGGCAATAACAGC
This sequence comes from Eristalis pertinax, assembly GCA_907269125.1. Classification (NCBI taxonomy): domain Eukaryota; kingdom Metazoa; phylum Arthropoda; class Insecta; order Diptera; family Syrphidae; genus Eristalis; species Eristalis pertinax. The sequence goes on from OU026146.1 coordinate 4,946,874, forward strand.
CGTAGCCAATCTCTTGATGCCTAAGCTCCTCTTCGAGAAGGATTGCCCAACCAGCATCCTTTCAGAATGGGCCAGTGATGCGAATATACACCCTCTCCTAACCAGTAATCAACCTCTCCTCCTTCCCGACCACTCTGTGTTACTGACGAAAATGGGCTTGGGATTGGGGACACTTGTTAAAACAAGAATAAATGCCGCCAAGACCCGCAGCGCAAAGCTCGAAGCGAATTGAAACCACAACTAACTCAACCACTTGGTCAAGCATAGTGCGCGACGCGACATAAGAAGCTGGACCGAAAGAATTGCCAAAGAATCACATGCAGCACAGGCAAAGCTATTAAGATCAAATCCCCGAGTGCAGTCACATAGGACTCAACGACTGCTCGACATGACCGAGTATTTTACCATCCAACTTATGTAGGCGCCGGGACACAACGACATTCCAAAGAACTGTGAAGCGAACGAATTCGCTTGAAATGACACTGTTTCCGTACTCTTTTCCGGATGAAGAGGCACACCAAGCTAACCTAAGCATCTTCTAAAGTGACTTCCAACCAGGAGGCAGACCACGAAGGCTTCATCAGAAACCTTAAACGTTCAAATTGTCAACTCTACCTAGTAGAACACTCATCAGCGTCATAACAGGACACTGAGCAAATGACACGCATACCGGTAGGATAAGCAAAATTGTTTGGTGGTTAAATTTAAGGGCCGATGTTGAATGTGAACCGCACCTAAACGTCAAGTTTTTTTCTGCATTTCATTTGACATTTCTCAATTTCAGACTAACTCAATTTGAACCATGGAAAGATACACAATCGAGCAACGCGTTAAAGTTATTCAGGCTTATTATGAAAATGGGCGTTCAAATCAAAATGCATATCGTGCACTTCTTCATTTTTTCGGTCAATTTAATCGTCCAAATGTGCGTACAATCGGAAAAATCAAACCGGCTCTGTAGGAGATGTGAAAACACCAGTGCATGCTCGTACAGCTCGTACTGCAGAAAATATTGCTGCTGTTCGCGATAGTGTGGCTGAAGAGCCGTCCAACTCAACTCGTCGCCGTGCCCAACAATTGCACCTCTCACGCTCGTCGTTGATGAACATTATGCATAAAGACTTGCATTTACACGCTTACAAGGTGCAATTGACTCAAGAACTAAAGTCTCTTGACCATTTCAAGCGTCGTCAATGGTCAGAATGGTGGCAACAGTGGATGATCAATTTTCGAAGAAAATCATCTTCAGTGATGAGGCACATTTTCACCTCAGTGGATTCGTCAATAAGCAGAATTGCCGCATTTGGGCGAATGATAATCCAAGAGTGATTGTCGAAAAACCAATGCACCCACAAAGAGTGACTGTTTGGTGCGGTTTATGGGCTGGCGGCATCATCGGGCCGTATGAGGCAAAATGAGGCCGGTCAAGCAGTTACTGTGAATGGTGTTCGCTATCGTGAAATGATAACGAACATTTGATGGCCCGAATTGGAAGATATGAATGTGGACGATATGTGGTTTCAACAGGACGGTGCCACTTGCCACACAGCCAACGAAACAATGGCTCTTTTGCGCGACAAATTCAATGGCCGTGTTATCTCACGTGGTGGCCGCCAAGATCATGTGATTTGACACCGATGGATTTTTTTCTTTGGGGTTATTTGAAAGAAAAGACGTACGTCGATAAGCCAGCAACAATTCAAGCGCTAAAGGATGAGATAATTCGGCATATAAACGGCTTAGAACCTCAATTATGCTTCAGCGTCATCGAAAATTTGGACCATCGGATGGAGGTGTGCCGACGAGGTCGCGGCGGCCATTTGGCCGATATTTTGGTCCATACATAATTGAACCATACCAGTATTATGATAATAAAAAGAAATGACAATAATTTCCTAAATAATTTGTGTTTTATTCAAAATCAACATCGGCCCTTAAAATTTAACCACCCTTTAGAAGCTGCAGACACGAGGAGGAGAAGGATACCATATGCTACCTCCGTATGAGCTTACATATACTTTGGGAACGATTTCTTCGAAAATTTTAAAGCGATCTCCATAATCTCAACGTAAGCCAGCGAGCCAAAGCAAAGACCAACTGGATTTAGAAGTGTAGAAGGGTATCCTATTCGCGTGGTGGCTTAAGTGCATCTTCTCTCTGCAATCAGACACTACACATCCAACCCGACGCGTCTACCCACTAACCTAACCTAACCCAACCAGATCGGCAGCTTTCCCGCAGCTCTTAGATCTCCTACAGCGTTTACTTTTGCCAAAGTTTGACTTTAATCACCGTCCCTTTAAACATCCACCACCAGGGGCTGCAGCAGCGTTGAATTCGATTACTTCCCAGTGTCCAATCAGGTTTTGGCCATGTTGCAGTTTAATCAATACACTTTTTCCCTCCTCCCCTCCCCCACCACACACACACAACTTTTTTTTCCCATCACCAGAGCCCCGCTAATATCGGAAGCAATCCGGCCCCCCGTTCATCCGCGTTCGAAAACCACTTATCGATCAGGCGCTTGTTGCAGAGCTACTCTCGCTGCTGGAACGACGAGAGAGGGAGAAAAAATATTCGCATTGCAGGGGCCTCCTTCACCGCAGGGGCCAGGGTGAACTGCAAATCAGAGAACCCGACAGACTACTGCACTGCATCGACTCACCCCAAAACCAATTCAGCGTTAGCATTGACAGTTTTTTCTTTTTCCGTTCTTTTTTTTTTTTGGTGTCATTTTTTTCTTCTGCCGCACCGATTCAGAGCCTGTAACGTTGTCGTTGCTGTGCAGCGAATATTGCGCAATCGATAGGAACGCTCTTATTGCGAATCCCTTCAGCGCAGATACACGACGACGACGACAACGATGCAACAAATATCTATTGGAGAAATCGTTACATTCAACAGTTTATGGGAAATAAATTGAATTCCTCTGCCCCCCCCCCACGCTTGAGATGTGCTGACAGTGGGAAAGGAATTCTCATCCTCGCGCCAGCCACGGCCACACAGCAGGGACGACGTTAAGAATCTCGACGTGGGAACGCTTGCGGAATCCGTAATTGATCATTATTGTGCGAACGGCGAAACCGACCGGGGGATTATAGTTGTCAAGTGAAAATTGAAATCAATTTTGCCAAGTGCAGCTGGGACGGTGTTTCCCCGAAATTCGAGAGACCAACATCGAAACTAATTAACCGACGACGACCCTCGAACGAGCAGCACATATCAAAATCAGAAAACCAGAGGGACTTACATAACGAATCAATCGAGGAGCGCAAACACAGGCGCCGATGGTGAGTGTGGCGCAGAGGTGGCCATGGGGCCATTATCAAATCTCCACCCTCGACGTCCGCCCACGCTGCGGTGTGGGTTTGACTTTAAACGAAAACGGAAACCACACCAAAATCAATATCCGCCCTTTCATGGTTGATTTCCATTGATTATATTTTCTCTCTGTGTGTGGGTGGGTGTGGGTGGCTCGGTGTGTGTATCGAGCACCTTCTGTGAGGTGAAATTGGATTTGGATTTGGATATTCGAAAACGCTCGCCGATGCCTTTGAGTAGTCAAATGCGGTCTGGCGGCGACACTTTGGGGGAGGTCGAGATGACCCACATGTGGGCTGAAAAGGATTTCGACGAACAAGGAATCATTTATGCCCAAGAAGCGAGCGTTTTAAAACGGGTGCTGTATCTTAATTTATTGATGACTTTGCCATTGAATGTCGATTCGAATTGATGTGTGGGAAGGCGCACAGCTTTCGAGTCCTTTTTATGGTCGCTGGAATGAGATCAAATTTGCGGTGCTTGGTGTTCATAGGAACTGCCACAGCACTTGATTCTTGACTGGCTTGTCTGCACGTGGGAGAAGAACGTCTGAGAATCCATGCAAAATAGAGTGCAGCAGCAGGCCACATTAAATTTCCACGAACTTCAACAAAACCAAAGAAATCCTGGTCCTGGAGTGTTCGTGCATCTCCATCTCATAATCGAACCACGAATTCAATTCGAGGAAAAGAAGTGAAATGAATTATTTTCTCATCAGCCGAACGTGACCAGTTGATTGCAGAATTGACTATCGAATGCATTCGAACTGAAAATCAATTAGAAGCACGGCAGCCCCCTCCCCCTCCCCCAAAAAAAAAAAAACGAAAAAGAATGAAAGAGTGCAAATGGAATGGGGACTTAATTGATTGCAAACAAGAGCAATCGCTTGATTGGACTTGGTTGGGGGGAGATGTGGCGCCAGCAGAGTCATTGATTCAGCAGACGGTGCAGCAGATAAATTTTGTTTCGAGAAATTAATGATTTCTTCTTGAAAGAGACGAAGGAGAGGTGTGTTCCTGGAGAGTGAATTATAGCAGCTTTGGGCTGTCATTTGGAACGATTTTATACCCCAGCCACCTCCTGTGATAGATTCGTACACACCTTGTGACACTCATTTCGGTTGAAAATCCTCGACATCTTAGTCGAGATCCGAAGTAGAATCGTCCTTGGCAACCATTGCTGCTTCGATTTGTCGAAACAACTGGGCTCAAGCTCCTGACTCGAAGGACCAAAGTCATGCTCTACAAAACTCTTATTTTGACGGATGATGCTCTACGGAGAGCATGAAAGATGGACGATAAGCAAAACAGTTGAGCTGATTGTTGATGCCTTCGATAGAAAAATTCTACGCCGGATATATGACCCTGTCTGCGAGGAAGATGAATGGAGAGGAAAGTGGACAAAGATGTGCAAGTAGTCCGAAAGGAAAAAAAGCCGTAGACCACACTGGCTTGGCCATATCGAGCGCAGTTGAAGGTGCACTGGCACGGCCGTTGAAGAGAACCCAAAACGACGAACATGCTCCCCAAACTTGTTCGTGTAGGGAATGGTTAGCGAGCCGTTCATTGTTGGCTTTTCTATTTAATTTCTTTCGTGTTCGTTGGCTTCGACGTTGTTCGTCGATCGTGGTTTAGGGCTACCTTTAGAGATTCTTCAAATCAATCAAAAAAAAAAAATGACCTAATCTGCGGTATAAAGACCAAGTCATCGCGGACGCAAGACACCTTGGTATTGACACGTTCAACACCGTCATCGAGTTCAAGCTCGACCGTCATCAGCTATAGAGCAGGCTCAAAGCCGCCATAAGTCGCTGGCCTGAGGAGTAAGTAAAGTAAGTAAGTAAATGCCTTCAACAGGACGAAAGATCGCACACAAGCCATGTCTCTCGAAGAGAAAAAAGACTCCTTCGTTATTCGCTTTTGAAAATGGTTCATGTCACCCGCGCCGTATACCAGGAAGGGGTTGATCAGTGTCTGGTGGAAAGTTAGCTTGATCGTTCTAGAGAGGGCTCTATTACTCGGTTGGCTGCGTTTGTTAGTGTCATCCACTATTTGCAATTGAATGACTTTCTAGAAGTACATATTTTTGAACTCTACCACTAAATAGGAATAAAATTCTTATTTGAATTTGACAGTTGGAAAAAAATTTCAGGAAAGTTGCTCTCGCGAACTTTGAAATTCGCAAAAAAAATAATTTTCCCAGATAGATACAATCTTTTTGTGGTTTTCTGTTGCTACGATAATGATATTGTTTTTTGAGAAAGTAAGTTTCTGGGTGGCTTTCCATTTTAGTCATAAAAATCTACATTTCTTTATTGGTACACATGCGTGCACCTTAGGACTAAAAATTAGTTTTGCGAAATCTATGACTGTTCTCAAGCTGCAGCATGAATGACCAGGAGATTGAGGATTTACTTAACAACAGTGAATTTTATATTTCTGAAGACGACGATGATGAGGAATATCTGCCGTCAGATGGTGCCACAACTCTTCAGCAGTCCGAAGAAATTGAGGAAGATGAAGAATCGAGGACACCTGAGGGAGATACTGAAGAAGAAGCTGGGAACCAGTCGCGTTTGTTCTAAGGGGATGACTTCACGTGTACCCGGTATTGCAGATAAAAAATAAGGCCGTTAATAGACCCGATTTTGAAAAAAAAAAGGCCAGAGCTTGCCACGATCCAAACATATGGCAATAGACGAACAAATTATCCCATTTTCTGGTAGATGTGAATACCGCCAATATGTCCCAGCCAAATCCAATCCACTTGGACTAGAAAACTTCGTGTTAGCTGCCCGAGACGGGCTGGTACTGGATTTTAAGATCTATGTTAGTAAGGCTACACTACCTCAAAATGTGATGAAAAATCTTGGCCAGGGGGGCGGGAATCGTTGAAAAACTTTGTCGAACTGTTGCATCCAGCTGTGTTTTGTATACAGATAGATTCTTTACGAGTCTGAAACTAGCTAAACACTTGCTAGGCAAAGAAAAGGATCTTTTTCTGATAGGGACATTAATGACAAATAGGACGGGAACTGAAGCGAATAAATTGAAGACAGATAAGGCGCTAAAAAGGGGATAGTGGGATGAAAAAGTAAGGAGCGATGAGAATGTATGTGTTGTAAAGTGGATGGATACAAAGGCTGTAACAATGCTTTCCACTTGTTCAGGAAGTGGTCCTGCAGATACCTGCAAACGTTGGTGTAAAAAAAAACAGAACAGAAAAATTGACATAGATCGTCCAGAAATAGTACACCTGCATGGGTGGTATTGACCTATGTGACAGACTGATTGCTTACTACCGAACTTCAATGCGGACAAGAAAATGTTCTGTGAGAACCTTCTGCCATTTTCTCGACCTGGTTGTCATCAATTGCTGGGTAATGTACACGCGATGTTGTACTGAAGAAGATGTACAACGTAAGGACAAATTGGGCTTACTTCGGTACAGATTAAATTTGGCCAAAGTAATCATGAAGTATGAGGCGGAGGGGGGGGGGGGGGGGGGGGGGGGAGGTTGATCCCAATTTTTCGCTTCGTGGCTCTAGATTTTGTCCCAGTTCTAACCCCACGGTAAGTTCCAACTCGGATCCCGGATACAATGGGCTACGATGCACAAATGAACCGCCTGCTCCGACCAGTGGTGCCACAACCACAATCTGAAATAAGGCTTGACAATTGTGGGTCATCTGCCCCGATTTGTAGACAACAAATTCGCCTCAAAATGTCGTCATCCAACGTGCTCCTCACGCTGTCGCAGCATGTGTGTGAAATGCAATGTATATCTATGTATTTTTAAAAAAAAAATGTTTTGAGAATTATCACACTTGTAGAAGATTTGAACCATCTTAAAAACCCAAGGTACACATATGTGCACCATATTTTTGTAATACTTCCAAATCAAATAAAATTACGAAAAAAAATGTGTGCTTGATTTATACCCCAATAACTGTAAAAAAAAACTCTCTAGAACACTTTTATTCCATTTCGTTCATGTTCACGTCTTAAGAGGTTATGGCTGTGCGTCCCTGGCTCACTTGGACGTACATGGCATGGTACCATGAGACCTTCCTCTGAATCATCCGCATTAATTTATATATCTTTGGAGGTTTTTTTCAGTTCAACACCGCTCAAGTCATCCAGCTCTGCGATGACCGAGGAACTTCGAGGAACTGCCTTCTTTTCTTTGCTAGAGCTGGGCATTCGCAGAGCAGACGTTGGACAGAATAAATTTCTTCCTCGTCTCTGCAGCTCATGCTAAAGTCGTTCGGCGGTGGGTTCAGTCGGTAAGGGCTCCTATTAGCATGCACACTTTCTTGAGACTAAATCTGATCATTGATGCTGAAGTCTCCTTCCCCTTGGTGTTGCTACAATTTTTAGACCATCGAGCTCTGTTCAGGGCTTCGTCTTCCAGTTTTGTTTTCCTTCTGGAGCCAAGCGCCGTGAATGCGTAAGGAATTGCCCGAGATTCTCTTAGCTAAGATCCATTTTTCGCCATAGTCCATAGTGTTGGTTGTAGGTAGTCCGTTTGATTGTTGTACTGTGCTGCTGTACCATCTTCTGAGCCTCAATGATCATGAGGATGCACTGTTGCTACAAAATAATTTAATAGCCTCGACTGCTGCCGTCGGTCTTATATACCCAAGTCGATCTCTGGATTTTCGTAAGCTGCGTCAGATGATATTCCTTCTCCAAAGCTTTTCGCCAGACCAAAGAACCGTATGTCAGAATGGGTCTTTGAAGAAGTAAGGAACATTTTTGAAGACAGCACTCAAATCTGATCTTTATGGTAGCATCACTAGTGTCCCGACTTCAATTCAGGATGGGTCTTACTATCATGGTGTATTCCAGTTTAAGTAAGCTTTCCTGATAAAAGGATGGCCACATGGTGGCTTCTGTGAGCCACTTCACTTCGTCAATCACTAAGATCCATAGGAGAGGTAAGAGGACTTGGGGTGTCCCTAGGGATGAATTGATCTGTCGTGTCCGATCCATTCACAGTGCTCTGTGTCGACTCTTGCTTTAGGGAGGGTGTATTCCGTCTGATGCAAGGATTGGACAATTTTTGGTGTGGTGCAGTTTCCATCGATCTACTCTTCGATTTGGAGAAAAATCGACGGCCACATTGATGTCTAGTAAGAAGGACGAGAGGCTAATAGGATCCTTGACTTGACGGTGGGGTGTGGCTTGCCTTGCCTTGCCTGCCTGGGGTATGCGAATTACCCTGATCTCTCGCCATTTTTTTTTGGTAATGTAATGCGAAAGTTCTCCATCCTCATCCGGTACGATTTAATGAGTTTTGTGGGAATGCTAAACCTGGACATTGGCGGTGTATAGCTCTTCCCCATGAAGGCTATCATCTCACCATCGACAAATAGGTGGTCAGTGATGATCCCTGTACCTCTTGAGAATGCAAATCGTGTGGTTATAGGCGCAACAACCCATCGACTGCGAACCCAGTAACGACCTGGCCTTGGAAGAATCCTTTTAAGCCTGGGCCCCGAATATGTCAGGTACATCGAAAAGGAGTACGCGAAAGGTAGTTTGTGCTGACTAGAGCTCAAGATTCTGTCGTTGGTCAATCATATTCAAACCTCAGCCTTAAAGCGAAATGAGCCCCTGGCACAGACTCACTTTCCATCGTCTCTAACGACGTGCCAAAAGGCTTGGGTAGCACATCTTCAGTTGATGGTGCGCAGCTCATGGATTTGGAGCTGAGAGGAAGAGTTCTTTGACAGACGCTACCGCCGGCGGGTTGAAAGGCCTCAAAGAGGTATAAAAAATGCGACTTACTTAACTAGTGAATGGCAAGCCGAAGGCACATCAACTTAGTCTCTTAAAATTGCTTGCTTCATACTTTCGTGAGCTCTTCATAGCCCAGCCTGGTCTATGTGCATGACGAACGCAACTTGCCTCTGTCCCGAAGAGTTAACGACTCTGAAACAGAGCAACAGATGACGCCCGTGTTTGATGTTGCCCACACAAGCGGAAACGGACATCATCGAATTTGAAGAACGCAACTGGAGAAAGCTGCCTACAGACCGCACTAGCTGTAGATGCCAGTTGGTTGATCCACGTCGGATTGTAGCGTCGCATGAAGACGGATAAGAATGTCATGCACGTGGATCCAAATGGCTCACAACCTAACCAAACCTCGGCGAGAGTTTGAACGAACAAACCAATGCATTGACCACCAATTGATGATCACATCGTAATGCCACACATCTGAAAAGGATGTCGCTTTGATCCACTCAATTGTGATTCAAAAATTACTCAGCTACACGCGTTTATTGACCTCCCTTTACGACGACAGATTGGCATCCCCATCACCCACCCGAGAGCATCGAATTAATGCAAACATCCCGCCCGCACTCAATGCCATTGTGTGCGGCATCACATCATCTCATTTAAAGGATAAGTAATTTATTTTCAATTGCGAAACTGAAGTTCTTGCATCGATAATTTAGCGCCAACTCATGGTAATTGTGATACACATTCGCAAGCAAATCGTGTAATAAATGCGACGCGAAAAGAATCCAACCATTCAACGAAAGGCGAGTGCAAATAGCAAAAGCAATCAATGGCAACAACACCCTTTCACAGTTACCCCCAGACGATGACATCGATTTCGCGCAAAAGGACAACGCACCAGCAACGAGTGTGCTCCTCGATTTCATTCAACTCCGTCGCCAACCGCGCCGCTCCGCCCCACAAGCGTAGTTCAACTCAAGGAGCACGTTGTCGTCGTCGTCGTCGTCTGCGAATGCAATCAATTCCAATTCCAATTCCAATTCTCTGATTCAGGATCAATCTCTTTTTCTCCCTCTCAGGCAGAGCTGCCTCCAATTGACGATGGAGTTCTTTATTTGTTGTTGTTCCCATTGAATACACAAAGACGGGGGAAATATCCTTTTTTTTATTTGTTCAGCTGTGCAGAAGTGGGTGACGTATGGGCGAACGGAGCGGCGCGGCGGCCGTGGTAGTCGTCGACTCATATTCGCATGCGATTGAGACGAGCAAACTGTGTGTCAGTGGGATAATAGTACTCACAGATCCTTGTGCGCTGAGATTCAGGTTTTACAAGGAGAATCCTTTAAATATTAAAGCACATCCCTTTGCAGGGCGGATTACTCTTGTCGTCCTTCTTATCCGAAAAATACCATTAAAGTTGCATACTTCTGCTGAAGACCAGAATTTCAGTTTCGTCCTTTTTTGCTGCTAGTGTAGTCGGTGTGTGTGTGGGCGCGTTGCCCGTGCCATCGCCATCGCTAACGTTTTCGTCGTCCGAGTACGAAGGGAAAAATAATTAAAAGGACAGCAGAGGAGAAATTTAATAATCCATTCACGAAGGACATTTTCGCTAACAAGGAACACAAACAAGAAGGAGGAGCCTGGCCAACTCTGGAGATGATAAATTATCGATTTCTGCTGTTTTTTTTTTTTCTTTCCTTCCGTCAGTCAATGGATGTCACAAGTGAACTTTGTTGGAAAAGAAAGAAATTGGATTTGCAACGAAGGACATAATGACGTGCAAGCGTGGCCGTTATTATTAGGACCTGTTGAATTAATTTTTTCCGATGTGAACACGTCGAGTGTGGATTAAAAGTTGGACTTAGCCGAAATGAACTTTCATTAGAAGTTCCGTGACGGGATGGGGCTCTGGTTGTGGTGTCGTAGTCCCCCCTTTTTTCGTGCGTTTGTTTGTGCAAGGTGATGGAATGAATATTTGATTAGGCGAAGGAAAGGAATACGGAATTTCTGGTTTTGTGGCGAAGCAGAGGCGTCGTGTTTTTTTGAGGTATTCAATCTGAGGCTTTGAGTGGATTGCATTAGATAACAGCGGGATCATCTCTGAGGATAAGGCTGTCGGTGTTGGTGGGTTCATTTAGATTGGGTGGCCTCATAAATAACAGGGATTTTTTTTTGGTTTTTGTCTGAGATCTGGTCTCAGAAGTCCTCTTCTTCTTTGTGGTGTGTGCTTTGGATTGGACTTGGGCGAAGACTTCCTTCCTTTAATACGAGAAATGGGCACCCACAAGCCAGCTGCTTCTTTCATCAATTTCAGGGATTTTTTTTCACATCTCTGATAGGCTTATTCGGTTCTTTGGAAATTACGAAAAAACTGGGTCATCCATTTTGTGGGCCGTATGGCTGTCAAACGCCTTTCAAGGGCACAGGCAAACCGACCTGTCACCCGAGAATGAAAGTGTTTAGTTCAAGGTTTGAGTATGAAAACTTGGTGTTCATTTTTTTTTTGTCGGACGCTTTTAACACTGCACTCTGCTCAGACTCAGAAAGAGATCCATTGTACTACCAGGCAGCAACCTACATTTACAGAAATTGCATGCTCTTCCGGAGGAACACCAGGCGCAGGGCGCATCTGTGATGAGGAGCCTACTTCATCATCAGCTCTTGTCTCATCAACACCGAATAAATGCTGCCATCTGATCCTAGCAAAGGCGGGACAGTGGAAGAGCAAGTGCTCTGCAGTGTTGTCGTCGTCGAAAAACGCACCTATCTCGAGATGTAAGCGATTTTATCGAAATGAATTATTTCAGGTCACCTTCTCCGACACTTTTTCCAACCCACTGTTGGACGTAGAGCGATGGTTTTGGACACAAAAGAAGCGTATTGCCAATCTCTATAAATGAAATTCCTCGCAAGAAGTGCCATCGTCGTAGAATGGAACCTTCTCGAGATATAAGCAAATTTTTCGAGAAAATTTTGGTCGCCATAAGTATCCATCTGAGCGGACTATGGGCAAAATTCTCAACCATTTCGAAGAGACTGGTTCTGGCACCGATGTCTTCGTGTCTATCCATCATCGAAATTCGCACTCAACAGCAAATACGACTGCCATCCGAGTAAAGTGTTGAAGACGCCCCAAATCGATTGATTTTACGGAGCCTTTAGTCATGTATTACGACTGTCCTTGGCACGTACGCTCTTATAAAGTTCAAGTTACTCAGGAATTGAAGGCGAGTGTAGGTGATTGCACATTGCATTTGGATGAGCATATATCCTTTTTTTTCAGTGATCAGGGTCCATTTCAACTCGCCGGACATAAGCGAGGAAAGCATACCCGATGAGGAGAATCTCCCGATGAGTGGACGGTATCGACAAAAAAGGTGACCCCTTCAAATGCACCGAGGGAAAAGGCCCCTGAACAGCGCTTACAAGATCATCTCTGCCGGGCCTCACACGCACCGGAAACCATTCGTGAAGAACCTGACAGGTCCTTATCAGTGCGGTTTCCGGCCGTGGAAGTCCACCATTGATCAAATCTTCACACCACGGCAGATCCTGTGGAAAATTCCCCAGAAGTGCAAATTGAAATTGAAATCATCATCAGCGACGTGGCGTGGAAAATTTTAACAGGTAAGCAGGAAGAAGTCAGCCCTTGCCAAGGGTGCGTCTTGTCACCTATACTTTTTATATATGGACTGGATGTTGCAGCGCAGCCAAGGCGAGAAATGTTTCAGATCGGAAGAGTCTTTTTTTGGAAGATGACTTAGTTATCCTCACGTCCTCCCAGACGGGACTTCAGCGCGTAATCGATAGTTTTATTGCCGAATGTGGAGATACTGGGATGTAGACAAATCAGAGATTATTGACATTTCCAAAACGCCTGTTCAATGCTCTATACATGTTAGTGAAGCAAGTAGAGAAGTTCACGTATCTCGGGGTCTTTTTTCACGAGTGATGTTAGGAGTAATGCTGATCTTTCTTGTAGGATTAACGAAACTGGCTCAATTGTGAAACAAGCGAGGCATGGAAAGGGATATGCTTCGATGGTTTTTGCTCACGTGGAACGAATGTCCTCATCATCACGACTACCAATGTGTGCCTTGAATGCGATTCCATCCGGAAGGCGATCGCTTGCAGACCCAGAACGAAGTGGTTGGACCAAGTCCAAAAACTAGCCTGGTTGGGCTTGGGCACAACTCCTGATGATTTAGAGTCGAGTGGCCTGGAGATCTCTCGTGCGTGCATTACCCCCGCGACATTTTTCGAGTTACTCTGCGCCCAAGAACGATGCTTTGCGCCTGTAGCCTATGGACTATGTGATGTTGCAGAATAGGCAATGATGTGTGTAGGGTATCCGTATGCGTGAAGCAGTATAGAACAATATGAAAGCGGATTTCTATTGACTAGCAGGTTGTGGGCTTGTGTCAGGTGCAGGAAACACACAAATATTATGTTTATATGCACGTATTAAGATTCATGTTTCTTGTTATATTCGTACCTTGTTGAAAGTAGGAATCAGCTTATATTGGCGCCACGCCACTGCCACTTATTCGTCGATGTCAAGGCCGCATATGACAAGGAGAATAAAGGGCGAGTTATAAAGGGTGGTTAAATTTTAAGGGCCGATATTGAATGTGAACCACACCTAAACGTCAACTTTTTTTCTGCATTTCATTTGAAATTTCTCAATTTCAGACTAACTCAATTTGAACCATGGAAAGATACACAATCGAGCAACGCGTTAAAGTTATTCAGGCTTATTATGAAAATGGGCGTTCAAATCAAAATGCATATCGTGCACTTCTTAATTTTTTCGGTCAATTTAATCGTCCAAATGTGCGTACAATCGGAAAAATCAAACCGGATGTGAAAACACCAGTGCATGCTCGTACAGCTCGTACTGCAGAAAATATTGCTGCTGTTCACGATAATGTGGCTGAAGAGCCGTCCAACTCAACTCGTCGTCGTGCCCAACAATTGCACCTCTCACGCTCGTCGTTGATGAACATTATGAATAAAGACTTGCATTTACACGCTTACAAGGTGCAATTGACTCAAGAACTAAAGTCTCTTGACCATGTCAGAATGGTGGCAAGAAATGGCAACAGTGGAAGATCAATTTTCGAAGAAAATCATCTTCAGTGATGAGGCACATTTTCACCTCAGTGGATTCGTCAATAAGCCGAATTGCCGCATTTGGGCGAATGATAATCCAAGAGTGATTGTCGAAAAACCAATGCACCCACAAAGAGTGACTGTTTGGTGCGGTTTATGGGCTGGCGGCATCATCGGGCCGTATGAGGCAAAATGAGGCCGGTCAGGCAGTTACTGTGAATGGTGTTCGCTATCGTGAAATGATAACGAACTTTTTATGGCCCGAATTGGAAGATATGAATGTGGACGATATGTGGTTTCAACAGGACGGTGCCACTTGCCACACAGCCAACGAAACAATGGCTCTTTTGCGCGACAAATTCAATCGCCGTGTTATCTCACGTGGTGGCCGCCAAGATCATGTGATTTGACACCGTTGGATTTTTTTCTTTGGGGTTATTTGAAAGAAAAGATGTACGTCGATAAGCCAGCAACACTTCAAGAGCTAAAGGATGAGATAATTCGGCACATTAACGGCATAGAACCTCAATTATGCTTCAGCATCATCGAAAATTTGGACCATCGGATGGAGGTGTGCCGCCATTTTGCCGATATTTTGTTCCATAAATAATTGAACCATGCCAATATTATCATAATAAAAAGAAATGACAATAATTTCCTAAATAATTTGTGTTTTATTCAAAATCAACATCGGCCCTTAAAATTGAACCACCCTTTACAACGCCATGTCTAGTTTAGACACTCTTGTCAAACTCGTCAGGTTGTGCAGGGAGACGATGAAGAATCCTCGCTGCTCCCAGGTCGGTAGCGAACTCACTGAGACCTTCAATGTCAAAAAAAGGATTTAGACAAGGCGACACGCTGTCATGTGGCTTCTTCAAAATAATTCGTGAGAAGGCCAAGAAGTTCAGAGCACGCACTCGCAAACACAAGAGCCACAATCTGCCAAAAGTCCGTACAATTTCTAGTATTTGCGGACGACATTAAGGTGATTGGTCGAACTCGAGCACAACAAGCCGTCAATGAAGCGTTTGCTGGCATTTATTCGGAGGTGGCCAAAATGGGTTTTCTGGAGAAATGAGGGCAAAACGATGTAGTGACGTCTTTAAGGAAAGAGACACACAATCGACAACTTGGCCACAACAAGATATGGTTTTGAGCTAAACAAGGACTTCGTCTATCTCGGCTCCCAAGAAAATAGAATGAGTGCCAACCGTGTCGAGATTAAACGCAGAATAACTCTTGCCAATCCAAGTACCTTAGGGCTCTCAAGAGTAGACGAAGCCTCTCTCAGAGGACAAATAATAATAATATGGCCCATGGAGGGCCAGGGCCTAGCTTCTCAGCTACCACTCGTGTTGTGCGTGCTGTTGTTCTTTCACGAGTGGAAGGGAGCTACTCTTTGAGCATTGTCAGTGACTCGAAAGATGTGGGGCCGTAAAAAATATTATTTTTTTGCCGTAAAGGCTGAGATTCGAAGCTAAACGTCGAGGTTCAAGTGCACAGGAGTCGACGCACATACTCACAACTCCACGGCCGCTACGAGGCCCTTAAAGGACAAAGCTGACATTATATAACACCTTGATCATCCCTGTCCTGCTCTATAGCGGGGAAGCATGGACAATCCCAAGAGCAGATGAAGAAGTGTTAAATTGTTGGTCCCATTTGCGTTGATGGCATTTTGAGAAGAAGAAATCTACGGGCTCTTCAACGACATGAGTCTAGCCAGGCGTCTACGGATTCAACGCCTTAGATGGCTAGGCACTGTAGAGCGCATGAACAACACTGCACAAGCCCGAAGAGTCTTCGACTCCGCACTATACGGCAATACAGGACGTCCACGACACCGATGGAGCACATAAGTGGAGAAGGACCTCAGCCAACTTGGCGTGCGTGATTGAAGGCAGCTGGATAAAGATCGTGTCAGCTGCAGTGGGTTGTTGGTGGCTATTGAATGATGTTATAATCCACTGATAATGGCGAAAATTTGGTCGAAATATGGATCAAAAATGCGTCTTATTTAAATGAATCACAAAATGGATGGCCCTGTGTAAGCAAGACGCGGCGAATCCTGCCTTATTGTGTGCAACAAGTGGAACTCAGAAGATTCAAGCATACAAGCAAAGGGACTTAACGCCGCTTCAACACTGCCCTGCGCCTTTTTTCCTTGTGATTAATTAATTTCTCTACTCCTTGACTACTTGCAGAGAATACAAATAATGCATCATCTTTTGACACGTTTATAACCATGAGACCACACGAAGCTCCAATTAAAATACAAAAAAAAAAAAACCTCAAATCACGTGCCTCGCGCCCCCAAGCAACGCCACCTCCAAGGCCGACCGCAGGACATGCACGAGTTTTATTTAGAAACCGCTAAAAATCCCCCAGCCCCGAGAGGAGCCACCACCAATGCACAAGGATAACCCATCCTTCCACATCATCTTTTGATATCTTCATTCCTTCTCAATCTTAACGCTAATTACCCAAAGTATGGTAATTAAATTGTACGTGCGTAGGTGGGTGGAGAGCGGGGGGGTGTGTGAACAAAAAAATCTATCCACCACACATCTCTCATGTATCCCGGCAAGGAAACACCTTCCCCGAAGCTAATAAATCATGTTTTTTTTGTTTTTGTTTCGAAAAATCGCACGTCAAAGCCCAGGACAAAGCGACGTGTATCTAATATTACCCTCTCTGGGGATTGGGTTAGGCAGGGAACAACAACAAGTGAGATGTGAAGGATAAACAACGACATAGAGAGAGAGAGAGAAATTAATCCTTCTTCCTCTTATTCACTCTCTTTCGCTCCTGTCTCCCGTCTCATCGTGGCACGAACGTACAATCTTAATCTATAATGAATATCTCTTCCTCTCTTCTCTGTGCGCCCGTGTATACATGTGGATATCCTTGAAAGCATAGTCAGCCAGTGGTAGTAGTAGAAATTTAATCCAACAACATCATCTACCCCTTCCCCCCCCCCCCGCTCGATATGCCTCTCAAGGATATTTCTCGAAGCAAAAGTGGCAGTTGCCACCTGCTACAGCGGCAGCCAGCCAGTCATGCTGAGCAGCCAAGGCCTTGTATTGTTGTGCCGGAGTTTCTCGATTCTCTGAGGCTGCTGCTCACGTGAACTTTCGTCATTTGCCGCTGTGATGCATAGTTCGGGCGTCTTCGCGTCGTTTTTAACTGCCGCTCCAACTGCCTAGGCAGCATCGACATAATTACGCTCATAAATTATTCACGTCTGAAGAGAACTCAAAGCCGGCATAAGTGGCAATAGTTTTCCTTCCCTCTCTCTCTCTCTCACTCTCTTTCAGCATCATTCTCATTACCCACCCACAAGCACAACGGCTGCTTTTCTCGGTTCGGTTGTGGGAAACGTGGCAATATCGAAATGATTCTCAAAAGGAAACTTCTTTTCTTCTACCTTGACGAATCCAATAACGAGGATAATTGGCCAGGAGCATTGCAATGAGCATATGCCACTCTGTCGTGTGCACCAGAATTCTGTCTCAGTCACTCGCCACAGCACTTGGCTTCATCATCTGCTCGACTGTGTGTATTTATCATCCTGTGTCGTGTCCTTCGAGTGAGTGGGTAAAAACAAAAGACGAACCAGATGATGGCAGCCAACTCAAACAGGGTGAACATCAAGAAAACCAACAACAGCGAAAAAGGAGAGGTATTTTTTCTGCCTTTCCATCCTTTTTACATAATTTTCCTTATCCTGAATATCGTTGTTAAAGTATGCATTAGGGACTGCTTCCAGGAAAAACATTTTGGATCAAAATTCCGTGTCCGTTCTGTCGCGCTGGCTGTGTGTCAGTGTGGCTTCTTTCGTCCCCGAGCTGTGCTTACTTCATGAATTTTACACCAGACCGACCCCCTGAATGGGTGGTGGAGCTAGAGAGAGTGAGAGTGAGAGAGAGAGCTCTATGTACTTGGTGTACACTTGTAAGGTCACCTAACCTAAATTATTTGCCACTTCGAGGACGACATTTTTGCCCGAACGGGGTGTGGGTGGTTGGGTGGGTTGCATGGGTGGGCCATGGAACGTGGAGGAATAACTAAGCTTATTCCTGGATCCGAGGAGTGGCGAATGCCTTGGGATCCGCAAGTAGTATGTAACGATGCACGACACACAGCCACAGCTACGACAACGAGTTGGAATAAATTTAATTTGTTTTTTTTTTTCTCTCTTTGAGTGGAGTGTGGTGGCGAGGGAGGGTGGGTTAGTTTTTCCGAATGTCCGTGCACTGAGAAAAAATATCTGATCAAAGCGGGACACAAGAGAGTTTGGTCGCGATGACTGGAAGATTGGTCTCAAAGACGGAAGGCAGCGGTATCTCAGACTGGGACCGTCCGTGGGTCGTAGGTCGGCTAAGTGAGCACGAAAGTGGGATGTGCTCGAAGAAGCATAGACGTTTATTGCCCATCCTCGAGATCACTACAGGAGTCTCAAGATCGATGGATCCTCATTCAATTGGAGCTAGGGATGAAGCGGGTTAAGCCCACTTGAGTTGTTTAAAAAGTGAGCTCTTAGAAATATCCGCGAGACATCAGAGCGAGGCAGGAGTGGAGGAGGTTCTTTGCCTTCTTCATTCAGGCAGCTTCTGCATTACTTCTTAAGCAATGATGCCTAGTCTTCTGGTGAGATCTCCCAAGAGGCTGTGTCCTGCAATGACACCAACCACGAGACTGATATGTAAACTGTTCAAAGAAAGCCAAGGAAGAGGATGTTTAGAGCGATCGAGATCGAGTCTGGGCCGTTTAAGCTCGGAGGTTTGACATGCAATGCTTGCCAGTCTCACGTATTAGTTTGTTGTCCTTTGTAGGAAGAGCTGGAGGTGGATAGCTCCATTCCTATTGACGTTAGTTCTCTGGAGTGGCAGCTAACTCATATGCTTGCTTCTAAGAAGCGGAAGAAATGCGTTGCCAAAGACGTTAGATTGGGTAGGTGGGCTGCCAGCGAACTCGTCAGCACACTTAGACCATGCTGGTCCATTCTGGTACCCATAGTCAGACTACTACCACTGATCGACAACAGCAGTGATTGATGTGACTGTCAAGCGAATTAACTTTGCTTTCACTGGGCTTCGAAGTGGGGACCCCCCACATCAAGGGCAGGTATTCAACCAACAGCGCCATCCGGCTGTTTGTCAAAGGCGTACAACACATTATGCTTCTGAAGAATTTCTGATAAACCGAGTGGAACATGAAGCGCATTGGAGCAGCGACAGAAGGACTGAACTGACCACTCGTGAGAATAGCACTTCTGCGTGCATATTCGGTAGCATTCAAGGGGGGGCACCTTGCCTTATAAGATCCATAAAGGAAAACCTATGCTCCGTCCCGGAAAGTCTTCGACTCCAACTTCCGAGGAACAACGCGGTAAAGCAAGACCACGCTTCCGGTGGCGTACGTAGCTGGACAGGGACCTCAATCAGCTGAACGTACGTAGCTGAAAGCAACTAGCACAAGACCCTGCTGGATGGACAAGCATTTTGGCTGAGATCTTGGTCCACTACGGACTGTAGCGCCAGTCAAAGAAGAAGAAGCCCTGTGTCTAGCTGAACCACTCGATGGTCGCCTCCCTCAGGGACACACATCCCCTTCCTTGACGATCATCGAAAAGAAGAAAATCCCGGAATTTGTGTGAAGTCCGCTGAAGACTCTGTGGTTGCCTGAGGGAGGCGAGCATCGAGTGGTATTCTGAATCACAGCGTCTTTTGAACGACGTGGACTTGCACGTGGTGTCTGGAGTCTTTGTTTGAATAGAAACAAAGCTCGTTAGTTAGGGATTTAGTTCCCTGGTCTGCAGCAGGGAGCATGAACCAGAGCATGGAATGACAAAATCCCAATACCTGCCGATGATGTCTAGCATTTGTGGAGTGGCCACACTTGAGGAACAACAAAGCCGCCTCAAAGCTCTTCAGGGTGGCGATTTTCTGATAGAAAGCCTCCACAGCCGATCATCTGCAGATTTTGAGAGGTCCGACGATAGGAATATTAGCTCCATACGGCCCATCTACAAAAAAGGTTTTCCTACCTCATGCAGAAGCCATGTGGGCCATCTAGTAGTTTTTTTTTTAATCCAAGGTTATTTTGACGCTGAGAGCTGTTTTCTCTCGAAATCTTGACAGAAACGGACAGAGCTTGACTGAGCGGAACGAAATGAGTCGCTTTACGCTTGAATAACGTTGGGAAATATTGAAAACTTATTTTTAAAGTGAGTGCTGTGTAGCCCAGGCAGTGCGTTTTCTGAAAAGAAGCCGTTTCGGCCGAAATGGACCACCCACCGCAACTGCTGTATGCAAGTTTGTGCAAAAAGTTCGTGAGACTGGTTGCTAAAGGACAACGCTCATGGTCCCCGTCGTCGTGCGGTGCGCGCAGATGAGAATGTGGCTGCTGTGGCCTTCGTCGAAAATGAATCTGGGAACAACGTTTCGGTCAACGGTCAACGGTAAACGGTCAACGGTCAACGGTCAACGGTTACAAAGCCATGTTTACCGACTTTTTTTTTACTGAAATTGAAGACATAGATTTGGACGACCTCTGATTCATGCAGAATGGCGCGTCATGCCACAAAGCCCATCAGCCATCTTGGCGATGTCAATTGGCCGCCTAGGAGCTGCGATGTGACCCCTTTTGGCGAAGGACCGATGTTATGCCAACAATCCGGAAGAGATTCAAGCACTTAAGGCGAATATTATGCAAGCAGTCAGTGAGCTACAGCCCAAAACCATCAACTAGGTCTTGGCAAAATTGGGGTGACAGAATGAGCAACTGCGAAGCTAACTGAGGCAGCAACTTGAATCAAATTGTATTTCATAATTAATGGGAATGTATGTTCTTCCTAATAAAGCCAAAATACATGGAAAAAATGTAACTTTGTTCATTTTATTGCATTTTGAAAAAGAAACTTGTATTTGGCCCACGCTTTATAACCCAGCTTTATGTGGTCGATGAGATCCTATTCAGTGTACTTTGTGAACATGTGCAGCCTTATTCAATGTACGTAGTGCGGCCTTTGCACCGGAAAATCGACTATAGATCAAGTATTTACACCCAAACAGATCCTATAAATGACTAGCGAGTTTCCAGTCAATATGCAACATCACCTTTCCGAAGTCAGGGCCGCATACAGTGTGAAACTATTCGCTGCGAGGGCCGAATGGAACCAGATCAACGACCTTCAAACCTTTCGAAATCTGTGAAGATAGCCTTTATACAGGAGAGGAACTATGTTTCATAAATCAGTCCAACTGTTGGACTACGCAGATGACTTCGAAAGCGTCCCGTTTTGGTCATGTGTCGAGGTAGAAAGTTTCACGCCGATTGAAGAGCAGGAGAAACGGAGGAGAAAGCCATGCTGTCGACCATAAATTGATCCGTCGGTCACGGGCTAAGACAGAGCAAGGGGTTTTGTTTACCGACGCTTTTAACACCCGTTGCTACTTCGGATTGCAACTTGGGTCAAAATTCCGGGCTCGGAGGACCAAATAATGCTTTACTAAGCAAAAGCTGAGCGATAAGCACAAGAACAGAACTGATTCTTGGTGCTTTCGTGGAAAAGTTCCACATCGGATGTCTTCGATGAAGGTGAATGGATGAGAAGGCACAATACCGAGCTGTAACTAGAAACAAAGATGTGGATGCAGTCTGCAAGACAAAGATCAATCGAATACGAGCGTAGTGGCTCGGAGACATCGAGGCAATAAGCACCAATGCCTCCTCCCTTAGCTGGGGCATTGGTGCTTATTGACTCGATGTCTCCGAGTCACTTCTTCGACAGCAAGCCTTGTGCTTCGAGAAGGAGAGGAAAACCAGACCTCTGGTGTAAAGGCTAACTGATAGTGGACAACTTGGTCTTGATGACTTGCTACCGTCGACGATGGAAAGCTCATTTAGCTCAAGCTCAGACCCTCGATGGGTCTCTGGCGAGACAATAAAACGGGTGTCGCTACAATCAGCAGTGAAGCTGGGCCCAGGTTCTTTAACGTCGCTAGTTTGGAAAATAAGTCGATTTAGGTTACAGTCGAGAGTTTAAAATGCTGGCCTTCAGAGGAATGCTCCTCAGTCTCAACGAAAAAGCTATGGCACCACGGTCTGTGGTGGAATAAGAAATGCTCCTTAGCCTTAACGAATACGAGAAGGCGCCACTGTCCGAGGTGGACATGGGCCTTAGCTTCTACAGCAACCACTCGCGTTGTGCGTGCTGTTGTTTTATCACGTGTGGATGGAACCTACAGTCTTAAGCCGAAGATTTTAAAGAGCATTCCTGTCCCTTTGAACGACTCGAAAGAAGTGGGGGCGTGAATCAAGAATGTTGCTGAACTGAAACACGAACACCCAGCCGTACAGCCACAGCGCCCACTCAGTCTTCCTTTCTAGACACGACAAGCTTCCAACTCAATTAAGATTCACGAAAAGAAACCCCCGCAATCCTTCTAAATCCTCGCCCTGTCTCAAAATAGAAACTTCTCAGTTCTCATTCCGCCATTCGGTGTAAAACCAACCAAATCCCACTTCCCATCACCCACTCT
Source organism: Eristalis pertinax (assembly GCA_907269125.1). NCBI lineage: Eukaryota > Metazoa > Arthropoda > Insecta > Diptera > Syrphidae > Eristalis > Eristalis pertinax. Next base: position 4,969,606 of record OU026146.1, read on the forward strand.
CTGTGTCAGTGTTCGAGTCCCAATTTAGTTCCGTTTAAAAATGTATGCACCACAGAGCCGAACAGCATCTCTCTGGCGGCCATCTTATCGCCTTCATCATCGACAGCATCAGATGTGTAGCAACATCAGCAGGAATGTCCTTGTTGAGACGAGTGCTCGCCCAGGCAGCATGTTTGTTTCCCCCCCCCCCCCCCCACATCTTCTCCCTTCATTCACACCTCAACCAACTGTCGTCCATCATTCGGAAGGAGATATTTTACAGAATCTACTGGCTATCCTCCGCCATTAAGCTTCGGGGTTACACTTTTCATCGACGTCCCTGGGAGTAGGAGCAGGAGCAGGAGAGAGAGAAAAAAAAACAACATAAGTGCAAAACAAATTGACCTCCTTCTCCGTGTGCACCTGATTTCGTGGGATTACGGTGGGAAGCAGCACACCTAAGCTGCATTGCCTGCCCACAAACTTTGCATACATCACCCTCGAGCTTGGAAGGGTATAAGCCTCCGAGGTCAGTCCGTTCACATCCAGATTACTTAGCAGCACTACGGACACACATTTACCGGGGAAATGGGATGGGCACAAGCGGATTATCGGGGCGTTGGTGGTCGATGACAGGCCACCCAAGTGCGAAATGCTTGTGTGATGTCCTTGCGGTGCGCGGCCAGGTGAATGGATGAAAAATGAAGCGATGTCTAGTCGGTCAACGAAAACTTCTTACAACACACAGTCAAGCGCTATTTGTTTTGCTTGTCAGTGGGCGCTCTTCAGCTTGGGCAACTCTTATCGCACATCCTGCTTGCGGATAAGTCTGCTAACGTGTTGAAAGGCCCGATTGCCTTCAGAAAGAATGTAAATTTACAGTTCACTCGCTTCGGATAGGGATGAGTAATCTTTTTTGAGCCATTTACATAAATTGGTCATCCCTGCGAATGAGATCACTGATGGACTACCACTCGTACTCGCACGGTGAGTGTATGTATTGCTGACGACGCCCACGTTAATTAGGATATTAGTTCCAGCAAGCATCGGGGGCTGACATAATCTGATGGCGAATTTGTGAATAATGACGTCAAGTGGGGATTCGAGTTCAGTAGGAGGAGGAAGTGGATAATTTCAGTTTTGAACGGAAATGGAGTAGATCAGATTAGTTTTGAAAATAGATTCGAGGACGAAGAGTGTGGGGCGTCCATCGCCAATTGGTCGCCTACCTGATGGCGTCGTATTCAAGGCACGCCTTGGAAGACTTGATGCTGTGCACATTCGTGACTAAACCATCGAAGCATTGTATTTTCTGTTCGGCTCAACGTTGAGCACTACCGTGTTTCTCACCGTATCATGACCAGTAACTCCAACAACAGAACGATGCTCAGCTCATCTCGTGAACATCGTTCAAAAATTAACAGTAGCCGACCCAGTTGACTGCCCTGCGGAACGTCAGAAGTTACTTCGATTACTCAAGATGTAAAACTATTGCGATCGAGATCTTTACCAATTTCATTCTATACACTAAATAATTGGTAAACCACGTCAACTTCTTAGTGGTTGAGTATGGGTCTGCACACTGGCCTTGCATAATGAATGCCTCGCCCGCAACAGAGAATGGAGGAGAAGACACAACCGCGAGCTCTATGAACTGTACAAAGATGTGGGTATAAGTCGGAAGGCAAAGATGTGGACCGACTGATAGCTTGGAATGAATATCAATGCTCCTGCTCAGAGGATCTTCGAGTACGAGCTCCTCTGTTTGAGAAGGCCAAGCCTCTGATGTAAAGCCCAAATGATAGCGGATGCAAGACAACTTGCTCTTGATGAGGGAAAGCAGCGTGCTCGGGACCGTCGACGATCGAAGACAGATTTAGCTCAGGTTGAGATCTTCGATAGGTCTCTGGCTGATATACAATAAGACAGGTGGCGCTATAGCCAGTCGTGAACATAGTCTTAGCTTCCACAACGTCGGTGGTTAGACAAAATACATGCTTTTGTCGGATGTTTTTGCCACTACACTGAAGCACTCAGACTCATTGTACAAAACCAAAGGAAGAAGTACACACTTATGTGAGTAATTAAGATGATTTGTTGAGCAGGAGGACTCTAGCCTTCTTATGCGAGAAACTATCAACAAATTGCTTACAAAGTGGTCAAAAATCCAATATCCACTGACAAGGAATCCTCCTAAGCCTCCTGTCGGTCTTCCTTTCTGAACATATAACACGACAAGCTCCTAATTCAATTAAGGTTTATGAAAGCAAACCCCGCACTTCTGGTAGGCACACTCAAGAATGCCTCGTTCCTCAATTTGAGTGCCGTACAGTCTAATCTTTGAACACATCGATTGGAAAATACGTTCGAAACCAGAATTTGGCTTGTCACGAGTTCTGTTTGATTCCCAAACACAAGTTACCTCCTCATCTAGAACATAATCTAATCGCGTCACATAAATGTCATCACATCACACTTAATCGCCACGAATACTCGGATGAGTTGAGGCTTGTAAGTTGAAGTGGCCGAAGAAATGCCCTTAGATCTATCAAGTTCATTGTGTTGCCACTCGGGAGTGTTGTTGCGTGTCTGACTAAATCAATCTGCCGCATAGTTGCCTCGAATGTGTCGAAGCTTCTAAAGACAAACGACAGTTTGATACAAGTTTCGAGTTGACAGAGACTGATTCCAATGCCCTGATGGCAGGTTGACTGTCTGTAAAGATGGTAATATTATGAGCGGATATTGCATGAGAGTCCTCCGTGAATCACCATGATCTCCGTCGAATAGAAAAGGGTACAGTGTCTGTTCTAGAAGGACTCATGCCGAGTTGCTTAGATAAACAACGAAATAATTTTTCCATTTTCTTAACAACGGGTGGGCACAAAGTGAACTCCTTCGCCTCTATGAAGGGGATAGGTATATAACGAAGTTCATTGCCCTTGTCAGCAACCTTTCTTTTATTTTTTTTGGAGTGAAGTTGTGTGAGTAGAGGACTTCAATTGTGTGTCAACGCACTGTCCATGACTTTACTTTTTGGCATTCCCAAGTTGTCTTAATCTTCCACTTCCACAGAACAAACCAAATTCCAAAGTGAATCCCTTACAATAAGCGAAAAAAAAACCCCTCCAAGTCCCATTTTTTTGCCAGAAATCCGCTCAAATTCACAGAAAAGCCTTGAAAACGCCTTGAAATCATCACCGAATCATGACAAGTTATACATTTTTGAAAAGATGAGCTCGAAATCTATAAATATGCCAATTTTCAGAGCAAAATTCGAAGGTTTTCAAAAAATCACAAAAAATGCACAATTTCAGCGAAAAAATGCAGTCAGTTGTGAACTGAACTCAATCGACTTTTCCGGCTCAGAGGGTGCAAATTCGAAAAATCCAAATTTGAGCCCAAAACGATGCGGTTTTTTGCGAAAAGTTAATGCAATCATTGAGGAGGGAGGAGATCTTGAGAATTTGGTCAAAAAAGTTGTGGGGAATTGGGTCAAAATTAGAAAAACATGGAATTTTGCCGACTTTGCTTGGTCAGATGTTACAAGCTCGGACAAGTCGAAATTGAGTCGAAATTGACGCGGTTTTTTCTGGAAAATTGAAACAATCATTGGGGAGGGGAAGGATGTAGAGAATTTGAGCCCAAGAGTGGCGGTAATTGGGTTAAAATGAGGGAAAAAACCGTTTTTTGCGATTTCGCTTACGCAAATGTGACGTGCTCGTGAAAGTCGAAATTTGAGTCAAAATTGAAGCGGTTTCCTGCAAAAATTTAATGCAACCATTGGGGAGGAGAGAGATCTTGAGAATTTTGGCAAAAAAGTTGTGGGGATTGGGTAAAAATAAGGCGAATATGGGATTTTGTCGATTTTGCTTGATCAGATATGGCGTGCTCGGAAAAATCGAAATTTTGTTCAAAATTGATGCGGTTTCTTGTGAAAAATTGAAGCAATCATTGTGAAGGGGAGCCATTGACTTCGAGAGTGGCAGGGAATTGGGTAAAAATAAGATAAACGCCGATTTTGCTTGACAAGGCATTGAATGCTCGAGAAAGTCGAATTTTTCTTCAAAATTGACTCGGTTTTTTGTGAAAAATTAATGCAACCATTGGCGAGGGGAGTGGTCTTGAGAATCTGGGCAACAAATTGTGGGGAATTTGGTAAAAATAAGGAAAGAACTGACAGTTGTCGACTATGCTTGCTGAGATATGGGGTGCTCGGGAAAGGCGAAATTCGAGTCAAAATTGATGCGGTTTTTTGCGAAAACTGTATGCTGTCTCTAAGGAGGGAGCAGATCTTGTGAATTTGGAATAAAAGATGACGAGAATTGGGGTAAAAATGAGCGAAACTTCAGAGCAACCACAGCCATCTCCATACTGCCCACGAATGTGCAACAAATGTACGCAAAAATTGAAGAAAAAATGTTCTTAAATGCAATTCAGTCTTGAATTAACATTTGACAAACACCCTTCCAAGGCATGGTTCTTAAAGGAACCAACCGAGGCGCCAAACCAATCACAGGATCCTTAAAGGGAAACACGAGAAAGCCCTCTTCCAATCGACGTTTATCTCTTGTCTGATTCAACATCGAACATGACATTTAACATCAAGAATTATCAACTTTGAGCATCAAAGGTGATCAATCAACGTCTTTAACAAAAGTCAGGCGAGATTATGTCCTCGCCCCGCTGTTCAAAGGAGGCCCTCTGTCGCAGAAAGCACTATCGAGCGTCTCATTCCCTATTACTAGACACATCTGGCAACACATAGCCACAGATCCTTGTCATGAGCGAATGAATTTATTAATGCGCTTTTGCAAAATTCAACGGATTAGTCCATAAGACCCCAACCCCCCTCTCTTCAAATCCTGCTACACACGACTTACACACGTCGGATGCGGACAACACTGCAGAGTATTAATTATTCGATAGGGATTCCCCTAATCAGGCTAACTAGGATGCTTCCCTAAGGATTTCCTAATGAATCGCTGCGTGTTCAAATACCTTGAAATTAATTAAATCAAAGTTGAGACAATCGGCTTGCGGGGCGGGGCGGACGGTCCGTAATTAACTGCCACTCTGGCGAGAGACGGAAGGTGAGGAGAAATTCTTTGGGCATTCTTTTGAGGCGCTCGTCCTTTGACTTTGGCTTTGTGGTGTGTCCTGCTTTAATGATTATCGCGGCGGTACGCTGTTGGAAATCGATAAGTGCGCGTTTGAGACTTGCCAGGTGCGCCTCCACTTCGATATGGAGGTCAGCAATTTGTTTACATCACGTACGCACAAGTAGTCTGCAGTGTGTACGGTGGCTTGTTAGTGGATTTAGGCGATATTTGTTTGCTTGTAACGGCTGAGTGTGAACTTTGCGGGGTATTAATGAATAATATCCTCAGGGCGAATGGAAATCTATTTCAAGGATCATTCCACGTCTCAATTGGAAGGCTATTAGGGTAATGAAATCGAATACAGAGCTGAGCCTGTCTGCATTGTTTGATGGATCGGGAATTTGTGATTAATTAGCCATGGGTAGGGTAGGGTGGGCGTTCAGTGATGCGTGGGCCTTCGGTGATGTGCAATCAATGACGTCTGAAATGAACAAAGGCTTTTGTAAAGGAACGGGAAGACGAACCTAATTCGATGAGGTCTGCAAGGAACAAAGCCTTCGCAAGGGAACCGGAAGACGAACCTAATCCGATGACGCCTACAAGGAACAAAGGCTTCGCAAGGGAACCCGAGGAAGAATCTAATTCGATGAAGTCTGGAATGAGTAAGGGAACCTGAAGACGAACCTAATCCGATGACGCCTGCAAGGAACAAATGCTTCGCAAGGGAACCCAAGGACGAATCTAATTCGATGAGGTCTGGAATGAGTAAGGGAACCGGAAGACGAGCCTAATCCGGTGATTAACACGTCTCCAGCTCACTGAGCTGACTAAGTTAAAAATCAAATAAGACCGATAATTCATTCATTTCACGAGAAATCTTCTTAAATGCCACTTTTGCCGCCTCCTTCTCAATCTTCAGCACACATCGCATCGATTGCCTTTCACGCAAAACCCCCCCAATTATCCAATTAATCAAATAAAACGATTATCGTGGGTTTTCCCTCCCAATCCGAGGGGCTCACGTCACCTCTGTCGAATTGGATAACGCTCGCTTCCCATCATTCTCATTGCTTAACATTCCCATCGCCTCCCATCTAGCACACGACACTTGAGTCCTTTGCTCTGCGCGAAGTTTCCTCTCTTGCAAAATTGTTTTTCACACTGATCCAGGGGAGGGAGTGCAGCAGCACTCGCTCTAATTCCGCACACACCATCCCAGCGAACTCATTCAATTTAACCCATTTTCTGTGTAAAGCAAGAAGGTCACGTCGCTCCGCCCAAACCCCATCAGAGCTGGAAACTCCATCATGAACTGCTGAACGTGCTGAGTTTCGCTTCCTCCCACAAACCACCACCAGGATTGCTGCTAATGCGCCGGGAACCAGTGCGATCAATAAAACCAAGGAAAGGAGGGAAAAGAAACACAATTTCGACTGGGATGTAGGAGAAATGGAGAAATGTTGAACTCTTACGCAGATTATGACCTCAACTTTGAAGGCAAAACCCCACACCACCACCAACGGCACCAGATAAGGAGTTGAATGGTGCAAACAACCATCAGACCATTACCCCCGCGCCACACACACGCACACACGAAAAAGGAGGATTTAGGGACTCGCAAAGTTCCCAATCATTTAATCAAACTTCAAAGTGTTTCCAAGAGATTTCTTCATGTAAACTGATAATTGATGGGATGACACAGGGCGGCGGGGGCGAGCTTGTGCAAAAGCCAGAAGAGACCCAGAAACTCACAGAGCACGATGGGCGGATGGAACTTTTCGGCGAAAACTTCGACTTTCGGGGGTAGTTTGTTTGTACTTGTACTTCTTCTTCTTCTTCATTCTTCATTCTTCATTCTTCATCACAAACAACATACACAAAATTAGGACATGAAAAACAATGGAAAAGTTGGTGTGTGTGTTTTTTTTCTGTTTTTCCTCGTCCACACAACCAGTGAACTTTCATCTCTCCCTTTAAACAAGAAAAGAAAAAAAAAGTCAATGCGCTTGTATTTTTTAAGGGGGTAGCCCTCAGCCCAGTCGCGCCCTGTCCATCGCCAAATCTTCTCTGCTTTTGCTGTATACACGGGGACACAAAATTACACAAAATTACACAAAAAAAAAAAAAAAACAACACACACAGAAGGAGAACGAGGAGAAATCATACGAAGGGAAACGGACAAGTGCGGAAAAAGAGAAAAAAGAGCGAAGATAAAAGCATTTCATGGGCTTCGGTTGGGAAACGGTGGTGGCTTGGCTTCCCTTCCAACCCTGTTCTGTGTGGGAGCGACGACTGCAGGTAGTAGGTTACATTGGGCTTATTTAATCGATAATCCAGGTCTAAGTGTGTTTGTTATTTGCTTGGTTTAATGCCAAAGCAACCCCCCCAAATAGCATGCTATACCCACACAACCACACAGCCACAATCAAACATTCGTACTGGTCTGCTGTGTCGTCGTCGTCGTGGGGGTTGGTTTCGATGGGAGGGTGATGGCTTGTGGATACATTCCCATTTCCCAGTCGCTGGGGTAGGAAGATAGTTGCTAGGTTTCGTTGTAAATGACGAAAATCATATAGAGTACAATTGCTGCTGCTTAGATTCGGGTGTACACACGAAATGAAAGAGAACTTAATAATCGTTGTGCTAGAGGTTGCTTACAACGCCAGCCAGATGTAGTCGAGCTGCACCGAACGTGGAGTCATGAATAGTTTCAACGGGGGGAGCATTAGAAGATGGTGCAGTGCAACCGGTCAGGGGAGAGTTGATGTTTGCAAGTTTCGACGAATGGGAAAGGGTTGTATGTCATTTTCAGAAGGCACGAGAGATCTCCAGGCCTCCGCCATCGACTGTAACACATTTGGAGTTACATATGTCCAAGCGACGAACTTGGTCCAACCATCTCGCGAGCTTGACCTCCATCTGAGAGGATGTGAGGATAACTAAGTCAGCTCTCCCATTGTGGAAATGTGAGGCGAGGTGGTAAGTCCAAAGTGTTCATTTGCACCCTCAACCCGAACACAGCTGCTATAGTTGGTGTATAGAGACCAAATGGACGCACACTCCAGAGTTTAGCTCGAAAAACACGGTCGTAAGCCTTTCTAAATCCACAAAACGCCTGTAGATGGGTTTGGTATACTCCCACGCCTTCTCGAGCACCATTCTTAGAGTGAAGAGCTAGTCGGTTGTACTTCTGCCGCACTGTTCATACTGAACTCGACCATAGGTCTTGAACGCCTTTCCCGGGAAGACTTGACAGCGATATGCCCTGCAGTCGGAGCAATCTCTTTTGTTCCCCTTTTTGAAAAGCAGCGCCAATTTTTTGGTTTGGAAATCAAGTTTGTCAAACAAATTATCCTGATTATCCGTATCCATTGACAGGGTGACAGGTATCCGTATCCATCAAAAAAGGTTTCGGGAGCTGACGCCCTACCCGCCGAGCTTTTTAAAGCCACAGGCGATGATTTGGTAAGGAGCATGCACCAACTCATCTGTAAAATATGGTCGGAGGAAAATATGCCCGATGAATGGAACCTCAGCATTGTTTGCCAGATCCATAAAAAAGGAGACCCTTTGAACTGCGCCAACTACAGAGCCATCAGTCTCCTAAGTATCGCATACAAAATCTTATCTGCCGTACTGTGTGAACGCCTAAAGCCAATTCGTCAACAACCTGGTCGGTCCATACCACAAAAAATCCACCATCGACCAAATATTCACACAGCGGCAGATTTTGGAGAAAACCCAGGAGCAACAAATCGATACCCACCACCTTTTCATCGATTTTAAGGCCGCGTATGATAGCATCTATAGAGACGAGCTATACAGAGCAATGTCTAGTTTTGGCATCCCTACCAAACTCGTCCGTTTTTTTGTAGGATGACGATGAAGAATGCACGCTGCTCCATCAAGGTCGGTAAAGACCTAACCGGGACCTTTTATGTCAAAAAAGGATTCAGACAAGGCGACGCGCTGTCATGCGACTTTTTCAACGTCGTTCTGGAAAGAATTTTTCAAAACTCGAACGCCAACACCAGAGGAACAATCTTTCAGAAGTCCGTCCAACTATTCGCATATGCCGACGATATTGACATTATCGGAAGAACGCAGCGTGATGTCAATGGCGCTTTTGTGGTTATTGCAGCGGAGGCCGCGAAGATGGATTTAGCGGTAAACGAGGGTAAAACCAAGTATACGCTGTCAACGAGAAAGGACACCCAACATCGACGTCTCGGTCAGAACGTCACAGCAGACAGTCAAAAACTTTGTCTACCTAGGCACCGCTATCAATTCAGACAATGACACCAGCGCTGAAATCAAACGAAGAATAACTCTTGCCAATCGCTGCTTCTTTGGGCTAAGAAAGCAACTGGTAAACAAAGCCCTCTCTCGAACAAAAAAGGTAACGCTTTACAAGATCTTAATCGTCCCAGTCCTGCTATATGGCGCGGAGGCATGGACTTTGTCAAAAGCGGATGAAGCTGCTCTTGGTTGCTTCGATTGATGATTTTCGGTCTCGTCTGCATAGACGGTGAGTGGAGGAGGAGATATAATGACGAACTATACGGGCTGTTTAGCGACATCGACTTAGCCAGAAGAGTGAAGATCTAGGCCTAGGTCAGCTAGGTCATGTAGAGCGGATGGAAACCAATGCTCTGGCCCGAAAAGTCTTCGAATCCATCCCCGAGGGACGGCGCAGTAGAGGAAGACCGCGTCTGAGGTGGCGCCCGCAAGTGGAAAGGGACCGCAACCAACTGTGAGTGCGAGACTGGAGGCATCCGGCTGAAGATCGAGCTGGCTGCAGACGCTTGTTGGTTGAGGCCCAGTACCACCTCGGACTGTAGCGCCACCTTAAGTAAGTACGTAAGCAAATTGACAGGGTGGGCCATCTAGTGGTTTCTTTTCAAATCATAAGTTACTTTGACACTGACAGCAGTTTCCCGGTCGAAATCTTGACAGAAAGGCGGTATCATACCTCCGCGGAGTGAAATGAGCCACTTTACGCTCGAGCAACGTTGGGAAATATTGAAAACTAATTTCCAAAGTGAGTGCTGTGCTTCCAACGGATACACAATGAGAGGGTGGGCCATCTAGTGGTTTCTTTTCAAATCATAAGTTACTTTGACACTGACAGCAGTTTCCCGGTCGAAATCTTGACAGAAAGGCGGTATCATACCTCCGCGGAGTGAAATGAGTCGCTTTACGCTTGAGCAACGTTGGGAACTATTGAAATTTTGTATCCAAAGTGAGGGCTACGCAGCCTAAAGAGTGCGTTTTTTGAAAAGAAGTTTTGGCCGATGAAATGAAGCACCCACCGCGACTGGTGTTCGCAAGTTTGTGCAAGAAGTTTCGTGAGACTGGGATGCTAGTGGACAACACTCATTGTCCCCGTCGTCATACGGAGCCGACAGATGAGAATGTGGCTGCTGTGGCCGAGAGTTTGAGACTCAATTCACGAACACCAACTCGGCATCGATCTCAACTCTCTCTTCATGCCCTATCTCGGATTATTGGCTTCCAAGGTCTAATTGACACAGCAATTGAAGGCGTGCGACCATCCGCTTCGTTAGCGCTTCGCAGTTTGGGCCTTAGAGCAGCTTTAATGGGCAACGATTTTGGGCGAAAAAACAACTTTTCTGACGAGGCGCATTTTCATCTCGGCGGCTACGTTAACAAACAAAATTGCCGGCTCGGAGAACCCGCACGTTATTGTCGAGAAGCCTCCACAGAAGTATCCACAGAGAGTGACGGTTTGGTGCGGATTGTGGAGTAGTGGCATCATTGGAACATTTTTCTTCGAAAATGAAGCTTGGAACATAGTTTTTGGGCGTCAAAGAACCATGTTAACCGACTTTTCTTTTACTGAAATTAAAGACATGGCTTTGGACGACCTCTGGTTGATGGAGGATGCTGCACAGCCCATGTCACAATCGATCTTTTGCGCACCAAATCCCCAAATCGTCTTATCAGCCGCCTTGGCGATGTCAATTGGCCGCCTCGGGGCTGCGAGGTGCCCCTTTTTGTGAAGGACCGATGTTATACCAACAATCCGGAAGAGATTCAAGCACTTAAGGCCAATATCATCCAAGCAATCCGTGTGCTACAGCCGGAAAACAGTGAACAAGGTCTTGGGAAATTGGAGTGACAGAATGCGCAACTGCGAAGCCAGCCGAGGCATCCACTTGAACGAAGGTTGTATTTCATAATTAATGGGAATGTTTGTTCTTCCCAATAAAGCCACAATACATGGAAAAAAAAAAATAATTTTGTTCATTTCATTGCATTTTGAAAAAGAAACTTGTATTTGGCCCACCTCGGCTTGTAATCAAAAAGAGCGACACTCTTGTCGGCAACAAGATTCCCCTTGCAGGCCTCACTGCCTCCTTCTCACGGCACTAAACCAACGAACAACACTGAACAAATGTACCCCGCTTCGCTCGGGTATTTCGTGTTGTATTTTAAATATTTTATGACTTCCTAACCCACCTGGAAAAAAAAACGACACGAATTTTTGGGGATGGAAATTTCTCCCATTTCCCTGCAAAGGGGTTGATGGGAGTCGGGGCGAGCCAAGCTGCTTTCATGCATTTTTAAAGTTCTTAAACTTCGCCGTTCGTGATGTGGAAAGATTTTGAGTATTCATTGGGATTTCGCTGGGGGTGTGGGGGAAGAGTTATGATAGGTTTGAGGGGAAGTTAAGATAATGGAAGTTTTCTCGAATCATTTTCACAACTCATACACCCCCTTAATCGATTTTTTTTTCTGTACAACGGTGGCCCACTGTCGGCAGGTGCTGCTGCTGCCTTTCGCCCCGAGCAACAAGTCCCGCAATGGGATTATTGTTGCTTATGGATTGAACGATGATTGGCAGCAACGATTATAGGTCATTAGCGGGCAATCAGGCTGCAAAGAGTCGCTCGTACATACACGCACGCACACTCACGAAATAATAATAATCGGTAAACGCTTAAATTGAAATATTGCGCTGGATAGTGGCTGGAGTTGGAGTTCGAGTGACTTGTGACTGGTCTGTCGAAGCAGTGCGGTTTAGGCGGCCTTTTCATTTGCAGATTGCGACTTGGATTGTCAGGTTTATGGGGGTTTTTTTTTGTCCTTTGATTGATGAGGTGGTTGATGGAGGCGGACAAGCTAAACAATGCATGCCTGCAGCAGGGGAGTAGGCTGTAGGCGGCACTCCGGGGATTGATAAATTAATTGGAGTTTACTTTCACTCGGACTCACTTTATCCCTTATGAGGCCTAATTGAATTATGACACGTTACTTTGGGGGCGGGGCGGGGTCATGTGACGTGGAATCGTTGCTTGAATTGTAAGCTTTTTTTTTATTGTTTCTGACTGAATGAGCATTGATTTCGTGAAGAACTTGTCATTGAAGGACTGCTTCTCGCAAGGAAGCTACGAAACACAGAGATTCAAGGCCATCAAGTGACTTAAAGCAAAAGTGGAAAGTCAATACGAACTACCTCTTTGACTTCAACTCCCCCGAAAGAACGACCCATAGGCAACAGCGCCAAGTTTAAGACAATAAAGATGTCTTATCTCAACCCTCCGTTCGATGATTGCAAAGAAAGGAAAAAAACCCCCTCATCCCAAGGAAGTTCTACTCAATTTCCGGCCTAGACCTTATTCACTGTTCCGTCGACCACCCTTCGGGTCTGGGTTGACTCTGTCTGTTTTTTAAAGGGTCTCATATCTCATAATTTGCTGAGCCACTCTTCATCAATTAATTACGTTTCCCTCTCGGTCTTACATTTCGCCGCCGGAAGCGGCAAGGGGTACGAAAGGAAAGAGTCTACAGCGAGATTTATTGAAGAGCAACCCGGGGAAGGGCGAGAAGGAGCGACGACGCGTCTGGATAATTTATTTTTACTCACTACCTCCTAATTAATTGCTTCTTTCTTTCTTTCTCTCTCTGTCTCTCTCTCTCCCACCTCCCCCTCTTCCACCCCATCATCATCATGAACATTATCATTGTCGTCCGCCTTATTCTAGGATAAAGTACGTCCATGCATTCCATTTACCATTTCCGCTTCCTGGCTCTCTCCGTGCACCATTAAATCTTCATTCTTCCCTTCGTTCCTAGTGAATTTAAAAAAAAAAAAGTACCAGTGTCAGACCCTCAGAGACATGAGTAAGCACCCCGCCCACCGCCAGGCAGAGGAGGAAGGATTGTTTTATCCCTAATTGATACCACAGGCCATCTAACCAACAACAACAACAGCCTCACTCAGGCAACAGGATAAAGGAAGCTGAATAGCGGGGGTGCCATCGCCATGCCAACGAGAGACACGCACCGCTTGCGTATGACAAGGATCTCACATTACAAGTGGAAAAGGAGCAAAGAACCGACGACAAATCAATAGGAACCACCCAGAAGCGGAACCACTGCCATTACCATCATTTTCATCGTTCATTCTGCCACGGCTCGATCGTCAATCTCGATTCGAGGAATCTCACTCCGTCGTCACCCGCAAGGAATTCCTGTTTACTTAAGCAAAGTAATAGACTGCTGCCTTGCCCCCCCCCCCCTCCTTCCAACGTCCAACCGATTTAATGGAATTGTTTGCAAAGAGTGGAGGCATACCTTCAATCCTCCTTCAAGCCTTGCTCAGGCGTACCACAACGGGGGTAGGGGGAGAACATTTAAGGAATTATATTAAAAATGAGGGTAAAAAGCACACACACACACAAAAAAAAAGATGTACCCCGTCTCCGGGTCGTGCACCTAATTTCTGCTCAACCGTGGCAAATGGAAACTTTTTTAACACATAAATTCCATTTAGGCATAAAGCCCCACCCCACCCCACACACATCAGGGCAGAGATGATGACGAGATAGAGGCGCCAGCCTGGAAGGATGTAGCTCTTAATTTGAAGATACCCAGCCGCAGTCAGACAAAGCCCATCAGGAGAGGAAGAAAATCAGAAAAAGAAGCAGAATCAAAGGCAACCAATTTCTGTAATCCGCGCCAAGCAGGGACCACTCAATTTGATTCCATTTGCCGTGTGCGAGAGGGGTTATGTCCAAATGGGCTTACGGATTTTTTATTGTGGCAAAATAAGTAAATAAACATGAAATCCTTTTGTCGTGCTTTGCTTTGTGGTGGCAACAAAATTGATGGGGCGGGGCTGGGTGGTGTTAAGTGCTTCGACGATGTGGAACTGTTAGGCATTAGGAAGGGATCAACCGATGTGATTCGAGGCTGTGCGAAAGGGTTTAGGTATTCCAGTGAAAATGGAAAAGAAAGGTGGCTGAAAGGACACGACGAACTTATGACGACTGACCAACCAACAAAGGAAGTGGCAGAAAAAAAACACACAGGCAACAACATTAAATCAATTACAACCTTGTCCCATCAAAACAACACAAGTTTAGGCGGCCGAACAACAAAACAACAGCCTCCCTCCCCGCCATGGAGTAACTAAAGACCAATGCAAACAATTGTCCATCTTCAAGTGGCCCCTGGCGCCGTACGGAAGAGATAAAGTAAATACTCCGAGGGTGGTGAACTGCACTTGAACAATTTAATTTGCACATCTTTACGGCATCCATCAGCCATCTGCCGTCATAACGGATATTTATTCCACATTTCGCCGAGTGCCTGAATAACATTCATTCGCTGTCGACACCCTCGCCTGGTTGGGTAATGAATCGGTAATGAATCGTAAAAAAGTACATGTTTCACTTCATTTCGTACCTCGGCCGCCGCCTGTGGAGACTGGAGACTGGTCAGTGGAGAGTGCCCCCCCCCCCCCCCCCCCCCGAAAGAGAGACGGCCATCGGAAATGCCTGGTTTACTTTACGACCCATCGTCTTAGACTCCCCGCATACACACGCACTGCTAACAAAAGCCCAAGCAAGCGGCCAATTTTGGTCAAAAGGCATCCTCCGAATTTGACAGTTAGTGCCGTTAGTTCGGAGAAATTTCATAGCTGTCATAAAATGTTTTTGTTGAATATTTAACGACCATTCTTTCCCCCTGGTATTCATTTGGCACAAAGTGGAAGATTATTATGAAACGGCCCTCTGCCACCGGCTCCACACCCTTATCGGTGGGCTCCGGCTCCGGCAGAAGAACAGCGAACGACGTGTCATTCCGGCGAAAGCTTGGACTTTAGTCAAATATTTGTTTGCACTACAAAGCGACACTACGCAGGGATGAACCATTTTTCATGGTCGCCTTAGAGAATTTGGGGATTGGACGTTGTTGTTCTTGCCCTTTTTTTGGGGTTGACGCCCAACCGTTGGTCCTTCTCTCACAGGCGCAATCATAAAGATTAGCGTATCTAAGCAAATAAATCAAAAATCAGGAACACCGGGGAGTGCGGGGGGGAGTCCCGGAAAAATGTTGATTTCATCTTTGTTGGAAGGAATTTTATTAAACGTCTAACGGTGGATCGTAAAATTTTGCAATTTTCTTAAGTAACGCGATGCGCGATACGAATGAACGTAAGCTCGACAGAAGGTGGGCGGTTGGCTTGAATGTCTGACGGGCGTGTTTGAATAGACAGCGTGTCGGAAATATTAATTTGAACGTCAAGCATAGGCGCTAGGTGAGAATTGTTTGCTTTTGTGGAGGCGCGAGGAACCCGTTTCGCTCCTCAACTCCTCCCTGTGTGTATGTGTGTGTTTTGAACGGGAAGGACCGTCGCGGGTTCAAGGTGGATCAGAACTGTCGGCACGGGAGTGGACTAAGGGCGGAGAAATGTTTTATGGGCGTCTATAAAATTATGTAAGGAGCATGGGAGGCTGCGTTTTATCCAAATTGAACAGATGGGGCTACATGGAGGATGAAAAATGCGACGCTACGCATATATTCAGAATGAGAAATTCTCAAATAATCTCAAAGCAATCTCCAATATTGACAGGAGTGTTTGGAGGATTGGAATTCGACAGAAATCGAATGTAGTCGCCCAACTGTGATCGTGTCAATAGAGAAGAATAGCACGCACAAGACGAGTGGTTGCTGGCCCTCTAAGGGCTGTAGACTGTGAGCTAGTCATCCACCACATCCACCGTATCGGGGCTATTCAAAGCAAATCAATAAGTTTAGCCGAGTTGTTTACAATCCTTCAACCTTCCTTCCGACTTTCAACAACTTGCCAGCTCATTGTTCCTCGGATCTGTCGCCGATTTATGTTATTGCACAAACATATGAGCAGACCCAACCAATATGGCTCTCAAGATGGAGAGTTGTTCAACCAGGGAGGTGATTGATGTTAATTCGAAAAAGTAGAGGACCCAAAATCGAACCCAGAGGAACCCCACATGTAAGAGCCCTCTGTCTTCGTCATAGCTTCTGCTTGGAAGACCCTTCAATAATTGCGACGCTATAAGGATATGGCTATGTTTAGATCACGCCCACGAGGAGAGAAAGAAAACAGACACAGGAGGCATATAACGCAGCTGAAAAATCGGCTAAACAGATGATGGGAGTGAAGTATATGCTGTCATCGGGAAAGGACGTACAACATCGACGACTCGGCCAAAACGTCACCGTGGGCAGCTATAACATAACGACTACTTGGCTAGCATCGAGATTAAACGCAGAATAACTCTTGCCAACCGTTGTTTCTTTAGCCTCAAGTGGCAATTGAGTAGTAGAGCCCTTTCTCGAAGGACCAAGTACAACATTAAATAAGACCGTGTTCATCCCCGTCCTGCTCTTTGTTCTTTTCGAGGGAAAAGTTCTGCTTTCCTGTTTGCGTTGACAGTTGATGGAGAAGATGATTCAACCATCAACTCTACGGACTGTACAGCGACGTGAGCCTATCCATGCGTCTGCGGATTCAACGTCTAAGATGACTAGGCAATGTAGAGCTCATGGACAACACTGCTCCAACCAGTGGGACAACGCAATCGAGGACGCCCAAGGAACCGATGACGCACGCAAGTGGAGAAGGACCACAACCAACTTGGCGTGCGAATTTGGAGGCAGCTGGCTAAAGATCGTGCCAGCTGGAGAGGGTTGTTGGCTGAGGCCCAGGTCCTCCGCGGACTGTAGCGCCACTAGAAGAAGAAGAAGATGACGCTAGAGAACAGGAGAATCTTATACTGCCACCTGCGCACTATAACAACTTAAGAGGCATCTATGTTGCCAGACGCAAGCTGTCTGGTAATAGCTCTACATCCACGCCTGCTCTGAATTACAAAAATGGGACCCCGTTGACTTCAGAACAACATCAACTGAACCGATGGAAGGATTACCTCGCTGAATCTCTATCGGATGTAGAAGAGTACAGACCGTTTCCACACTTAGTCCACAGAAATTAGAGGAGACAAATCCCACACAACTCCTCCAACTAACAATTCGCAAAGTCATAAGTCGCAAAGCTCCCGGCACGGACAAACCGCTGGTGAAACTGTTCAAGGTGACAGCAAGGTGACATAATGTACCCGATCATCCAGGGCAGCCTGGAGTGAATGCCGAATCCCCGACAGCTAGAAAAAAGGTCTCATTGTCACCATCTACAACAAAGGAACCTTGAGCGAGTGCAGAAACTGGAGTAGCATCTTCCTCCTGCCCAAAAGGAGCTCCCCTCACTGCTCTTACCACGGATTTCTCCAACTGTCGAGGAACATCTACCCCGTGAGCAAGTAGGTTCTCGACCCACCCGTTCGGCGCCCAGTAAAAACTACACGCGTGTGACCTTAACGCCAGAAGAACTGGACTGAAAATCAACGTCGCCAAGACGAACCTGATGAGAAGCGGCTCAAGACGAGAAACCAGTCTAGGATGTCAACAAATTCTGCCACCTCGGCAGCAGAGTAGAGGCGCAGAAACGGACGGTTTTGTCTCGTTTAGACAAGGCCCACCGCGCTTTGTACCTCTGGAGGTCCAACAAGTCCTACACTTTACTCAAGTCTTTAATATGCGAAACTTGGATGCGAGACTTGGGAGACAACCACCGTCATTGTTCGCAGCTTCGAGCAGAGCTTCACAGAAAACCATAGCAGCAGAGATCTAACGTCGGAAGTGGAGCTGGATAGGCCACACAAAGCGGAAAAGGAATATTGCAAGGATGGCCCTTACTTAGATCCAACAAGGAGCACTTAGTTGAGGTGGTCCACGTTTAATTTTGAAGCGGAACGTGGCGAAGTTCCTGACTTGGACCCAACAAGGGGCGCTTAGTCGAGGTCGTCCACGCTTAGGCTTGAAGGCAGACCGTGGAGAAAGAGCATCGACGTGGGAAGTGACTAGACTGGCCAGCGACAGAGATCGTTCGCTGAATCCCTGATACCGCTAAGACTTCCATTTCAATCTGGAAGCAGTATTTGTGGCGTGTTTTTACTCGGCAACTTAGTTACAGTGGGAGAGTCCAAATTTTCACGGGATATCAAAATTATTTCGAGTTGGAGGGCGTTCGACTTAGAGGATGGAAAATTGAGGGGAACGCCAAAATATGGCGAACAAGAAATTCGAGGTAATGGAGCACTCAGGCTCCAAACTGAGTCCATTGTACTACCAGCAGCAACTTAGGTAGGTGGATAAGTGGGCTGTCAGCGAAATCGCCAGCACAATTGTCAGACTACTTCCACTGATCGACAACTCCAGTGATAGTGCTGTTAATTTGATCCCAAAAGGAAATGCTGACTGGACCAGGTTTGAAAACTGGACAAAAGCGTACTAACTTTCTGCTTTTACTGGAAATCGAACCAGAGACCCCTCCAACTAGGGGCAGGCATTCAAACAACTGTGCCATCCAGTGCGCTAGAGTTCGAATTAGGGAGAGTCCACAGTCCACCAGTAATTAGAGGGCTTGTACACCCAAAGAAGGTTTCATTTTACTAATTGTTTGCGGGGAAAACCGTCATTGAGCCACGATTCAATAAACAAGACCTCCCAGCTCAAAAATGCACGATGTATACCCCAACTGACAACCTCAATGGACGTCCCTTAATTTTCAACCACCACCTCCCACATTTTCCCTCAGCTGTTGCTCCAAACCACAAGTATTCCAATTATCGCCTCTTCAAAAGTAATTTATGGTTTCTTGTCATTTGGGACCACCTTCGTTCGTTTCATGCCCTCACGTCATTTTGAAAAGAAAATTGCAAATAACACCAAAAAAAAACGGGCCTACCACACACCAACTTTAATTTCCTCCGTGAAAAACGTTTATTTTTTTCCCATGTTTTTCTTCATTATTTTCTGCTGTTGCTCTGTGCTGTGGTTTAATTAAATAAATACCTCTTGGCTATTAAATCATGTAATACTGCGAAAATAAATTATTAATGTGACCCAGTTCATGCAGTTGCGTGTACATGAAGTGTACTCATTGCAAAAAAAAAAAAAACCGCACGAGGTAACGTGCCGAAGGCTGCTCTCGGTAGCCGGGTTGAGTTATTAAAAAACATTGAACAAAGAATTTAAGGAACACATCAACGGTATTCGGAAATACTTCATTTAAGTGTGGCAACACTTGGGAGAATGTTTCTGCCTTTTTTTTCTGACCGGGAAATGGTAAAGTGCATGCAATGTGCATTGAGGTGGTTAACTTTGGATCGATAAGGAGGCAGTGGGTGAGGTGGCCGTCAATTAAATGTGCTGTCTTTAGGGTAGGTTAGGTTTCGAAAGGGGAGTGTGAAGGCCTTCCACTCGGAGGCCTTAGGACCCATTGTGAATCCCTTCATCTCTGGAGTACACATTCTATCGACCTACCCTGTCGCGTGATGGCTTAAAGCACCCCGTCCTCTTTACGAATCTTAAGAAAGCCGATGTGTCTGCATTCGCTAGTGTCCGCAGTGTCTTTGAAGAACCTTTGGACCAGCGAAGCTAGGCGACGATTGAGGAGAGCTGAGCAGCGGCACAGCAGATGCTGGATCGCCTCGGTCTCTTCCTCGTCGCCGCAGCTCCGGCAGAGATCGCTGGATTCCGCACTCCATTTCCGGAGTATTGTTCCGACGAGCACACTGATCGAGTTATGGTCCAACGTCACAAGCTTCTTTATTTTGCCGTCATTAAGCTCTGGCCACGTTGTTCTTGTCGTGTGACAGTCATTTATTGCGAGCCAAGGCGAGTTGGCTTCTTGTGCTGTTTTGCATCGATCAAATATTGACACTACGGCAAATTTTGGAAAATAACTCAAGAGCTACCGCCTTTTCATCGATTTTAAGGTCGCGCATGACAGCACATATGTATAGAGACGAGCTATACAGAGCAATGTCTAGTTTTGGAGTGCCTACCAAACTCGTCCGTTTTTTGTAGGATGACGATGAAGAAATCACGCCGCTACATCAAGAGTCGGTAAAGATGTATCAAAAAATAGGACTCAGACAAGGCGACGGCCTCTAATGTAACTTTCTTCAACACCATTCTTGAAACAATCCCTTCAAAACTCACTCTTTCCGTTTCCACCTTTAATCGCAGAAAGGGAGACACGAGACAATTGTCCAACAGTTCCAGAGATTGAGCTTACAAGCCGCAAGCTCATGAGCTGCAGAAGCTACGCTGTGGCCCTCTACGAGCTGTAGCGCCACCCATTGTTTATGTATCTCTCGAAACAACCAAAAAAGCCCTCTATAAGACCTTATTCGTCCCAGTCCGGCTATATGGCGCATACGCATGGACTTTGTCAAAAGCGGACGTGGTCCATTGTACCGCCACGTGGGTGTTCAGAGAAAGAAAGAAAGAAAGATGAAGGGGGCTTATGACAGCCATTTCAGCAAATTTGACTACCGCTTTGACTGGTATTTTGCTGATGTAGACTGTCGAAGAAGTAGGAGCCTATGATGGCTTTCCTGATTGAGGCAAGAGCAGGACAATTACAAAGGAGGTGGCGAGTGCCTTCCTCCTCTTCATCGTCTTCGCAGCTTCTGCTGGAGTCGTTCGAAAATAGACCTAGTCGTTTTGCGTGAAGACCTAGAAGGCAGTGTCCCGTAAGTATACCCATTGCAGTGATCTCTTTAGGGAGATAAGATCGCTTGATCTTTTAGCATCAAGATTAGGCCAGATTTGATTGGTAATTCGACAAGTACTACCTGGCGACCATCTGGCGTTGACTTTCCTTGCGTAGAGATTATTGAGCTGTAGCTTGAAGGTGTGAGAGTTCATCAGCTTTGCAGTCGGGATGTCTCTATAGCCCGGAATGTTTCTATGGCAGTCGATTAGAGCCAGAAGAGTAAGGATCCAACGATTCTTGTGATGGCTAGGTGATTTAGTTCCGGCCCAGAAAGTCTTCGAATCAACAACCCGAGGGAAGAGAAAGACCGCGACTCAGGTGGAAAGGGACGTCAGTCAACTATGTGTGTGAAGTGTGAAGAACCAACGCGTGAGATGGCTAGGCCACGGAGCGGATGGAAGCCAATGCACCGGCGGGGAAAATCTACGGATCCACCCCCAAGGGATGGCGAAATAGAGGAAGACCTGTACTCAGGTGGCGCACGCAATTGCAGTCAACTATGCGTGCGAAACTGGAGGCAGATAGCTAAACGTCGGGCTTGCTAGAGACGCTTGTTGATTGAGGCCCAGGTGCGTCCCGGTCTGTAGCGCCATAAGTTGGTCCACCCCGGACAGCAGCGCGGGGGTAAGTACCTGTCTTTCTCTTTAAATACACACAAAAGAAATGCAAGTTAAGCATCCCACCACCTTCCATCAAAACCAATGCAAAAAGGGTCAAATTGCGAGAGAAAAAAAACACCGTCAAGTGGCCTTCGCTCTCACCTCCAAGTCAACCAAGTCAATTACCCACTCCAAGTGCCAATTATATTCAACAAGACTGCCATATCCCATGTCAAGCTGTCGCCAAATTACTGACATTCTACTCGAAAACTATATCATCCATGGCGTGACATAACTTAGCACTCACGTGCTGTGGAATCAAAAAAGTCTCCCAACTTCCTCTTCCTTTATGTACCGTCGCGTACCGTCCACACGTGAAAATTATTCCAACAATCCTCTGTCGTCCCGTCCATGCCGTGGCATGAATAATTCAAATGTCGTTGATAAAATCTCGAGCAAGTGACAAATTGCTAATAAAAAAAAAAAGAAAAAAAAGGAGCTTGAAAAAAAGGAAGTAAAAATACACTTCCGTCGGATACAGGATAGAAAATTGCCAAAGCTAGGAAATAAATTCCAAACACTGGTATATTGAGTGTAATTATTGGCCACGAGATTTATGTGTCTTCTGTTAAAGTGTCATTTGTCATTCGGATGAAGGGACTGTGGCTGGGGACACCGGAGAAGCAGTGAACTTCCGTCAAAGCCCTGACAGTCGTTATCGACGTTGGCATTGTTTTTTTTAGGAATGCACTAGCTAAAGCGATTGGTTAGGGATTGATTGAGACACAGGGCAGAATAGTTGCCTGAGGGGAGGGGGTGTCGATTACAGATTTTTTTTGGAGGTAATTGCAGTGATTTGGGTTTGAGCCAATCTAGGTCATGACGGACTCAACATCGATGTGCACTTTATGATGCTTGGTTGGTCATCATGTGACCAAGGCGAACTTCAAAATTAGACAACTATGGAAGACGAACTCTGTACTGAACCATAACAACGCCAAGGAAGACTACTCCGACGGATCTAAGTAGTGGAGTGGGAGCGGGTATTTACGCTGAAAATCTCCAGATTGGCCGGCCTTTTATGCTACCAGATTACTGTAGTATTTCAGGCAGAAATTACAGCTATTCGTGGAGCCGCTGAATGGCTGTTGATGAGAACGATTGATCGAACGAGAACATCGTCATCCACACCGACAGTCAAGCAGCAATTCTGGGCACTCGAATTGCCATTTTTAAGTTCGAAATTGGTAAAACTCTTCCGTATGTCCCTTGATGATATATCGACCCTGCACGCGGCCACTCGGACACATCCGCAGGACATTATGCATTCTGGGTTTCTGGACATAAAGATAATCCAGGCAACTGTGAAGCAGACGATGTAGCCCGACACGGAACATGGGTGCCAGTAGAAACTCAAAAAACTAAGATCACCGACCTGGTGAACGACAGTGCCCTTGAAAGAGGGGATAACCTTAACACATGCCACCATCAGATATCACCATCTTTGTCGACAACCAGGCTGCACTGAAGTCAATAGGATCCTGTACAATGAGATCAAAGGCTGTTATTAACTGCCGCGACTGACTTAGGCTCATCAGCCAACATAAGGTCAAACTCAGTTGGGTTGCCGCCACAGCGCAACAGTAAGGAACGAGAGAGCGGACAAACTGGTCAGACAACCGTCTGAAAAGGACATTATCGAAGAAGACATATCACTGCGACCACTAAACGGAATATAAAGCGACATAATACACAAAGAAGCAAACTCGTCTCAAGATCGACGTGGCCAGAGTTTAATAACGGCAAAACAAAGAAGCTTCTGGCGTTGGACCATTACTCGATCCATGTGCTCGAAATGTAACGCAGCATCCAGCGATCTCTGCCGGAGCTGCGGCGGTGAGGAAGATCCCAAGGCGATCCAACATCTGCTGTGCCACTGTCCACCTCTCCAGAATCGGCGTCTAGCTTCACTGGGCCAAAGATTCTTCTCAGAGACTGCGGACTTAGCAAGTAGTAGTATGGCCAAAAATGGACTTACAAAGAACCACGGCAACCCTCTGACTAGACAGAGTCCTTACGGGACATTTGCGCAATGGGTAGACATCCCGTAAGACTAGGATTACCATGCAACGACATCTGTAGCAGATGAAAGAAGGATGAAGAAGAATGTCATTCCTTGGCCTCCATTAGGAAACAAATACTATTTTAACGAATTCACTAACATATCCGAAAAGAATGTCAAATCAATCTGGACGTTCGTGTCAAAGAACAAAATGGTTCCAGGAGTAACGGCGGTTACCGTCCGTTGCCTTAGTGGCAGCCCTTGGGTCTAAGTGAATCCCAAACCTAACCTAAACTACTTAGCTGTCATTGTGAGAGGTAAGTACGAGAATGCCATCGGAAATCTTATGCAAAAGGCCCTAACTCTAGACCAAAAATTTGTCAGGGAATACACATATCAACACAGTTTGTAAGAAGGCTACTTAGACTCTTTGGACCTTAAAACAGCTCGTTGGAAAAAACCTGGCGACTGAACTCTAAAATGAGCTTGTTGATATATGCACAAAGAAATGATTAAACCAACCATAGTCTATGGCGCAGTAATTTGATGTAAATTTGTTGCGAACAAACGCAAACCGTCAAGAAATTTGAGAAACTCGAAAGGCTAGACAACTCCGTAACCAGCAAAGGAGCATCGAAACCTTTCATATGCCCTGGACCATTCTGTGTATTAGGAGACCGCATCCTCAGAGAAGAATTCAGGGAATTAGAGAAAAGGAAACAATACCCACGGCATGAAACAGGCCAAAGAAAATTTGAGCCAAAAACAACCGGAAGAGGGTTGAGACATGTTTAAAAATTAGCAAAAATAATCCTAACAGAGCATTGCAGGCTCAGATGGCACTTAAGGAAACTAAGGATATCAGAGGAAGATCTCTACAGTTTCTGTGGAGAATCTAGTGAAATCGGGAATCTAGTGAAAAGAAGTAGTTATTTGGAACTACTGTGCAGAGGGAAGAGTCTTCAGCTGCACACCACAAGGGGGAGTCCTGTCTCCTCTGCTCTGGATCATAGTAGTCGACGATATCATCAAGACACTAAGTATGAAAGGATGCAACGCCAGCCTATGCGGAGGACTATTGCAACAGCTATCATGAGTAAATTCCCAAATACCATCAGAGATGTGATGAAATCGTCCCTCAATGTCCTGGCAAAATGGCAAATGGACACCGCGAGCGTCCTCGTCTGGTGGATAGCGTTAAAAGAAAAACATAATCTCACGCAGATAAGCAGAATACAAAGATTAGCATGCATTTGTATTACAGCGGCACTCAGAACAACGCCCACAGCCGCCCTAGAATTGTGAACGCACCTTTTTCTTCTAGATATCTTTGAGAAGCTTACGGCTACGCATGCAACGATAAGACTAGAGAGAGCCCAATCGCTGGAATAAAACTCACAGCAAAAAGGAAATACTCCAAAACTCCAATATCCCAAAGGAGACAGATTGTCTGACGCCCTTTATGGACTTCGAGATAAAACACAAAACAATATTCCCCACAAGAGAAGACTAATTGAAAGACAAGGTTAGGTTAGTTAGAGTATACACTTAGGCCATGTTGTGTGGTACCCATAGTCAGATACTACCACTGATCGACAACTCCAGTGATTGATATGACTGGAGCAGATTTGAAAGCCGGATAAAAGCGTATTCAATTTGATTTCACTAGGATTCGAACCGAGGATTGCTCTAAGCACTGAAAATCCAGGCTCGTGTGTGAATGTCTACAGAAGCTTAAGAAGCTGAGTAGGAGTAACTGAGTAAAACTCTGTTAGATACCTGTCCATACAGGGATAGAAGGCAATGAAATGGCCGACTCCCTGCCTGGAAAAGGAACATCGGAACATCGTATAGGTCCCGAAACATTCTGCGCTGTAGGAGATCACGTCCACAGGGAAGAGTTCAGGGAACTAGAAAGCTGGAACCGGGCAGATGCATGGAACAACGCTCATAGTATGATGCATGCCAAGAAACTCTTGGGTCAACATAATCCCGAGAGGCGGTTGCAATAAGAGGCTTCCTAACAGGACACTGTAAACTCAGGGAACACCTAAGGAAACTAGGAGTATCAGAAGGAGGTCTCTGCAGATTCTGCGGAGAATGTAATGAAATTCCAGAATTCCAGAAGCCCACAAAAGACAAAGATACATCGGAGGAAGAATTGAAAAAAACAAGAACCAGCCCTCATTCTAAGATTCCTAAAGGAAACTGGCTTAGAGAGAATACTGTAGGATAAATCTCTTCCACCTTCGCGCAATAGGAGCAAATAACCCTCAACACAACTCTGAAAAGAGCTGCATGGGAGGGAAGCTCTTAAGAACGCAAAAGATATGAATAGAGAAGCCTTAGAGCGCCCTACAATGACTGCTGTAGAAGAATGAAGAGGAAACCATTCTACACTACCTCGGAGCATGCCCTGCACTTGTAGAAACAAGAAGGAAACTGCTAGCTAACTGAATCATAAAAGACATCCTACAATATCTAAAAGACACGGAATGGCCGAAGGCCAAATGGTCAAAGAAGACCACGAAATCCAGAATATGTTACGCAATAGGGTCAATGGGACAACCAGATTGGAAAAAAGCCAGGAAGTGACAGCAAATTGGACCAAAAGGGTCTAAGTGGAGCTTGCGTTTTAGTTTTAAGCAAGCAGTTACCGTACCTACCTACCTAACTAAACAACTGGTAAACAAAACAACCAAAAAATTCATGAAGTTACATCACAAGAAAACCAAAGAGGCTTTAAAAATAAGGACACTGTGTGGCACTGTTACTGGCCACTTCTCATGCAACTAGGTACCATCTGCATAAACTGGGACACAGCAGCACATCTGTCCTTAACCAGACTCAACAGAAATGAACAAAACTACCTTGTCAGGAATGGACTACCAGGACATTCCATCTAGGCCAGTTTATCAAATTTCTCAAGATAGCTCTCAAGTCCGAGAACAATGAAGGGGGCACAGTAGACCTGTTTTGGTCGCAGTGCATAGTCACTCCCCATTATCTTCAATTCAATCCTTAAGAGGAAAGAAAGATGCAAATGGCATTTCAAAATATGAACACTGGTAGGTCGTGGTCAATCTGAGACTGGCAAGAACTCTGTCTGTTGAAGAAGAACACATGACATCTCGCCAACAAGTGGCCACGGTGGAGTAGTGGATAAGAACATCGACTCCTGCGATGGGTGGCAAGGTCCAACACGGCCAACTTTCATAATTTATGACTCCACTTCTCTCGTGTCATTAACAATGCCCAAAGACTAAAGCCGCATAGAATAGCACCCACACCACGAGTGTCTTCAATAGAAGCTGGGATTAGGTTTACCTCGGACAGTAGCCCCTCCCACTGCCTTGTTATCTTAAAGAAACCTCATAAATTTGTTAACACAATGAACGAAAAATGAATCACCTTCGCAGCCAAAAGCTTCTTACTCCGATCCCCTTTAAAGTGCACTTCATCATGCTCCACAGAAACTTCCCACCATCCTCCCATCCCTCCTCCCTCACTCTTCCCATCCCTCTTCCCCTTCTCAGTGAAAAACCAAACCAAATTGATTGTTCCTGACTCGTAACAAATCGAATCGTTTCCGCGCTGACTTGACAAGCAGAAAACTCGTCGTCATCACTCACAAACACAGCATATTGCGCCTTCAACCGAATGTCAACGTGGAAAACTTTGTGCGTTACGTTGACTGATTTCGCCAAACGGAAATAGACTTTCCTTGTTTACATTCCTGCCGCCTCCCCCGTCGGCGCAGGTTCATTTCGACAGACGGGAATGCGTGTGTGTGTATGGAAAATGTAATGACCCACTGTCAGTGTGTTCCCATCAAAGTCACGCCAAGCCATTTGGTTTGGTTTCTGCTGATTTTCGGATGACGGTCTGTGACCGTTAGTGTGTGTTTTAGAAATTCTCACCAAAGGCGATTAATTAAGTTTCACCATCGTCAACGGAGAGAGAGAGAGAGAGAGGCCTAGAGGCAGCCTATTGATTTGGCCTCGAATGGTAATTTTAAACGCTACAAATGCAAATAAGCTCTGTTTGGCCATTAGTCCTGTGAAGGACAAACATTTGCCTGCGATGCCTGTGAGGGAAAATGAACAAATGAAATCCAAGGTAGACTCTGCTGATTAAAATTCAAATGTCCGCTGGTGTGATATTTTTAGAACGTCAGGTCACACATTTCGACCGAGTGTGACATTTACGATTTAACTTATGCATGCACGAAGGGCTGGCTGGGGAAATCAGGCCGGATATGACTTGATTTACACGTAAAGAGGACAGAAGGTGCTGCACAGGTAACAAGGACCGTCTAGCCATTGAGTTTCTAGATCAGTGACGACGATCTGTGCATTCTTTAAAGCGGGCAACGAATTCAAGAAGGGACAATGAGAATGGAAGGGATCTTGGGCAGATGTACGAACAGAGCACTGTTCAGTTTTGTGCAACGAACCCTTTGGGCATTTTCAGAGGTTCGTCACTTACCAGACATCACAGCATTCAAAAACCATCAATCTCACAAAAAGCACAAATCACTGTCCCAACAAATCGAATACAAATCACAGAAGTAAGAAAATTTACCCTTCTTCACACAACTTTGAAATTTCAAAATTGCAACGGCCGCTTTCAGCCAAGCAGGCGTCGCTCACTCTGACGGGAGAAATGCGAAAAATCAAACCAATTTCGTGCAACAATTGCACATTTTTCACAAAAGTATTCGCACCTTATTTCAGCTGTAATCCATGAACTGGTTACATAAATATGAAGCTGGACATTTAAACTCAAGGATTTACATACCTTTTTCCAGAAAAATCACGTATTTATACCTCTTTTGAGCAATTTCTGAAAGGATGAATTCGCCGCAATGGATATATTTTGCAAATCAAATTCCTGCCATCTCCCTGCACTAATCCACTCAAATTACACATCAAAATGAAGCACACACATTCAATTTTAACAATTTAACACCTTTTGCTAGAAAGAATCACTAATTAACACTTTTATTCAATTAATCGGAGCACGATCGCGGGGACGAATTGAATGAGCACTCTGACGGCGGAAAACTGAATGACATTTGCGATTTGGCTGCAACTGCATTGGATTGAGTGAGAGGGAGAGAAGCTGCGAAATTTCAAATTTAATTCAAATTGTGACGGTTTCTTATTTGAAGTGGTTTGAATGAGTGATGGATTGGTTTGCAGACTTTTGGTGGGTGGGTGGTGATTTAGGGTCTGGATTTTTGGAATGGTGTGGGATCAATGATTTTTTAGGATCTTCGGTGTTTTAATGTTTCCTAGAAAGGTGGATAACGAAGGAATACCGACTGTAGTTGGTATTGAAACCGGGCACAGTTCCCGAGGAAACCTTCTTAAATCAGTAGGAACAGGGGAAAACAGTGGGCAGATGTACCTAGACAACGAGATGTGGTCATTGTGCGTGCAATAATCTCTCTCTTTGTATAAATAACATTTTTTGTATTCCAATGGCCGCTTTTAAACGTCGTTTAACTCACGATTGTTACAAATTCCTTTGCGTGATCCCATTTCTTTCAACTCTCTGTTCCTTGCCTACAGCATTGCGTGAGTAAAGGCCTCCAAACTGGCTCTGAAGAATACTGACAATCAATTGCCCCAACACGCTTGTTTCCCCACACATTACCGCAGGGTGCTTGATTTTCTCGTCGTTCGCAGGTTGCCATCGTGCCCTTGCTTCGCGAGACGCTTCCTGTTCCTAAGACTAGTCAGATTTAAGAGGGCTCTTTTCAGCTCAATGTAATTGTAAATCTTCTAGCTCCACAGGGAAGTGCTTTTGCACAAACTGCAGCCATTTGCTTGCTAGGCCTAGGCGCTCTAAGACCAGATGTGGAACATGTTCTTCTCCGTTTTTGCAACGTCTACAAAAGGTCACTACGATGGATGCAAAGACGCAGGGCATGTGTGTCAGTGGCACAATGCCTCGTAGGAACTCCCACATCCTCCTGGTCATGATCTCTCCTTGCTCAGCGTCGGCTATAGGAGACTGGCCCTTGATCCGAAGTTAAGCCAACGATCAGACCTCTAGTTTAGCCATGAGTGGGCATAAAGAACTGCTAGGGCTTCTCCTAGTTCAAACGCCGATACCTAGAGCCACCGAATTCATCAAGGAAACGTATTTACGAAGGGGTAGCATCAGATGCGGCATTTCTGGAACGGGTACGTGCAGTGAATGAGTGCATCCGACCGAAGCACGACGTGGAGAATCGCATCCTGATGACTCACAGCATCGATATGCTCTGCAATACAGGCAGTTGGCGAGGATATCGACTAAGGTTAATGCCAACGAAAGGCTTCACCAATGAGGCTCCATCTGGCAGAGACTGGGGCAGTGTCAGAGGTAATGAGGAGTGTCCTCTTTTTACTTTATATCGCCGCAGCCTCTGCATTTAAAGTCCTTGGCTAGTTCCACTTCTATTTCTTGGTACTTTAGATGATTATGGCCAGTTAGTGGTCCAAATGGGGCTAGAGCATCCAAGTGGTCTCGCGGGTGGTTACAGAGTCTTAACTTTTATTTGGATCGACGAACATTTGTCAAATTCGTGCATCTTCATGTCAATTAACATCCTTCTGAACATCAGCAAGGCATTCGAAAAGGCGATCAAGTGGAGCCTTGCTCAAGTAGATTGAGGACAGGAAGATAATTCCAGACAAGCTATGTGGCTTCAAGGAGCGACATGTCCACTATTTACACCTCGTCGTATCTAGTGTTGAATGCTCAATGGAACAGGAGCAAGAATCAGTGTACTGGTCGACCATGAGAAGACCTTTAACGCCGCGTGGTTAGAAGGACTTACTTATAAGCTAAACCACTACAGGGTCTACTGTGGCACTAGCTCGCAAGAAGATGGTTCGTTGTCAAGAATGCCATCGTGTCCTCTATCGCTTGTGTCGACTGTGACACTGGTTTACACAGTTCGTTGTCGAGAATGGCAACGTGTCCTCTATCACCTGTGTCTACTGTGGCATGTGCTTGTAGTCAAGAATGTCAACGCGTCCTCTATCCCCTGTGTCACTGCGGCATGTGTTCGTAGCCAAGAATGGCAACGCGTCCTCCATCACCTGAGAACCTTCCCACCTTCGAACGATTTATGAAACAAGTTAATTGTTCGAGTCCCCTTCAACCACCAATGTCCTCAGATCGAACGAAAAAAGAAATATGACTCCCAAGTCAACAACCCGAACCTCAAATAGACTCAAACAAGTCCATTGAACTTGAAGTTCGTGTCTCATAATAAATTTCCCACCACAATTGATTGTCGCCCAGGCCACTTCTCATCGCGTTGACCTTCAAGGACACCCATGGAATGTAATTTCACCGCAACCCTCACCTCAGCGTTCATTTATTTCACTCCCGTCAATTGCTTCCGGTTGCTCAAAGCGGACACATCTTCCGCCAGGCACACACACATTCATAAAGCTACTAAAATTAGCCCAACCCCCTCCCCACCACTTAGCATACTTTCATCATGTCCTGCCAAGCCGACACTGTGCTGAGGCACAATTTACCTGCGGCCACATCTACTTTATGTTAAAACGGAAGCAATTCAATATTAGACTGCTGGAATGAGCATTTTTATGCCACAGCCCCATTGAAACACATCCATCCTCTGCACTTCGTTCACCGCAAAAACCGGCACAAACTTAGTTCAAGGCTTTACCTTCATGATGATGGGGGAAAGAGGGGTGGAAGGTTGGTCGGGCTATAAAGAATGTGGCTGGTCTCTGCTTGACAGAAGCCTATTTTCTTCGTGCCGCTGCCGCACGTACATATTTTCCGGTAAATTGAATTGTAAATGTGTGTGGTGTGGAGTGAAGTGGCGACCGAAGCGAAGCACGTTTCACATTATACGTACGTCTACGTCAGTGTTGTTGTCGTCGTCCCCGTCCACATTGTCGTCGGAGCTGGCTAGAAGCACACACACGTAAATCATAACTCAATTTTATTAATGCAACATTACGTCAGCCTATTTGACCTAATTTGAATAAATTGCTACCAAATGGATGATGTGTATCCCCGTAGCCGGATCTATGATCTATCCATGAAGCCCCCCGCACTTAAGGATGCCAGCCAACTGATTATCATCGTCTCTCCACGGTGCCCAGAGTAAATCATCACGAATGGCAGCATAAATCTGGTGAGACGTCTTAATGAAGTTTGCCCCATTTTAGAAGCGACCTCTCTCTCGAGCGAACATCCAATGCCCCCCCCCCCCATTTGCATGGAGCGCAAAGCTAACATGTGCAATTATCCTTGCATGGGGTTATGTGTCAATTTGTATGCAAAACGGAGGCGTCAGAGTTGCACAATGAACCTTATTTGTATGTATGGCCAGAGACTACGCCCCATTTGACAGATGGCTGGCAGGAGCGTAATGTAAAATTGTGGTGTGCTGATGGCTAACTGCTTTGCGTATTATTGCAACACGAGCATGCATCCATTATGCATGGTCCTTTGAATTTGCGCGTATCTACCCAGAGACACGGCATGTGTGTGCCGGGCCAATCCTATTTGCAATTTTCAGCTGTCAGCCGAAAGGACTGAAATGTGAAATGGTTTTTGATTGCCACCACTGATGGTGAATGCCTGCGATTTGTGGCCAGTGCGAATGGTCTCGTTTTGTTGTAAGAGAAACTGCAATTGTTGGTTCGGAATTTGCGGTGCGGTCGTCGCCGTGTTGCTTGAAAAATGAATTCAATGACGGAAGATGGCAGTAAAGTGGTCAAATGGTGAGTGTTGGTGAAAATTGTTCTCAAAATGATTAATTGATTAGAAATTCGAGACCAGACTGTTCCAGAAAAAAAACCGTGCCGCCCATACTAATCTGCGTGCCAATTTGCACATCTTCATCATCAGTATTCATATCCTTTCGCCCCCTCCTCCCGAACTGTGTGCCACAATTCATGCCATCTGCTTCGTCTATCTACCCATAAACACTGGCATTAAACAGACCCCGACCCTGCGAACAGCCAGTCTCAAGGCTGAAGCCGAATTTGACCCGAGAAAAAGTTTCGCCCATTAACCGCATCCTTGGTCCCATATCCAGTGCCCATCTGCAGCAATATCGTATATGTCTCCGACATTAGGACCTAATCGCTTCAATGCATGCTACAATCGTCTTTAACTCAACCATCATGCCATCCGAATGACATCATTCTAAGAAACTTCATAAAACTTTTATATGAAGACGACACCGGAATATGTAATATGCCAATTTCGCCCACCCTTCCCCCGTCCCCACCGGCGCGGAGGGGCGCCTCCAAATTGCCTCTCTGCGGGCTGTCTAGCTGGGCACAGATGTCGATAATCGTGGAGGTAATTTTTGGATCAAATAGAGCCGCACCGAGGATAGACGTGTAAATTGAGTAACAATGCCGGGGGAAGATTTGAGAGAAGGCATGACACCATGTGCCCCCGATGGGTGGGCCTAATAGACTCGTGTAATCATTGTTATCGTGGTGGCATATTTCATTAAGACTTGAACTGGCTTTCAAGGACACGTCGGCTTAGTGATACTCTGTGAATTTAAGCGTTGTCTGTGGCTTTGTGAGGGATTCAAGGACTAAACTGAAAACCTGTGCCTCTATAGACATCGCCTCGAAACGTTAGGAGTTGAGGTCGAGAGTAGGTGGCACGTATTTGAGTCTCAAAAGTTCAGTCCTTGACCGAAATGTTATGCTTTTTTAATTGGTTTCAACTTCATTTGGCAGAGGGAGCAATTGTTGGGCTCCGGTGAGTGGTAGATAGATAGTGACATTAATGCACTTAGGCCAGAATAGACCCATTGTATCGCCACGTGGGTGTTCAGAGACAGAAACAAAGAAAGATAAAGGGGGCTTGATGATGACAGCCATTTCAGCAAATTTGACTAGCGCTTTGACTGGTATTTAGCTGAGGTCGTTTAGACTGTCGAAGAAGTAGGAGCCTATGGTGGCTTTCCTGATTGGGGCAAGATCAGGACAATTGCAAAGGAGGTGGCGAGTGTTTTTCCTAGTAGGGTAGCTAGGGTAGCTTCTGCAGAAGTCGTTCGAAAATAGACCTAGTCGTTTTGCGTGAAGGCCTAGGAGACAGTGTCCGGTAATTATAGAGATAAGATCGCTTGATCTTTTAGGATCCAGATTAGGCCAGATTTGTTTTAAGATTCGACAAGTACTACAGGCGACCATCCGGCGTTGACTTTCTTTGCGTAGAGATGATTGAGCTGTAGCTTGAAGGTAGTAATAGGGGTACCTACATATGTTACAAGATATACTAACAACTGGCAGTCTAGTGGCGCGTTCTGGGAGTTCATCAGCTTTGCAGTTTCCCGGGATGGCCTGGCAGGTGTAGACCCTCCGAGAAAACGCCGCTTCCTATTCCATTTCATCCGTCTTGGATCCATCTGTGTAAAACGGAACGGCTTTACCAAGCGAAAAGGAGAATAAGATTCAATGCAATTTAATGCATTTTGGAGGTACTTCCAGAAGCGCCCGAGTCTCACGTGCCAAGCCTTTTTTGCGCAAATCCTTGTCAATTTATGGTCTCCGAGCTCGAATTTTCGATTTCTGCCATTAAACAATCAATCTCTGCCGAAATAAGCAAAGAAATTCAGAGAAATTTCGATTTTCAAAAAAGTTGCAAAAAATCAGCGAGAAAGGCGACCACAAGGCATTCCGAATCGAACGCATTTTTCGGGCGAAAAAAGACAAATTTTTCGATTTTCAAAATTTTGCTGAATTTTGATGCAGAATGGGTTGGAAATTGTAGGAGGGGAGGTGTTTTAAGGATATGCAAGCAATGGAGGTCCGCAGGATGCTACAGGACACGAAAAAGGACATCGTCAGCCGTATCTGGATGGTTTGCTGGCCTTTATACCGCTGTTTAAGCTCTGTCTTCGATGTCAGTTGATGGAAGAATGGAAATTATTGGGGAAGCATCCTTTGACTATAGACACAGACATCCTTCATCATCCTCCATCCCCAGCAGAACATAATTTCCAAATTCCAAAAAAACGAACATATTTCTGAGCTTTTTGCCAGTCCTCTCAGCTCAGTTTCATCTAAGACGACATGGCTTCCCTCTCGCCATGGCTCCCCTCACGGCATGCCTGTCCTCACGTCATGGCTACCCTCACGGCACGCCTACCCTCACGACATGGCTACCCTTTCGGCATGATTACCCTCACGGCATGCCTACCCTCTTGGCATGCCTACTCTCACGGCATGCCTATCCTCATGGCATGGCTACCATCATGGCACGACTACCCTCACGACATGCCTACCCTCTCGGCATGACTACCCTCACGGCATGGCCACCCTTTCATTCTGTAAGCGCTCTTAGAAACGATTGCAATCCTTGGCAAACGATGATATTCCCCAACAAAGGACGAAGACAATCCCATTACAAGTAACCAAAAATCGACTGCAAATCTGAAGTAACGCCCTTCGTTTTCAGTTCGTCGAGAGCTCTCGAAATGTCCTTAACCAACGGATTGAAAGCCACTACAATTGTCACTGTTCTTGTGCAGACAAAAGTTCAGCTCCAAGCATCTGTCGAACCACTACCCTTTCAACAAGCTGAATGCAGCGAGGCCATAGGGAGGGAGAGACCTCTGACATAGTCTTTTGTTTTTTTTTTTTTTGTGACATTAAGCACTTTCGATTCGAACTCAAAGTCAGTCGAAAAATTCGTCAGTGTCACATCATGCGTCATTTATTCGTCTCTCCCAAAAAATAGCACTCATTCGCCAGAGTGTGTTTGCAAAACCAGGTTATGGTCATCGGATGAGTACAAAAATTTGGGTCAAATTGGGGCGTTGGTTGCAAATTTATCGTTTGAAACCTACGCAAATGCACCTAGACAAGCCCCTGATATGGGGATGGATGCGATATAAACGAGAAATTCACCACACCCTGCACGCTATCTCGCTCACTCCCCGGTTTATCAGCAAATACAGGTTAAGGTCAGCTCAGGCATGTATACTTCTTGCAACTTCTCATGGACACTCTCGTGCACTCATATACTCATGCCTTGTGTTGGTGTGAGACAGAGAGAGAGAGAGAGAGAGAGAGAGAGGTAGAGAGAGTGTGAGATGACGCACAAACTAGGATTCTCCTTCACCTCACTGCGTCGGTTGATCCTGGTGTAGAGAGAGAGTCCCATCTTCATCAGAGACTCCGCATTCAAAGGGATACCACACGTTCGTCCATCTGCAAGCAACTTGTGGGTGAACTGCTGTACATCCCGATTGGTGATGGGTTTTGACTCGGATGACGCTGGCCCCTGCAAATGGTTCTGGTTCTGGTGCCGGTGGTGGTGGTGGTAATGAGGCTACCACCCTCCCCCCCCCATCCTCCCCATCGCCTGATGGTATGAGTGTTGCGTTATTAAAAGTTTTCGCTTCTTGTTGCGGCTTGAACCAGTTTAAGAGGCGCTTCCATGTATTGGTGTATCTTGAACGACTGCAACGGTCTGTTTCTATTTTTAGATCAACTTTTCTACATTCTGACCTTCTTTTTGCTGCACCCCTCACCCTCCCCACGTGTGCTTCATCTTGTTATTTATTTCAGAGAAACAATGAGAAGAAAAATACACCAACAACAGCAACAAAAAAATGAGGAACTGAGCTTCTGAATTCTCGAAAAACAAGGCTGCAGTGAGGGGAGGGTTTTGGTTGGTGGTTAGCCCTTATTTGTGAGAATACAAGCAATTGTGATGGGAAAGGACAAAGGGAAGAGGTGCAACGGCACAAGGTCCTTCAAGAGACATTCTATCGCATTTTGTTGCCAGTCTCTAGTGGTCACATGGGATGTGAGACAAACAAGTGAACAGCTTATGAATAAGCGAGTAACACACAGTTGACATTCGACGGCGGTGAAAAGATTTCTTTCCAATTTTTTTCCACTGGTTAAGCTGAAGGACGATGGCATTAAGGTTGGATGTGTGGACACTTTAAGGTTGTAATTCTGTAACAAGGTTATTCTATCCTTGGCGGTGAGGTACTCGAACAGTTGTTGACATTGTGAAGGATGTGTTCGATTGGAGCAATCTGAAGGATGTAAGTTAAAGGATTTATACGCAATTAATTGATTTAAATTCGCTGCTAACGTCACACAAGTGGTAGGAAGACAAAGCTTTCAGGTATTTGCAGAGGATATGTTTCAAACTTAACGGTATATCAGGGATGGAATTCAAAAATGAACCGAGAATTCAATGGGGAAGCTTTCTGGCCTGTTTTTTTTTAACACATAAGCACCAATTATTGTTACTGCCTTCTCGAAACATCGCTGCCCAAAAAGCAATATTTACACTCAACAATAAACTTGCCAACCGTGGTTGATGTGTCAAATCGTCAATGTCAACGCTCGTTACAACAAGTTTGGCAGACTTGTAGCATGGTAGACAAAGCATTTAGTCTTTTTTATTCAATTTATCTTCAAACAAATCGTATCGACCAACTGTCAAGTATGAACGCCGTCTAAAAAAGAAATTACGTCATTAATCTCAATGTATAAAAATGTTATTAAAATAAACATCATCCATGAACACACAAAAGTCTAACATTCGAACGCACCCACATCACAGTCGCCTACAAAACTGAATTCGCTTGACAGCTGACAATGCAAAAAAAACAAGGCGAACATACGAAAACGAAAAAAATCAAAAACAAAATGTCATCAACAGCTGCAGAAGAAATTGGTAATTTTTATTTAAACAAATTCCCATCGATATTCCGCGAATTAAATGATTTAATGTGCTCCCAAGTCCTTCCCGTGCATATTCCTCAATGAATGCGTACAATTCCCCCCCGAATACGTGTGATTTCGTGTGGCTTTCCCCTCCGAACCGTACGGTGGTGTAATTCTGTCTGCGATGAGTCGGATGGAAGGGAAAAAAATTGAATTTTTCCATATCCTACGCATTAAATTAATTCGATGAATATTTTTTTTTCTCATCTCAATTTCAGAACTCTTAGAACGCGTTCTCTTGCGTTTGGGTGTCGCTGATAGTGATGAGAAATTGGAAGCAACCGTTGGCCGGTTCCTGACACCGGTCATCCTGAAGATAACTTCACCCCACGACAATGTTCGGGTGAAGGTGGGTACACTCGCAACAAGATTATTCGGCTCGGTATGTTCAAAAATACATTTCTTTGTGCACGTTTAGGTCGTTGAAGTGCTGACGCATATTAAGCGCCGGGTGACATCGAGACCTTTGGTGCAAATACCGGTTGAAACGCTGTTGGATCAGTATAAGGCATCCGGAGAATCACCGTTTCTACAGAATTTCGCTATCATTTTCATCACAATGGGATACCCGAGGTTGCCCATTGAAAAGCAGACAGCACTGGCCGCAAAGTTGATCTCATGCGAGGAGAAATTGGAGAACTATCAGGATAAGTACGATCAATCGGTTGCTCATTTGGGAGGGCCTTTGTTTTGAAGTGAATCTTGATTTGTAGGCTGTTCATGTTGTTGTTGCCCCTACTGGGTGACATGAAGCTACACGATGATCCAGCGAAAAGGAAGGAAATCCTGGCTGTCGACGGCAAGCCCGTGATCAAGAAGAACTTCTTGGGACTCTTACAGGACGTGCTCCTCCTGCCATATGGGTAAATTTGGAAAAACCAATTCAAGCGACATTCTTCCATATAACCGTTCACCCTTTCTAGAGCAACACAAGACGTAACTCCAGCCGGACTGAGTCCGTATTCATTTAAGCGAATAAGTGCTAACAACTGGAAGGCTGAGGAACTGGAAAAGGTACCCAACAACTGACACAACCACAATGACACAACCATGATTCTCCAAATTTCAGATAAAACAAGGCATCGTCCGTTTCGTGTGCTCGGGGATATTCTCCGATCAGGAGATCTTCATTCTCCTCGTCATAGCGTCCTCGGACACCCGATTCAGTGTCGCAACGCCGGCAATAGCTGAACTCAGCAAAGTCTGCACCATGGTCAACTTCGACGACCCCCACGTCACTGCGCCGCTATACACGCTCTTCTCGGGCAACACCTCGCAAAATTCCGATCGAAAGACGAATCCCTGCTGCGCCAGGGTGCGTCAGAAACTCTTGCAGTACCTCATCAAGGCGCGCGGCAAAGGGATCAACACTCCCAAGGGCATTCAAGTCATCTTCGAAGGACTCTTCGGAGTGTTCACCAATCAGAAGTGCCGCGTGTTGGCGCTACAGTTCTGCGAGATTTTGGTCAGGGAGGGCCCCATTGAGATCGTCTCCAAAGTGGCCAAAGTCATTTTGACCGGCTTGTCAAAGCTGCTCGGTCGCGAGACGGACGAACCAATTGACGTGCAGAATGCCGTGTACTCTGCCCTGGCGCAGTTGTCGCGGACGTGTCCGCACGTGATCAATCAGGACTTGAAAATTGTCCTCTCGTACTTCAATCACTTGGCCAGTGCCCAGCCCGAGTTGCATTCGTCGATTCGTGAGGCTCTGGTGGCAATGGCGCCTGCTTTTGCCTACAACTCCAGCATGGAGACGGACAAGGACAAGGAGGACTATCAGCTGAACTCACAGCAGCATTTGCTGCTCGCCATGTTGGCGGACAATGCTGAGTCCAAGCTGAACATTGTCCAGAATGTGACAACTGTTTTCCTGACCACGTGTTTCCCGGAGCACTTTGCCCCGGCAAGGTTCCTGCTGCTGCTGATCGCCGGCGAGAGGTGAGTGTCAAAGAAAACGAAGCCAAAGACCTCTAATCTCTCCTCTAATTGCAGGAACTCGCTCCGCGAGACGGTCACGTCCTGTCTGTACGGAGTGTCCAAGAAGGACCAGGTCAACTACAACTACTTGTCGTCGGTAAACTTCCCCGAGGGGCAAACTGATGACTTCAACAAGCTCAGCTCGGAGCAGAGGCGGGTCGTGTTGCCCGGCTTCAAGCCGATGATCCAACATGTGAGCGAGATTGCCAAGAAGCGTCTGCTCAAGAACTCCCAGTATGTGGTGGTGGGCAAGACCAGGCTGGCTTTCAACTTACACGCCTACGAGGAGGTAAGGTTTTGTCAGAGTCACTAGGTCTTGCAAGCTAATGCGTGACTCTGGCTTCCTTTCCAGATCCTCGACTATCTGCGAGTGTGCCTGTGGTTCTCGGCGGGAGTCAAAGGCGGTCCGGGCGACGAGAAGAACACAATGCTGCTTAAGAACTACATCACGGACAACTTCGAGGAGAGCGAGAACAACGAAATCTATCAGTACTTGGTGCTGGTGCAGAAGTCGGTGGAGGCTAAGAGAAGTAAGTCGCGCTTGTCTTCTTTCCATGGGCCAGGGATGCGAACATGAATCCTCTTTCCAGGTGAAGGCAACCTCCTCTGCTTGTATGATCTCTTGAACGCCGCACCGGACATCCTTTCGAAGCCGCAGATGCATTTAATTGAGTCGCTAGCGCACTCCTTGAAGGACGTGTCGGAGACCACAAGACTGCATGTCGCCCAAGTTTACGGCATCCTCTTGGCCTACGGCACCGACGAGAAGGAGTTCAACTCACAGATTGCCGAGATTGTCGCATCGATCCCGCAAAAGTCGCTGGAAAACCGTCACGGGTGGCTGCTGGTCTTAGGCCACGCCTACAGTCGTCGCATTGAATCGATGAAGCTGGACAAGGAGAAGACCGACTTCAGCAAATCAACGCAGTTCATTGACAGCGTGAGGTTGCTGGGTAAGAATTGGCCGACAGTCGGTGAGATCTGAACCAAATTTGTGTGATTTTAGTCAAAATGCTCTGCGAGTCGCAGCCACTGCTTGTTTCCGCCGCAATTAAGGGCATCTCCATGATCGGGCGGACGGTGTCTTTGCCCGACTTTGATGTGGAAATCCCCGTGCAGAAGGACAAGACAAATGACGACGCTATGGACGAGGACACAAGTAAGTCCGCACCCGCGCCGGCCAGACGAAGAATGACCGTTTCCCTTTCTTTCCGCAGCCGAATCGGTGTCCACCAAGTTCATCATCTTCGGAGTAATCTTCGGTCTCCTTCGTAGCTCCATGGCTAGGGCAAAGATCCGTGAGGACGCGTGCAAATGCCTGGGCAGCTTGGCAATTGGCGATGGCGAGCATTTCACGGCGAAAAATCTGAATAAATTCCTCTCCTTGCTCAAGGTTCAGAAGGACGCGGCTCTAAATATTGCCATTTCCGAGGCCATCGTCTCCACGATCAATGGCTACGATCCGAACTGCGGCCCGCCCTCTGAGGAGTTTGTCAACAAGTTCTGTGACGATGAGACGTTCAATAAGTTCTTGGGTTCCCTGATCAAGATCGTCAGCGATCCGAATCAGCATTCCAGACAGGTTAGCTTGTCAAATGGAATCCACTTGCCTTGCTCATGATCCTATTCCACATTTCAGGCGAGTGCCGTATGGCTGCTGGCCATCGTCAAACACTGCAGCAGTCGACCGAGCGTTCTCGGCAAGAAGCAGGTGCTTCAGTTCGCCTTCACGGAACTCCTGTCCGACGATAGTGGTAAGCTCGCGCCGAGAAATTCGCGGTGGTTGCCACGATTCAACGGAGTCTCCTTTCAGAATTCGTCCAGGACGTGGCATCTCGCGGCCTGGGGCTCGTGTACTCCCTCTCGGACACGAGCAGCCAAAACGATTTGGCGAACTCTCTGCTGGACCAGTTGATCGGAGGCAAAAAGAAGGTGAATCAGGTGGCCGAAGATACGGAACTCTTCGCCGAGGGGATGCTTGGCAAAACCCCGACCGGCGGCAACATAACCACGTACAAGGAGCTCTGCAGTTTGGCGTCTGATCTCAATCAGCCCGAGATGATCTACCAGTTCATGCAGCTGGCCAATCACAATGCGACCTGGACAAGCAAGCTTGGCGCAGCGTTTGGCTTGAAGTCGATTTCGAAGGACGCCAAGTCTAAGATGCAGCCGTACTTGGGGAAGATCATTCCACGGCTGTATCGTTACAAGTACGATCCGACGCCAAAGATCCAGAACTCGATGGTCTCCATTTGGGACTCGATTGTGGCGGACTCCAAGTCGGTCGTCGAGGAGTTCTACTGGGAGATCATGCGCGAGATCCTCGACAATCTCACGTTCAACGAGTGGCGAGTTCGAATTGCCTGCTGTTTGGCTGTGCGTGACTTGTTGCGTCGACCGAATGGCCTGCGGTTGAGGACGACAGATCCCAAGAAATCCAAGCCCACGAATGCCATGGATGTTGGTAGGTATCCTTGTCAAAACCTCCTTCTGCTCGAGAATCCAACCGAACCCATTCCAGACAACGAAGTGCCTGAGCCAGAGTTGAGGGAACTGTGGTCGCAGCTGTTTAGGGTCATGGACGACATACACGAGGGTACACGTCTGGCGGCTCAAGGTTCAGTGCTCGCGCTTAGCAAGGTATCCTA
Source organism: Eristalis pertinax (assembly GCA_907269125.1). Classification (NCBI taxonomy): domain Eukaryota; kingdom Metazoa; phylum Arthropoda; class Insecta; order Diptera; family Syrphidae; genus Eristalis; species Eristalis pertinax. The sequence goes on from OU026146.1 coordinate 5,011,655, forward strand.
TCCGCTTGCTTTCAAGCGACCAGACACTCTAATGAGTCCCCTTCCAGATTTGTGTGGTTGCTGCATCCAGCGACCATGGAAAATCCGGTCTAGCCGTGGCTAGCTCCATCCTCCCCCTTCTCCTGGAGACGGGGGTGGTTCATACAGTCGCCGACATCCGAAAGATCAGCATACAGACGATCTCCGAGATGATTGAGTCGTCGGGATCGCTCATCACTCCGCATTTGCCCTCGTTGATTCCATGCCTGCTGAAGGCAACCGGAGAGCTGGAGTCGTCAAAGTTGTCCTACTTGTCGACCAGGCTGGGAGCCGAGGCGGAAGCCCAAGACGCAGTCGACTCCATCAGGGCGGAGGCCGCAAAATCCCATCACACAATGGAAACCACAGCGAAGTGCATTCGTTACGTCGACTATCCCGCGCTGGAGAAGATGACGCCCGAAATTATAGAACTGATCAAGACCAGCGTGAATCTGGGCACCAAAATTGCATGTGCACACTTTGTGTGTCTGGTAAGTAGTTGACCCCAGGTCCCCCGAGCGCAGATTAAGTAAACTTTTGTTTTAAAGATAAGCATCCGCGTGGGCAAAGAGATGACACCCCTGGCGAGCAAATATTTGGGCGCTTGCTTCACCGGTCTGAAGGACCGCAACGCCACAGTGAGGAAGTACTACGCGAGTGCCCTTGGACACCTCATTGGCATTGCTAAGGTATGACGTGCCGTTCAAAGCCGAGTCCAACCTAACAATCCGTGTCTTTTTCAGGAGCAATCAGTAAAGAATCTCTTCACAAAGCTGGATGAGCTGTATACGGAGAACGCATCCAGTCGCGCCATTGCTCTGACCATCCAGTCGATAAACAAACGACATCACGAACTCCTCAAGGACTACACAGAAAATGTCCTGCCTCTGGTGTTCTTCGCAATGCACGAGCAGCTGACGGAGGAGAACAAGAGCAACATTGAGCTGTGGAAGGATCTCTGGAATGACATCACCCCCGGCGATGCCGGCATTCGACTTAACCTGAACGTAATCATCCCCAAGCTGGAGAAGTCCATGGAGGATGCAAGTTGGTTGCGCAAGGCACAGAGTGCCAATGCAATCTGCACCATCGCCACGCGTTTGAACACAAGTCTCGAGGAGTCTGATCGCCTGCGGTTGATAAATCTTCTGCTGACCGCACTGCAAGGACGGACGTTCCAAGGCAAGGATCGTCTGCTGCAAGCGGTGGCAGCTCTGTGCAAGGGTCTGGATAAGGACCACGAAGTTTGCAGCAGAATCATCGATGCAGCTCTCAAGGAATGCAGGAAGGAGGAGCCCCAGTACAGGACCCTGGTCCTGAGCTCTCTAGGCGACATCTTGGAAGAACTCGAAGCGGATCGCTTCGAAGAGGTCTACAACATGATCTGGTACTTGTTGGACAAGAGAGACCTCAAGAACGACGAGGACGAAGACATGAGTGAGCTGACAGCAGATCAGCGCAACAAACGCGCCCAGATGCTGAACAAGCTGAAGGAAACCGTTTGCGAGACGCTGGGAAAATCATGGCCAAAGAACTCGGAACAGACACAGGACAAATATCAAGTGAAATTCGCCGAGCGCTGCTCTCAGTGCTTGAAGGACAACACCCGTCCGGTGCAGGTGAGTCTGATGGTTGCTTTGACCAAATTTGTTGAGAGATTGAAGATATTGGAACCAGAAACGCCAGCAAATAAGGAGAAGAAGGCAAAGGTAGATTCCTCAAAGAGCGAGGTTATTGACAAGATTTGCACCGACGTCCTAGGCGCTGTGACTTATGCTTCAGGTAACCCGCACCCAAATTCACGTATTTTCTTTTATTGATCGCATGATTTGTGCTTACACTTATGTAGGTCTTCCGCATACTGGCCTCAAGAAGGAATCGTTGAACATTGTCCTCGTGCTCATAAAGAAGCTCACCGAAGCCAACGATGACGCTCACTTGGCTGTGGTGAGGAAAACATTTGATGAGACTCTGCAACGATTCGAAAAGGACTCTGCACCGGAAGTTCGTTGTCGCATTAAGGACATTGAGGATAAGCTTAGTAAGACTAAGAGTTAAACATGGTGTTTCGGTTGTTCCATTCAAAGTGAACGCATTGTAAGAGCGGTTATCTTCTCGAGGAGATCTTAATATGAATATTAATTAATACACATACATACATGAATCACTTGTGGGATTATTTTCGGAGGAGGAGGAGGTCAGTGGATCTGGTCGGAATTGGGGAAAAGACATCAGCAACTGGTTGTGCACATTCTCATGGTTTATTTCCCAACTGAGGCGATTTTAGGAGCTTGCGATTCTTCAATGTTGACTCTGTTCGAGGAGATAACATTTTTCTGATGAGGAAAATGTGAAAATTGAGAAAAAAGTGATGGAAAATCGCGTTTTCGTGGCCGATTCTTTGATTTGAATTAGCCGGGCGAACTTCACACACATCCGAATTGTCAACAAACTTGTCAATCATTTTCATTGCATACTTATAGGCTGATCACATTGAGTTGTCAATCAAGTCAGTTCACGTCCAGCTGTCACCTTGGTAAGGTGGTGTGGCGGAAGACTAGACGGAGGAAGTAGTTTTTTTTTTAGTTTTAATTTATTTTCTGACTCGTGCAGTGTAAGTATAAGCGTGTAAGTATTATTACAAAAGGTGGGTAATTCAATTGATATTTATTTACAAACGTACGTACATATTTTTTACGCTTGAATTTGCTTTCACATAAACTTGGCCGAAACTTGTTTGAATTTGATTCTTAATTTGTTCACCACGCTCCAACGTTGGTTTTGTCTTTCTTCATCGGCAGTTTATATTGTGTGGGAGTGCGGGTTTACCGTTTTTTGTGTGTTCGTTTCATTTCTGTGCAGGTGGGTGTACTGTAAAGACAACTTGATTTGGTAAGTGGACACGTATTTGGCATCGTTACTAAAAGGAGGTACGATTTATAAGGTAATTGATTACTTTGTGCAAATAACGGCTGTGGAAAAGGTGCTTTTCGTATTTCTCTTTAAATTGACGCTGCTAAGACTGATGTATTCAAATGCTGAACTTGTTATATCATGTTTGTGCTTAGAACTATGGGAAGGCCGCTTCGTGCAAGGGATGCGCCGTCCTGTAGTCACTGCACAGACATCTCACTTCCCTTCTCCTACGAATTTAAACGTTTCCCCCAGTTGACCCGACAGGCGGTTTTAAGCGTAAATAGAATTCCGTGTTTGTTGCTGTCGAGGAGTCTACAGAGAGGACGAGGGTGCAGCGATGACTGCCGTCTCACTCGTTTCTTTTCACATTGCACCTCGAACAGATCGAGGTCCGTCCTTTTTTTAGCGTGCAAGGGGAGCTCAGACATCTCACTTCCCTTCCCGTGCGAATTTAAATGTTTCCCCCAGTTGACTCGATAGCCAGTTTTGTACCATTCCATGTTTGTTGCCGTGGAGGAGGTTACAGAGATGACGATGGTGCAGCGATGACTGCTGTTTCACTCGTTTCTTTTCACATTGCACCTCGAACAGATCGAGGTCCTTCCTTTTTGGAGCACCTACTTAGTCGCCTTTGCCGGAGAAAGTTTGTGTAGGTGTCTAGAGAGGACGTCCTTTTAAGCTGATTTTGTCTGACAGGCGTTTACTGTCTTCCCATGAATTCTTGAGTTTTTTTTCGGCAAACAGTCTGGTTGGTTGGATTATTGTCCTTCCCTTTCCTTTGATATGACTTGTATAGGCGAGCAGGAGGACGAGACACACCTTCAGAAACAATCCAAAGGTTTTCTGATCTTCCTCCTCGTCTGCCAAAGGAAAGGGAAGGTGGTGTAAGCTGACAGACACCCACAGAGTGCAGAGATCATGACGGTTTGTCGCTGTAGTGTCGGTTCGCCAGTCCAACAACCGCTCTTGTCGGTGGTAAGATCGCAACTCCTCTCAACAAGATTGGACATGCACAAAAAACAACAAAGATGCATGTCACCTCTCACGCTCCCATGCTCTACCGTGGTGTTGTCAATACACTAGTCCCCTCGTGTATTTACCAGGAGTTGTATGGGCGAGAATGGACCGAGTACAGAGGTTGTCTCATCTTCCTCGTCGTTTGTTCAATTCGTACCAAAGAAGAGGGAATGTGGTGTAAACTCACAGATTACAGACGTAATGAAGAGCTGTCTCCTCGTGTATTTACCAACAGCTGCATAGACGTGGAGGTGGAGACAATCCTTCAGAAACGGAGTACGGTGGCTGCCCCATCTTCCTCCTCGTCTGTACAACTCCGTCAGCAAAAGTCTGTTCTTCTGTTTTATTCCTCCGTAAGCACAAGTCAGTCGATTTTGTGACTTATGTTGGTTGAACTTTGAACGAACTTGCAAGAGGTGGTAGTGAGGGAGTTCGGTAATGTTTGACTCTCATCTTAACGCTTCATTCTGGGGCACTGCTTACTTACGTGCTCACTCCGCCACTGAAATAGGAGTTGACTGTGATTTCAGTGATCCTCCTTTCTGAGTTTGTCACATAAGAGCTACCAAACGACCAACTCTCTTTATTTACTTCGAAAATCTGCCAAATGTACACAATTTCTTCTCAAATTCCCCTCAAACCAGAGGATCTTTAACGAATTTCAGAATAATATCGTCTCTCTCTTGAATAATAAGCGACAAAGGCTTGAACTCAATTTCCTTTGGTGTCCTCTCACAAGTGGCAACACGATGATTCCTCAAAATGCTTATCAGTCCAACTTTGGTTTGAATTCTCGCCAGACGCTCGCCAATGCATGCCCGGGGACCGCTGCCAAATGGAATAAAGCTGAACGGCACAAGGTTCGGCTTGTTCTTTGGCGAGAATCGTTCCGGATCGAAGGTCAGAGGATCGGGGAAATACTGCAAGAAACTCTCATTAATTCAGATCACTCTCAAGTTAGGCAACGGGGAGGGGACTAACCGCAGGGTCTCTTTGGATTGCGAAGAACGGAATTGAGACGGACATTCCGTGGGGGATGGCAAAGTCAATGAATGGCTTCAGGGAGTACTCCTTTTCTCCTTGCGGCAGTTCGCATCGTCTATCCAGAAAGGGGAAGGTTGGATACAGACGCAACGTTTCGTCCAGAACCATGTCGAGGTAACCCAACTCGGGCAGCATGTCGTATGTGATTTTGCCGCTGCTCTTTGTCAGTGCATCTTTTAGTTCGTCCCTCAGCCGCTGCTGTATGTCTGCGTTCCTGCTCAGTTCGTATAGCATAAATGTCAGGGCCGATGCTGAGGTGTGGAAGCCAGCTGAAAAGAAGAGAGCCGCCTGCGCCACCAGGAAGTCCGAGTTGCCATCGAAGTCGTCGGATTTCTTGAAATCCAGCAGAATGTCGATCAGATCGTTCCTGGTAACTCCGGTCTTTTCCCGCTGCTCCATGACGAATGAGATGGCGCTGCGGAAGAAGGCCGATCCCTTCTTTGAGAACTGCTTTGCTCGGATCAGGGACACCAGGCGTGGGAAGAAGAATATTGAGGCAACTTCTAGAACGCGGAACACGTTCATGGTGGTTACCATACGACCGTGACGGCGGAAATCCCCGTCTGGGTTCTTCAGACTGTTTGCTCTTACACCGAACGCCACCGAGGCGATCACGTCCGTTGTGTATGCACTGGTTAGCTCGCGCGTGTCCAGTATTAAATCTCCATCCTCGTGTGACAGCAGGTAGGCATCCAATTGGGTTCCAATCTGAAGAAGGGTCACTTGAAGGTTTCGCAGTGCTTTGAAAGTACACGTTTGAACTTACCTCGTCAATCAGTGGGAACATCATTTTCAGTTTGCCGCTGCTGAAGAACGGCGTGAGCTTCGATCGAAGGTCTTTCCACTTGGGATTTTTGATATTGAACAGATTGTTCCATCCCAAGGTGTCCCTCTTCTGGTCGGCGGTTGTGGAGCGGTTCGAGAACTTGTTGAAATCCTTCACCAGAATCTGCTTGATCAGGTCCAGATCTCTGATCATCAGTCGGGGCGTGAAGAAAATGTGAAAACCAACCACAGGCTGGTTCTTGCCGTTCGAGTGATTGTATATGTCGCCGAAGACTTGGGCTACATTCTTCGCCGGGAAGTCTACGAGGTTTCCAACCACTGGCATGGGCTTCACGTTGGGTACATTTTTCTGCCTCCAGTAGGAATACAGATGCCTCATCCACAGTGCCAGCGCAGGAATCGCGAGGCCTAGAGAGAGAAGTATCGCGTCGAGAGTGGTCATGACTACTGTGTTTCACTGATAACTAAAGACTGACCGTATTCAAGGCTACTCGGTGCTTATCAATCGAATTAAACAGTACACAAGATACTCGCATTAGCCGGCCGCTGAGGGGGATCCAATGGCTACCTAATGGCCGCCGCATTCGTCGCGAAAGCTTTCGCCGAATCAACTTGGAAAGAGTTCATTAGTCAGCGGCCGCTTTTTTGTTTGTCTATTTTTGGAATCATTTTTGGCGACACAAGCTTGTTTACCAAGTTATTGTGCATGTCATTGTTGTGAGATAAGCTTTGGGGTCTATGGCAGGTTGGTGATTGGAGATTCGCCTTATTCATCACACGTGTGTGTGTGTGGATGTAGCAATGATTAGAACGTTTTGAAATCGGCTATGAGTGGACAGATGTGTACCGTTTCAGGCGTGCCAGGTGTATGGACGTAGTGCTTGTGTTAGGAAAGGTTATGAGAGGTTTATTGTGACGATTTGACGACCCAGATTGTTGAAGGTCGGATATAACTGGTTTTTTGAACGTAGGAAAGTTTCTGACATCAAAATGATGAAGTGGACGAGATAATTATTTATTTGTTTATAATTAGTGCGAAAGCTTTTTTCCGTCTTCTTTAACCCCTCGGGAGGCATAGGGCGTCAACTACGCCTGCGCGTGATCTGATTCGGAGTTCTGCAACGCGTCCAATCGTGTTCGTTGTCCGTATACGATAGCTAAAGGTCGTCATCAAGTTCTCCTATCGATCGGTATCCGAGGCGAGGCGACTTGAATTAATGAGAGTTTCTTGCAGTATTTTCCTGATCCTCGAACGGAAAACGTTTTGGAGCAATTATTCTTTTTACGATTGACGCTCGCCAGACTTCAGACCAAAGGACACTGATCCTGGTCCAATCTGGCGCATGAAGCTCGTCGTTCTGCCGTTAGCAATTCTAGGATAAATTCCCAGACGGCACCACGAGGAGGTGGCAGTGTAGGGCTTACTAACAGAGCCGCTAGGTTTTCGGCGGCAGAGTGACACATTCACGTTTTTTAGCGGAGCAGCTCCCATCGGGAGATGCTGCCCCCTACGAGGCCTTTAATAGTCATTTACCGTGCGAAAGCCTTTTTGGCCTCAGCAAACCTTAGATGGGCCAGACTGACAAGGAAAGTATGGCTTGAGTACTTATTTGCTTAAGTTAGGGCTACAGTGGATCTGGGCATCAACCAACAAGCTTTTCCAGCCAGCTCTGGAAGTCCCTGAGTACAATAACCACAATCCGTAGAGGGCCAAGGTCTAGCTTCTCAGCAACCACTCGTGTTGTCCGTGCTTTTGATCCCTCACCAGTGGGCAGAGTACAACCGAATCAAAACAAAATATCTCCTTCGCCGAACTCGTCATGGTATTGGTAAATTGGTGGCGGTCTGTACGGGGCACTGGCCGATAGGGTCAAACTATGTATCCCACACGTGTTGTCCGTGCTTTTGATCCCTCACCAGTGGGCAGAGTACAACCGAATCAAAACAAAATATCTCCTTCGCCGAACTCGTCATGGTATTGGTAAATTGGTGGCGGTCTGTACGGGGCACTCGCCGATAGGGTCAAACTATGTATCCCACACAACACATATTGTCCCAGCTGCAATAACACAGCGAACAGGGAGAGCTTAATAAATTTCATTTATGCCCGTCCGGCTCTTGCTAGAACCAGAGAGCGAGGGCCTGGTTAAACCCTTCTTCATCTCACTTGTTGAGATCTCTGTGAAGGATATTAATGAACTGCTGTGCTTCTTAAATACCTTAAGTTGGGCTTCGAGATATCTCAGTACAATACGACTATACGCACACAATGCACCTTTTAAATAAGGCAACAGAGTTGTTGCAATAATGCGGCACATGGGGCGAGTTAGGTTCTCACTGAATCACCACGCCTACCTACGTACCACCTATCTACCTACATCCACCTGTATTAACTAAATCCACTACTTACGACCAAAGTTTAACATTGCTGGACTCATTAAAAAAACAAATAATTGCAACCGACGACCGACTGTCCATGATTGTGATCCCCCCACTGTGATGTTTCGAAGTGGGTACTCCTAATGTTGTTCAGCAGTGTTGCCTAACAACCAACATGTTGCCTAAGCAGCAGCAGGTTGCACAGAAAACCAACATGTTGGCAGAAATCCCCCATGACGTCGACCATATACATATGTACATCGAAAGTGAGTGTTGCGTGACGGGTGGTATGTGTACCCGGATTTAGTGGGTCTTTTCAAAAATGCACGCATGTTGTTTGTTTAACTGTTGAATTGATGAATTGCTTTAGCTTCCACCTGAAACCTACTAAAATGACACGGTAATCGGAAATCTATGTTTATGGCTAGCAGTGATGTGCCGTGGTGCTTTCAGTAAGGTCTTCATCAACTGCTACTTCAAATTGTGTCCTTTAGTTATGATCTATGATCACCAAGGACAAGAAATGAATGTTAAAGCTCTCTTTACTACAACTTTCTTTGCGTATATGCCTGTATGCGCATCGTGGTATGCTCATACGGACAGTGAATCCGCGAAAAGCGAAATGAAAATTAACAAAAATTCTCAACGTTCTGCTTCTGCCTTCTACACAACGTACTACTTACAACCGAGTGTTTAATGAACGACGATGCGCTGAATGTTGTCGAACACCACAGTCTAGAAAGACTAGACTGAATCTTTTTTTGAAATATGTAGATTTGCTTTTCTTCCGTACGCTAATGTGGAGAGAATACCTTTGAATGATAGCTAGGCAGTTGCAAAATACATACAAATGAGAAGACTTAGGGATTTTGGTAACATATGCAAAATAAAGATTGCGGTGAACACCTTCGACTAAACGTCACTGACTGTCACTCCCACTCCCTCCTCTATCTTCAAATCGTTTGTGCAGATAGACAAAACACCATTCCACGTGTGATTATCAGACTTCCAGGAAGATGTGGAGGGAATGCTGGTTGAGAAGTTATTCGCGGAGAGAGATCGGTGCAGCAGCAGGTGGGGTCGGTGTCGATGAAGGAACCTGAAGAATAATGGAGTGTCCGGAACGGAAGTTGGGTGTACAGGTTGGCATTTAGGACTATGTCCTTTAAGTCAAGTGATAGAGATGGAGGGGAATGATATAAAGGAGAGTCAGAGAATAGAAGCGTTACTTTTGAATCTTTAGCGGCGTTCACATTGAACGCGATGCAAAATGGCAAACAGTCGAAATGCTCTGTTTGCGTTCATATTAACGATTTGGCCCATCAATCATGGTTGTCAAGCAAATAGAATCGCCAAATTGTTGAGTGTGATCGCCACTTTAGCTGATTGTGTGTTTCTGAAGATATGAGGAAGGCTATTTATTCCACAATCGAGTTGCGCGGCTGATTTAAGTCGAGGGGGATCTTAGCCGGCGAAACTGGAGGCATCTGGCGAGAGATCGTGCTGGCTTGAGAGGCATGTTGAGTGTGGCCCATTTCCACATCGAACTGTAGCGCCCTAAGAAGAAGAAGAAGTTGTGCGACTGAGAAACGAGCTTCTAAATTTCACTATGCGCCCGAATTCAGGTTCTAAGTAATAATGGTGGACAGTGTGCACTCAACACAATGGGTCAACACAACCTAACCTAACTAAAAAAGGGATAGGAAATGCCTGATTGCGTGTATCTTGCTTTCATCTCTTACACAACCATTACTCCCTCTCCTCCAATCATTCTTGCGTGATCATCTGCTGTCGATTAACAAAATGAATGCGACACATCATTACAAAAGTGACCCTGATAAGAGTGAAGAGCCCAGCCACTTACCGTCAACGTCAACAAATCATAAAAACAAACCTGCTGTAAGTCTCTTCCCATTCAGATAAGCGGAAATAATAACCACTTTCAATAAATGCTTACGTAATGAAAATCAAGAGCTGATGGGTAACTACTCCCCACCTGGCAGAAGGTCGGTGTGTACGCGGTGTCATTAATTGCATGCCCGACTGTCGGCTATGAAGTCACGCATTAAGACACACGAGATCAACTACAAACAGATTTATTACTACACAAACAAAAGCTCTACCATTCTCAATCAAAAATGTTATATACAACGTTTAATAGACCTTCAGTACCGGTGGACGGTTACAGCGGATCACGCACCAACTTGCAGTAGATCCCTCCTTTGGCCTGAATGATCACTGCCTTCGGGTCCAGCACCATTTCCTTCGGCGTCTTGTCACTCGCTGTCACAGAGTGGTTTCGGAGGAAGTTGATGAGACCGATTTTCGCCTGAATGAGTCCGAGTCGCTCGCCAATGCAGTTGTGGGGTCCCTTGCCGAACGGCATGTAGCTGTAGGGTATCACGTTTGGCAGGTTCTCCGGAGAGAATCTTTCCGGATCGAATTCATTTGGATTTGCAAAGTACTGTGGAAGCGAGGAAAACTGTGAGTGGGAGGTCAAGAAACTCAGTAGCTCAACTTACCTTGGGATCCCTTTGAATGGCATACACGGGTATATACACGGGCATTCCGTGCGGGACACCGAAGTCGACAAATGGCTTCAGTGAGAACTCATGCTCGCCCTCGCTCAGTGTGCACTCTCTGTCGAGGAATGGGAGAGGTGGATAGAGTCGCAGGACCTCCAGCACAACCATGTTGAGGTATTCCATTGTCGCTAGCATGTCGTGGGTGACTTTGCCGTTGTTCTTCGCAAGGGCCTCCTTAATCTCCTGTCGCAGTCGCTTCTGCAGATCAGGCCTCTTTGACAGTTCATACAAGCCGAAGGACATCGTTGAAGACGCCGTCTCAAAGCCGGCGTTGAAAAAGACCGCAGCCTGTGCGACAAGCAGGTCATTCGTAATTTGTAGACCTCCCTCCTCTTGGTTATCCTTGGCAGCCTTTTGGAATCCAACCAGCACATCGATTAGGTCGTTCCGTTGGATGCCACTGGCCGCTCTCTCCTTCATCACGAAGTTAATGGTGTCCCGCATAAATCCGGCCACGTCGTTGGCGAACAGCTTGCAGCCGAAGAGAGACACAAGTCGCGGCAGAAAGAAGATGATGTCGAACTCAAACGCTCTGTACAGCGTGAAGTTGAAGATCTTGCTGCCAAATTTGATGAATTCACTTTTGGAGCTCTTCAAGCTGTTCGCCTGCACTCCAAAGGCGACCGATGCGATCACATCGGTTGTGTAAAGGGCGCTGATTCGTTTCACCTCCTCGACGCAGCTGTTCGTGGTTGAATTCGTGGTCAGATTGCACAGGTACCGGTCTAGTTCACAGCCAATCTGAGGGGGGAAGAAGGTGGCAGCTTAGCGATGGCCGATGCAAGAGATCGTACACTTACCTCCTCGATGAGGGGGAACATTTGCTTCAGCTTCCCGCTGGTGAAGACCGATGTCAGCTTAGTTCGTAGCTCCCTCCAGGACGGGTTCTTGATGAAGAAGAGATTGGTGTTGCCCAAGACATCGCGGTGAGGATCACAGGCCGAGTACCGATTCGAGAAGGTGTTGAAATCCTTGATTAGGACCGATTTGACGACTTCCAGGTCACGCGCAAGCAGTCCCGGCTTGTTCAGGATGTAAATGCCCACGACAGGTTGATTCTCGGCGTTCTTGTGGTGGTAGAGGTTCGATATGTGTTCAGCTGCACACGACTTGAGGAGTATCATTTCCTTGAGGTTCCCGAAGAACATCTTCGGCGGGATGTGGGGCACATTCTTCCGTTTCCAGTAGGCGTAGTGCTGTTTCAGCCAGAAGTGAAGGCCAGTGAGGACGGCCAACACGAAGAGAAGCCATTCGGCGAGGTGCAGACCCATAGTGGCGCGCTGGAAAGTGAAAGAAACGGATTTAATTATTACATCCACGCAACGCAATCAATCGCGATCTTAATCTATGATTCTGAGAGCGTACTTGTCAATGTCAAGCAGCTGTCAGCTTTGATTTGAACCTCGATGCAATAATAACAAAAACAAACGCGAATGCCGCTCAGACTAGTCACAAGCAAGCAAGCAGCACGTGTTGAAGTGCAGTATTCGATGCACACAATCGCACAAGAAATCGTAAACACTCACTTGGGGGGCAGTAATCACTGAAAAGCTGTTGTTCAACTGGTAACTGATTGCGAACTACTTCCTTGGCAGTGCAATCGACGCCTTTTTATAGACTCCCTGAGGTTATATTATCATTCGACTGCGGAACTAGTCCCACCAGCTCACAATGTGCACGCGTACAGTCGTTGTGATCTTGTTTTTCGTTCGTACATGTGTACTTATTTTGTCGCAGGGCATGCTTTTTATCAGCGCTTGTCTGTTTATTCACGGAGATTCTGATGGTTGCTCGGGGGACTTAGATAACGTCACATCTATCATATCTTGCTTGTGCAGCTTTACATATTTGAGATTTGATATAAAGGAGGATTATCGTTCTCTTTGTGATCAATTGCGATTGCTTGGTTAAGTGAAACCTGTTGACTGTGGGTGCGAGAGCATTGTATTCGATGTGGGATGTGCATTGGCGCATGAAATGAAGATGAATTGAAGATTGCTCTCGACCTGTTTCGAACTTAGAAGTGAGAGTAGTCGCATTTGAATTTAGAGCTCCAAGGAGTCAGGTGCTGTAGAGCGACATGACATGGGCTGTATAGGAAGCGGGTGAGAATGCGTGTGGGGTTTCGTGTTCTGCGTGAGGCCGCTTTGTTTCTGTTTATGAAATACTCTACAGAGTGTGCAACGTCATCAATCTAGCTTAAACCAACTCTTACGGTGGTTAAACGGATTTTCTACCCAAAAAGGAACATGAAATTATTTGCATTCACTCTTCTCTCTACGATCAACGGAAGGATAATGAAAAATGAGAGAAACCCGTCTCTGTGTCAGGATCCTTGCCTGCTTGAGTAGATAGAGGATTCCAGGGTAGCTCGATGCTGTGGTGGATTGGCGTTTGAGACTTTCCTCGATCGAACTATTCACGAGGACGACCACAGTGCCGAGTTATTCAGAAGTATTTTGGATCTAAATTTAATCAATTTGTGAAACCTATTTTACACGGTGCTTAAGCCATAAAATGAACGTGTCTATGGCCCGAAGAATCTGAGATTGTGATGCAAAACAACAGAGTACTCTAGTGTTTGCGGAGGTAGCGCTCACAGTAGAAAATCGAACTCTACCATCTAGTTACTAGGTAGCTAGTAACCTCAACAATCTCAGCTGGTAGCCATTGTCAACTTTGATGACATGTCCTTTGCGATGTCCATCAAACTGGCCCGCTAATACCGTGTGATGGTTGCCAGTGACGTATTGTATAGGTGCGTCGACTATTACGTGCACTAAATTAAATTCTCGACACGAACCCTCTTATAATTCACGACTCCACCTCTTTCGACATCACAGATAACACTTAGATAATGCAATACTCGGCTGCAAACTGGGTAGGTCCCCTCAAATCGTGCGAGGACTACAGCAGGAACGACACGTGTGGTCCAGCTCTATGTCGGAATGGAGCGTCACTTATATGAGTTTCTTAATTGTTTATTCCTCAGTTGCATGCAAAAAATTAATCAGAATCTGCATTACAGAGCGAATTTAGCACTTAGCACTCTCAGTAGTTCTTCTTTATGTGACGAATTCCGGGTGGTCCTTGGTATGCCTCGGTGCCAAGACATAAGGCCATATGATCCTATGACGCTCTTGCAAAGTGACATGTGGCCATAGCTTCTCTAACTACCTCGATCTGTGGCTAGTTGCCTCCAGTTTCGCACGCCATAGCTTCTCTAACTACCTCGATCTGCCATAGCTTCTCTAACTACCTCGATCTGTGGCTAGTTGCCTCCAGTTTCGCACGCCAAGTTTATTTCCAATTGGGTTCGCCACCTTAGTCGCTGGCGTTCTCTGTTGCGTTGTCGCACTGACCCGAAGTCGAAGTCTCTTCTGGTCGGAGCTAAGTTGTTCAACCATTTTAGAGTGCAAGCATGTTAGACTCAAAGTCGACTGTCATCAGATCTTCGAGTATTTTTGGAGTCAGTCGAGTGAGTCGAAACTTAGAAACCAGACGTTCAGCTCCGCAGAAGTGATTTTTTTTATCGATGCCGACATGACCTAGCCACATTAGGTGTTGGATCTAACTAGGCTCATGTCGCTGTACACTGTACAGCCCATCAATTCGTGGTTGATTCTTCTCCGCCGGATCACATCAACGCAAATATCGCACGCAGAACGTACATATCTCTCGAAGAGACCAATGACTTCTACGTCCGCTTTTGAGATTGTCCTTGCCGTGACCTGGGATGATCACGGTCTCAGCTTGGTCCTTCGAGAGACGGCTCTATCACTCGATTGCATCTTGATCCCTAAGAAACAGCGGTTGGTAAGAGTCACTCTGCGTTTGATTTCGGTATTGATGTTGTTCGCACTGTTTTCTGCGACGTCAAAGTGGACGAAGTCCTTAACTACCTCGAAGTTATAGCTGCCCATTGTGACGCCTTGTCCAAGACGTCGATGTTGTGTGTCCTTCCTTGAGGGCATCACGTACTTCAACCCATTTTGGGCGCTTCCGTTTCAATGCCAGCAAACTCCTCTTTGGCGGCTAGCTGTGTTCTGCCAATCATGTCAGTGCCATCGGCGAATGCAAACAGTTGTACGAACTTTTAGAAGATCGTTCCTCTACTGTTGGCGTCTGAGTTTTGCACGAATATCCGGGAAAAAGTGTCGCTCTAGGCAGAGCCCGATGTACGCAGGGAAGGCTGAATTAAAACCGAAGGTCGCCAAGGTTTTCGGAGTTCTCATACTAAGCACTAAGCCTCGTCGAGGTAGACGTGCAACATCATACGCCAAGGGATGCGTGAGTAAAGATAACCCTAAACGACGAACATGCTCGCCAAACTTGTTCGTGTTTTTCTCGTGTAGAGGCTGTTCTCGAATCGTTCCCTGTTGGCAAAAAATTTAAATTTTTTCGTGTTCATTGGCGTCGATGTACAAGTTCGTCGAGCATGTTCATCGTTTAGGGCTACCTTTATTCACGCATCTCTCGCCGTATTCTGTTCTTCAATTTAAATTAGAGGTGGTTTTTACAGAGGTTTACTCTTCACGTCGGTTACTTTGGCCAAATGCTTACAGTCGAGAGTCAAAGGCCTCGCAGATAGACAGGAAAGAAGTGTTCTACTGTACGAGCTTGGGATGATGGACCTACACTTTCGCTGTCGCATTCATCGCCCTGTGGCAGCCTCGAGGAGGCAGTGCCGGTTACTCGATGGGGATCGTCCTGATCGTCGACTTTGCCTTACGAGCCCATACCTGACCATACCAAATTTATGTCATAAACAAATTTTTTTTGTCGAATGTTTTTGAACGCTACACTGGAGCACTCAGACTCAATAACTGGTCCATTGTACTACCAGGTAGCAGCCTACATTTAATGGAATTTCATGGTATTCCAGAGGAATACCAGCAGACACTTTTGTGATGAGGAGTCTACATCATCGGCTCTCACCTCATCAGCACCAAATAACTGCCACCTGATCCGAGCAAAGGCGGGACAGTTGCAGAGGAAGTGCTCTGCAGTGTCTGCGTCCTCTCCACAGGCATCGCAGAGTGTTTCATCGCTTAGGCCAAGCGCATTTAGGTGTTCGGCGAAGGTGTAGTGGCCCGTTAGCACGCCGGTAAGTCGTCTGCAGTCTTTTCTGTTTTTCTTTCTGTTAAGAGCATGCACATGGTTTGTCTACATCCTGGAGAGTCATGCCACTTCCGGTTGTGCTCTCGAGAAACCCAGCCATCGATGGAAGCCCTAACCGAGGACGCGGGTAATCCCAACGCATAACAAATTTAATAATTGAAACTATTCCATAGTCCGGAATAAGCGGCTGAGGTGAATTTTAGTTCTTGATGAATTGTCACTTTTTCTAACCATTCATAAATCCTTGGACTGAGCTGCATGATGTAACGCCTATTAAGGACACAATGGACACACCATGGTGGTCTATGGTGATCCAAGGCCGTAAGGGCACCCATATGTCTTAAACTTCTCTACCCAAACATGGCCTCTGAATACGAAATCCCTCTTGGGAATGGAGTACCCGCAGGCGTGTAGGGCAGACGAGTTTGTAACTGATTCCAGAATCTCTCTCAATTTCATATCAAATGAAACACCATCACCTGATCGATGACAAGTTCAATTTATAACATTCACTCCACTGCACCACCAGTCCTTGCGCCGATGACAAATGAAATAAAATTGAATTCACCCAATCTCCGAAACCTCCTACCTCGACCTTGGCCTCGCTCCGTGTAGCCTTCAGCGCACAGCGTCTTATCACATCGTTCGCTTCCTTCTATCTCTTGTCACATGCCAATCTCTCCTTGTCCTTGCACCATCTCTCCGGCAATGAGAGGACAAAGTGATGCACAAGGATGGTGTCCATCCCCATCTTGTTCCTTCTGATGGCCGCTTGACTGATTGGTATACATTTCCCAGGCAGCGGGGTTCCAGATTGTATCAGCTTCCCGGCTATCCCTATCCTAGATTAAAGCGCTAAAGTCGATTGCGAAATCCTGTGGAACCAGTGTTCTTGGTGATTTGTGTAACCACTTTGTTTTGGGATCTTCATACGAGGGGCGTTCAATATATTCTCGGTGTCGCCCCTTGTATTTTCGAGTATTTGTGTATGTACATCGTTTGATTCTTGTTCTACTCCATCGGTCGCCACTCTCTAGATCTCTAGAAATGCCGCGTTGATCCCCTGCAGATGTCATTTGGGAAAAAAGGCGGAGATTTGTCTTCCGTGCGCCTGAAGATGTCCCACGATACGTATACATACAAGCAGATCCTTTGATTTTGCTTATCTTCTTCAGATTATACTTGCACTCCACTGGTCGCTACCAGGCAACACAGTTGGCCAGTTGCCATGCACAATTGCCGTGTAGACCGTAGATCCAGTGTACCACCCTTGTTTGTCTGTACTTGGGTCCGAAGGATTTCTTGCGTGTCTACATTTGCCACCGCTGTCTTCCAAATGTTGTCTATTTGCTTTTGCAGCTGAGTTCCACGATGATGAAGTCCACTGTTCATTGACTTTGCGGGATTGATAAGAGATGTCTTGTACTTTCTCGAGATGAGACGTTTTGGATGGGGCGTCTAACTTCCTAGTCCATTCAGAGATGATTCCATGATACCTTTGATGCTCTGGGGAAATGTGCTCGTTGCACCAGTTGCTAAACCATTCGCATTTACAATTGCCTTGGCTCCTCTAGAAAATGCGATGCCTCTAGAAAATGAAGCCCGCAGAAGACAGCTCAAGAGAGCCTTGTGCTAGGTGGAGCGACTTTTCTCACAAAAAAGAAAACGCATTCTCGAACGATTTCACAATTTCCATTGGAATTACTCTATTTACTCTCACATCCACGCTTAAAACTAAATATACACATTCTTAAACTAATCTAAGCCTTGAGCAAGGGATCACGAACAATCTTGCAGAAGATGCCGCCCTTGGACTGGATAATCAAAGCCTTTGGATCCAAGATCATGGTCTTGTGAGATTTCTCGCAGGTGGTCACATAGTGGTTCTTCAGGAAATTGATGAGACCCACTTTGGTCTGGAGGATGCCGAATCGCTCGCCAATGCAGTTGTGCGGTCCCGTTCCGAAGGGCATGTACGTGAAGGGAGCTACCTTGTGCTTGTTCGCTGCCGAGAAACGCTCCGGATCGAATTCGGTGGGATTTGGGAAGTGCTATAGAAAAAGGAATGACAATCAACCCAAAACGAACAGATGATGGTGATGTTTGCTACTCACCTTGGGATCTCTTTGGATGGCGTAGATGGGGATGTACACCGGCATCTTGTTGGGCACCGAAAAGTCACTGTACGGCTTCAGGGAGAAGTCTGGGTCGCCCTTGGACAAAGTGCATCCACGGTCCAAGAACGGAAGTGGTGGATACATTCGCAGGACCTCCGATATGACCATGTTCATGTACTCCAATTCGTTGAGCATGTCATAGGTCACTTGACCGTTGTTCTTCACGAGGGCATCCTTGATCTCCTGCCTCAGTCGCTGCTGGAGTTCGGGTTTCTTTGAAAGCTCATACAGACCAAATGACATTGTTGCGGAGGAGGTCTCGTAGCCGGCTGTGAAGAAGATAGCTGCTTGGGCCACAAGGATGTCATTGTCCATGACCAAGGTATCCTTGCCGGACTCAGTTTCGGCTGCCTTCTTGAAACCGATCAGGACGTCGATCAGATCGTTTCTGAAGTGCCCGCTCTTGATTCGCTCGTTCATGACGAAGTTGATTGTGTTCCGAAGGAACGCCGAGGACTCGGTGGAGAAGACCTTGCAACGCAGCAGCTTGACGAGATGCGGCATGAAGAAGATGACGGAAAATTCCAAGGCTCTGGGCACGGTGAAGTCGAAGATACGTCGACCATTCGTGCGGAAGTCACCGTTCGGGTTCTTCAGACTGTTTGCCTGAATGCCAAAGGCGACGGTGGCAATTACATCGGTCGTGTAGAGAGCGTTGATTTCTTTCACTTCTCTGACGCAGCTGTTGGTCTTCGGGTCCACTTCAAGGGAATCCAAGTAGTCGTCAAGTTGTTTGCCGATCTATACAAAGGGACGTGAATACAATTAAGCTGTTCTACTTGAGCGGGTGTGGGTATTTTTACCTCATCGACAAGTGGAAACATTTGCTTGATCTTGCCGCTGGTGAAGACCGGCGTCAGCTTAGTTCTCAGCTCCTTCCACGACGGGTTCTTAACCAGGAACAAGTTATTCGATCCCAACGCATCATTGTGCGGATCCGACGATGAGTAGCGATCGGAGAACTTATTGAAATCCTTCACGAGAATTGACTTAATCAATTCTGGCTCACGAATCAGCAGAGCTGGCTTGTTGAAGATGTGCATTCCCAAAATCGGTTCATCCTTGGCCACCTCGTTCATGTACAGATTGGTTAAATGTTCTGCGCAGGATGTGGACATCATAACCATTTCCTTGAGATTACCAAAGATCGGATTTGGCTCAATGTAGGCCACATTCTTGCGGCGCCAGTAGGCGTAGTGGTATT
Source organism: Eristalis pertinax (assembly GCA_907269125.1). Classification (NCBI taxonomy): domain Eukaryota; kingdom Metazoa; phylum Arthropoda; class Insecta; order Diptera; family Syrphidae; genus Eristalis; species Eristalis pertinax. The sequence continues at coordinate 5,030,902 of OU026146.1, forward strand.
TCGCCCAGAAATAGACGGCAACCAGGATCGAAGCGACAAACAGAAGCACTTCGTTGACGGCGAACATCGTGCTGAACTGTTGATTAGAAGAGAATTGAATTTTCTTTGAGTTAATGCCCCCGACATACATTGATTTTGCAGACAACAACAAACAAGAAAAACTACTTCAAGTCGAGTGGCGGTTGATAAGGTATGAAAATGTAGTGACCGTTATCTAGGAATAGTAAATACATAATTGTTCTTTAAGATAACGTCACGATAGCATCGGGGTTAGTCTCAAAATAGCAATTGATAAAACACCTGAGGCGTCGCGTCGAGACAGTGGGTATTGGCAATAGCCAAACAGGTGTGCCTAGTCGCTCAAGAACACACATCACATATGTATGTGTGTGCATACCATAGACCAGAGAGGAATTTGATATCCATAACGAATGAGCTTCCTTGGCGTGTGTCATATTATCTGGAGTCCAGCCAACTGGCTAGCGATTTATGATTACACGTATTTGCATTCGAATTGGATAGACACGTCTGGCTGGGCTTGGATGGCATTAAAAAGTTTCGGGATTTGGAGCACCACACACTTGAATTTGCACAGTTAACTCTTGACCACGTACTCGGCACTCGAAACTTTTCAATCGTTTCAGTCTGCACTTGCAAAAGGACGAATTTTGACATCGTGTCCTTATTTTTTTTTTTCTTAATATTTTCCCACCCATTTAATCCATTTTTTGTTTGATATTCCCCACATATCCTTGTCACATCCTTTCAGAGAACAATTGTTTTTCCATCACAAATCACACAACACACCATCCACCACAGCACCAATGCACTCTACTCACAATTGGCGATGTTTTTCTTTTGTTTCCACTGTCTCTCTCAATTCAGTCGAAGAGTGATTTGATACTTCCAAAGTTAATCCTCAGACTAACTGGAAAATCGACACGCGAAGCTGTTTTATACTGTCGTGCGTCTCGGCAAGGCTGCTAGTTATCGTGGTAACACTGTTATTATCTGGCAGACCGTAGAGAACATCGTTCGTACATACAGAAGCTTATCGCCGCTGTGGTGGCACAACAGACCATGTTTAGAATTCGCTGAAGAATATTCGATTCGCCTGCGGCCAGAAGCTCGCCTCAGAAGAGTCTCCTGTGCTCAGACGCACAGAATTTACGATTGGCTTTTCCTCTTACGCAATGGACAGCTTCAGCCAGAACAAGTTCGCGTCAAAAACAGAAAAAAAGATCTTCATATACATAAAAGCATACTTATTGTGCGTGATCACGTCAGTCGCGAAGCAGCACGCGATGTAGTAGTACATAGTAATAATTAATTTCGCATTTCGCCAAGGGGTTGGCGTTGGTTCTAATGAAGAAATGGACACGTTCTAGCAAAAGGTGAGCATGTTAAACTGATTAGTGCGGCGAAGAATTCAATAGCATATATTGGCAAAGTGATTATTAAATAGAAGATTATGTGAAACCTGTCGTTTTGAAACCGTTAACCATAATTGGATCAATCGATAGTCTTCAGTTTAGAATGATTGTGCGGGAGTTGTGCAATTTATTCTACCTCCGGAGGGGCTTTCTTGGCTTCTTAAAGACCGGCAGTACGGTTTCCGTAGCAACAGGTCCACTGGTGATCTGATAGCTTATCTCACCGAAAAGTGGAACAAATCTTTACATAATGCAGGCGAAAACAAGATCGTTGCACTTGATATTTCTAAGGCATTTGACAGAGTGTGGCATCAAGCTCTTTTGTCGAAAATGCATGCATATGGTATCGATGAATCTCTTCTTCTATGGATTAGAAATTACCTTTCGAACCGTTCAATTCAAGTTGTTTTGTATGGGTCTGAATATCAAGTCTGATATAAACCAAATAAATGCTGGTGTACCCCAAGGCTCTGTTCTGTCTCCGACACTCTTTCTCATTTTTATTAATGATCTCTTGTCTGCTACTTCTAATCCAATCCATTCCTTCGCTGATGACAGCACCCTCAGCTTTTCATACTCGTGCCGAGACTCACGACCCTGCCCTTCGGCCGTAGAATTGGAACGGCAGCGTATGTTAAGCACATTGCAATTCCGATCTTGACAGCATAATTAACTGGGGAAACAACAACAGAGTGGAATTGAATGCTTCAAAAACTCAATGCTGTCTGCTGTCACTCAAGCGAACCTTTGTTAATCAGCCATTATCCATGAATGGCGCTTGTGTCGATGAAACCGGAAAGCTTTCCATCCTTGGTATGTGTATCAATATGCCAAAAATGCTGCGAAATGTTTAGGTTTCCTTAATCGATGCAAGAAATATTTCACCCCCCTCTTATTTGGCTTTCATTTATAAGGCGTATATCCGCCCCAAGCTTGAGTACAACGCTCATATCTTGTCTGGTTCCTCAAAGACCACCCTGCTACTACTAGATAGAATCCAAAAGCGAGCGATAAAACTTATAGGAGACAACAATGTCGCAAAGTCATTAGACTCGCTCGAACATCGACGTACCGTTTCTTCTTTGTCCGTACTTTATCGCTTTTTCAACAAACGATACTCAAGTGAGCTAGCCAACTGCATTCCTCCTCTCCATGAATTCACCCTCAGTACTCGTCTCGCCAGGAATGCTCATCAGTTTGCCATTAAGCCTACTTTTGGACGCACTGTTAAATTTAGTTACTTCAACAACTTGACAGAAGTAAATAGCATCAGAATCAGTCAGCTTTTCTGCTTCATCAAAGGCCGCAAATTGGTTTGCGGAATAGGGGTTTAGATCCACGTGGTCTAACTCTGGCCTAAGTGTCTTGAATCCCTTGACGTCTGTATGACCAGATGGAGTCTGAGTTTACGCTGTTTCAGTGGCAAAAAGGTGACTGATGACCATTCACTCGGATGTAGTTTTGACCATTTCTTGATGCTCTTCTTAGTTCTCCATTCGGATGTGCATAGTTTGGTCGGTTTCCTGGACTTGATGCCCTTTTCAGATCCCATTTCTACAAATAAGTGAACGCTCGTAGCACAGACGGTAGGTGCTTCAAGTCATACGATGGGTGAGTCGATTTAGTTCTCGACTCCACCTCTCTCGAATCCCTAACATCGCCCAGAGGGTGTAAGCTAGGTCCACTGTGGGCGCCACTCAGAATCAATGACATTTCGTTTCAATGCCAAACATTCTTCCGATCACACTCTGAATCCGAGATCGATGGCAACTCCGACATGGGCACAGTCACAGTACTTCAAAAATACCGAACATTGCTCCGAAATGGTAACAAAATAAAAAATGATGAATGAACCTTCTGCTGATACACTCGATCGCCACTTAATGATTTGAAACAACGACAATTGAATGACAAACAAGTATATACGTGTGATTTTGGGCAAATCGAAGTCTATTCTAGCGAGAGAACGATTACTGGTGTGATCTTTAATCTGTTCTCCCAATTCGTTGACTTCTGCCAGCGAAGACAAGCGCTAAATTTGAAATTCAAAGAGAACAACTGGTTTTTCTAGTCCCCCGAAAACACACAGAATTTAAATTTCTACAAGAATGGGCGCATTTTGTTGTGTGGACCTTGTATTGTTACACTTCCGGTCGTGATCATTACAACGAAGGGCGAACAACATAAACACGCAATTTCGGAAGGTCGTACTGAAATGAATTTCCTAAACAAATGGGCTGTGGCGAGTGTCGGAGACAGAACAGCGTCGTGGTGAATATCTCATTCAAAATAACTGCCGGCAGAAGTACAACCGACCGAAGCTTTTCACTCGAAGAATGGCACTCGGCTTCTCTTTGTAGATGATTTCGTTATGCTCACTCAGATCTTCCCAGACGAAAGTCTGGCGCTCTTTGGGTTTGTGTTCCAGAGGCCAGGTTGTGGCCCAGTGAAGCAGGTGGACTCAGGGTCTTTTGACGAGCGATGGGAGAAATAAGGCTTTGCTTTCCTGTAGGATTGGCCAACCTGGGTCAATTTCGAAACAGCTTGGAAGATCTGTAATTTTGTGGCTTGTTAGTGCGCCTGTTAGTCGTCTGCAGTCTTTTCTGTCAAGAAATAACAAGAATTAAGTGGATTTCTTAGAAAAGTTAGAGAGCATGCACTTGGTTTGTCTACATCGTGGAGAGTCATGCCACTTCCGGTTGTGCCCAACCATCGATGGAGGCCTCAACAAAGGACGCGGGTAGCCAAAAGAATAAGATCGCGAATACAAGGTACTGCTGTGGGAGCTAATCGCTGTGACAGAGAGTAAGAAACGCGACAGTGCGCGAGGAACTCAATGTGGAGCAGCTGCTTCTTCGAACGGAAATGACTGTGTTTCGATGGTTTGGTCACATGGCACGAATGTCCTCATCATCACGACTGCCGAGGGATGCCTTGAATGCGGTAGGTCCTGGTCGCCTACCGCATTCAAGGCATCCCTCGGCAGTCGAGGGTCAAGTCCAAAAACTCGCCTGGTTGCGCTTGGTCAGTACTCCTGATGAGTTAGAGTCGATGGTGGAGCATCCGGTGGCTTGGAGATCTGTCGTGCTTTGCCCTCGCGACCCCTTTACTGAATCATGCGGGCCACTGAAGATGAGATGACCATTTTCAACCATGTGGCCAGTCTTTAGTCCTAGCTTTCTTTGGAAAAGTGGGTCATGCGGGTGAGAAGAAGACGGTGATGATGAGAAGTAATTTCTGTTCAGACACATTTTTGAGAAAAGCACAGAAACAACAGTCAACAAAAGGCAATTTACAATCGTCTAATGTCCCCGTAAATTTCATTAAAACAGAAAAGATACGCCGGGTTGATTTATGGCGTCGTTAAGCTCTTATATTCACCGTATCGTTTTTATCTTTCAATTTCAAAAGAAATATGAACAAAGCGGTGTCGATTCTCAATATAAAAAGGTGCTGTCTCTTGTGTTTCTAAGCGAATGTGTTGCGCGTTTAGGAGGAAGAAGAAGATAGTGAATTGAATTTGAAGAAAGAAGAATGGATCAAGATCCTTTCAGTATCAATAAGGGATGTGGTTGATTTTGAAGGGATTGGGCTGGTTTACTTGATGTGCAACTGATGTACAACTGAACTGGATTGAATTGAAGAAGTCGGAGTGCGTCACAAAGTCACTAGTACTGCGACCATAAAGATCTATTGTACCCCTTTCCTTTGGTCTGGGATTTGAGTGAGAGAGACAGACTGTTGTCCAGTTTAGTTGTTGAATTTGAATCCGTAGACTGAGTGCTGAAAACAACTCAACTGGACAACAGTCTGTCTCTTCAGCCAGCGAGCTCTTTCGCCAGCTGCTTCAAATGAGCACATAAGATTATTTGTCTGTTGTTTGGTCCTTTCAATTTATACGTTCAACCACTCGTTTTTTTTGCTCACTTGGTTGTCTCTACGTAGCACCAAATAAATGCACTTTGTTATTGTTCTTTCCTGGTTCCTGGTTAAATCGTATGACTCTCCGAACAGGAGTTACTGTGGCCATGCGATCTGGGTGACTAGGTGAACTCCTGGTCAAACTTGGTGGCGTTGCTGTTCAGCTGTTCGTACAGCTCATTCTTTCTTTTCTCCTCCATTGTCATCCTAGCGCAACTCATTTTAGCTGGTCTCCTCTATTCCCTGTCCTCCTGAACCAATCTGCCTTATCCACTCATCTCTGCTTCTGTATAGAATAGCGCAACCAAGATGATTAGTCTCTTGGATAAATCATACCAAAATGCTTCTTGAGCCCTAAGCAACACCGACAGCCGAGAGTTAACCTGATCTTGTGCCGATGTCCTTTCCTATTGTCACTGTGGAGCTAAGGTAAATAAAGGGCTACAGTTGAGTGCAATTTTGATGGATTTCACTGACATTCTTATTACGTTTCTTTTTCTTTGGCTGGCGATACAATTTGAGGAGAACTTGGGCCTAGCATCTGCAGCACTCCACTCGAGGTGTAGGGAATCATTGACGCGAATGGAACTTAGTGAACCAGATGTATTTTCAACTGTGTTTCGCTGGTCCAAATTTTCGCTAGAGTACCACCGACGATTTCTTCTTTGCTACAGTTCAGGTGGACCAACAAGCCTCTTCAACATGGGCATCGAATTCGGACACCAAGTTGAATGAATCCTTCTCCACTTGTGTGCTCTACCTAAAACGCGGGTCGTCTCTGCTGCGGTGTCCCACAGGCTTGGAGCTAGTTCCGGTAGACCAACAAGCCTCTCCAGCTAGGGCTTCGAATTTGTACACCAAGTTGAATGAGATCCTACCTAGGTTAGGTTGGAGTGGCTGACTGCAGAGGGCAGTCACACTTGAGTCAAAGTAGGCCCCTTGTGATACCACGCGGATTAACTTCTCCCAACATCGCAACCATTTGGAGCTTGTAGTGAAGCAATCCTACTTAACACGCCGGTCTTCTTTGCAGCCTTGTCCCACAGGCTAGGAGCCCATAATTAATCGGAATGAAGCCAAGATGTCCACCTGGTCGAGCCCCATTTCCGGATTCGTAGACGCCTTACTAGACTTATGTCACTGTACAGTTCCTGGTTGAATCTTCTTCGTCGCCGACCTTGATGCGGCAGTGAGAAACCTCCATCGCGATCCTGCACATTAATGTCCAAACAAGACATGGTGGGTATATGTACCCCGTCTCTATGAGGCCTTGAATTCGACAAGTAGGTGGTGAGTGTCAATTGGCAGAGACACCACGAGACAACCGTGATGTCTCTACCAATTGAGTCCACAGTCTGCCGAAACACGCGACCAGCCATTGCTCGTGGCAGTCAAAACATCTGAAGTCAACGTCTTATTCAGCCGGCCACGTGCTTTCAATACGAAATCAAATAAAACAAAAAAAAAACGATGTATCTTGATGCCACTCCAAATGTGAGCAGATTTCCATTCAAACAACCGATTATACAAGTCTTTTCATTTGTTTATTATTGTGTGTCCATTCGCATATCATTTTAAATGCCTGTCATTGCGAATAACAGTATAAGTGGATTTGTTTGTGCAACGCGGTTGTGTAACACGCGTGTCGGCTCTTAGTGCAGTTCAGCAAGACGTTCGTCTGTAATTTATCGGTCTAGAAGTGTAATTTGCATAGCAGCCGGTGCAGTTTTGTCAGTAATGACTGATGTTCATAAACTCATTAAGAGGGAGGATGCTGAGAGTTGGGGAAGGAAATTAGCTGTTGTGGCGGCAGGGTGGAGCAAAGATGTTGTTCGCAGATTAGATCATAGTTTGGGGGGGGGGGGGGGGGGGGCGGTATAAGGGTGCCCTTGCGGCCGTGGTTCACTTAGGCCAACAAGATGGGTCCATTGTGCCCTTAATCGGTGGTGCGCTACTGCTACCACGATAAGAATAATAATATGGGTGGGGCTACCGCCCAGGGGGGCCTAGCTTCTCAGTAACCACTTGTGTTGTGCGTGAAATTGTTCTCACACGAGTGGAAGGGACCTATAGTTTTATGCCGACTCCGAACGGCCAAGTTTGAGAAACATTTTTCTAGACAGACTCTTTGAGCGTTTTGAGTGAAAGCGGTGGCCGTGAAAATTATTTTGTTTTTTCGTACCAGGACACGGGACCTAGACACTGTAGGTCCAAGGGCGTAGGCGTCGACGCACGTACCCACAACACCAAGGGCCACCACAACGCCGCGGACCACCACAACTCCACGAGCCACCACAACACCACGGGCCACCACAACGCCGCGGGCCACCACAACTCCACGAGCCACCACAACGCCAATGGCCACCACAACTCCACGAGCCACCACAACGCCAAGGGCCACCACAACTCCACGAGCCACCACAACGCCACGGGCTACCATGAGACCTTCTTTTATTTTTACTAAAACCATCCTGCTTCATTTGAGAATTTCAGGAAGGCTTTTCAACTTTACACCGCACAGGTCTACAATGCTCTGCAAAGAAGTGCTTTCTCAACTAGAGCTAGGCATTCGCATAGCAGATCTGCAGCTTCCTCATCTCTGCAGCTCGTGCAAAAGTAGTTGGGTGGTACATTCATCGCGTCTGAATGCATGCGTGCCTATGGCACAGCTTCCGCATCAACTGAGCTGTTGATCTCTTTTTATTCAGTGTCGGCCCTCGTTATATCCAAACGGATCCATCTAGTTCTTACTCCATCCAGGGCTTCGTCTTCCAGTTTTCATCGTACAGAGCTAAGAGATTTCATGGGACTCTCCAAGCTCAGATCCGTTCTTCGCGAGACTGTCCGCTTTTCCGTTTCCCTGGATGCCACGTCCTGGTACCCAACTTAGGGTCACCGTGTTCACCAAGGATATCTCGCTGACACTCTGTCTGCTTAATGAGACAAGTTTCGATCGTAGGTCGTACTTAACACTCGAGAATTGGAATTTCCAAAAGGCGAGTCGTCTGATGCAATGATTAAGGTTTGCCTGGATCATGGACAAGAGGCCTCTGATCTGGGGATTGTTTGAATCGACGCCTGTTAGACCATGCCAACGGTTGAAGTGGCCGCTCAGATGAATCTTCACCAAGAGACCATCTTGTGGGACAACGATACAGAGGATGCCCACAATTAAGGTAGCCTCTGCGAAGAATCTACCACTCGACACCTTTGGAGCAACGCACAAGTGAATGTCCACGATTGGGGTGACATACTCAAGCGGAGAAGGCTCTCAAGTTGGTTAGGTTAGGTCAGTGGGTAGATGCGCCAAAGCAGTGGACCCATTGTGATGTCCAAAGGGGGACTAGTTTCCTCCTTACCCATCGAATCCATCCCATCATATCCGCTCGCTGTCAAACCATCCCGACATCCTGATAAACCCGAAAATATAAGGCTCTTAAGGAACTCTGCGATTTCCATGCGGTCGAGGCCCACCTCACAGACGAACACTACAGACTCTCTTCTTCTTTGCTACACTTCTGGTGGACCTATAAGCCTCTCCAGGGGCTAGGGCTTCGAATTCGGACACCAAGTTGAATGCGATCCTTCTTCTCTTGCGCGTGCTAACTAAAACGCGGACCTTCACTGCTGCTGGCCTGGGAGCCAATGATTTTTCGGGATGAAGACTAAGTTGTTCATGCGTCCTACATGGTCGAGCCGCACCTCCTGATCCGTAGACATCTGGCTACATTCATGTCACTGTACAGTTCGTGGTCCGGAAGGCACTCTTTTCTACAAGTCGGTCCAACTGTTGGGGTACGCAGATGACATCGACATAGTCGCGCGTTCCCAACGTGACGTAGTGGAGGTTTTTACGGCGATTGAAGAGGGTCAATGAGGACAAAACAAAATACGTTCCGTCGCACCCCACCTTGGACAAAACTTCACCATCGACAGCTACAACGTTGAGGTAGTGAAGGACTTTGTTTTCCTCTTCTTCTTTCTTTGTTTAGCGCTACAGTCCGGGGTGGACTTGGGCCTCAACCAACAAGCCTCTCCAGCCAGCACGATTTTTCGCCAGCTGTCTCCAATTGCGCCCACCAAGTTGGTTGAGATCCTTCTCCCCTTGTGTGCGCCATCTGGATGGGGCACGTCCTCAGTTGCGTTGTCCCAATTGCTCGGATTTGGGCCTGACCTGTGGTGTCCATCCGCTCTACATGAACTTGCCAACTTAATCGTTGGATCCGAAGACGCTTAACTAGGTGCATGCCGATGTACAATTCGTGGTTGAATCTCCTCCTCCAGCCACCATCAAAGCAAACAGCGCAAGTAGAACTTTTCTCTCAAAAGGACCAAGAGCTCCGTCGTCCGCTTTCAATAGCGACCATGTCTCTGCGCCATAGAGCGGGTAAGGGATGATCAGGGTGCTATTTAAAGTCAGCTTGGTGCTTCGAGAGATAGCTCTGTTACTCAATTGCCTCTTGAGCCCAAAGAAACAGAGCGATTGGCAAGAGTAATTCTGCGCATGATCTCGGTACTGGTGTTATTGTTCCTGTTTACTGCAGAGCCGATGTAGACGAAGACCTTGACTGACTCTAAGTTTCTGCTGCCCATTATGACGCTCTGTTCGAGACGTCGATGTTGTGCGTCCTTCCGTGGTGACCGCATGCCCTGATTTACTTGTGTGTCTTCCTCGGGGGAAACGGAAACACCACGAATGACATCTTACTGGAGAGCTGACGTAGAATCGTCCTTGGCAACGGGTGCTACATCGGTTTATCAAAACTCCTGACTCGAGGGATCAAAATCATGCTCTACAAAACGTCTGCCAGCCCTGCTCTATGGAACCGAAAGCTGGACGCTAAGCAAGACTGCAGAGCTGATTTTTAGTACCTTCGAAAGAAAGATTCTACGTCGGATATACGGTCCCGTCTGCGAGGAAGGCGAATGGAAGAGAAGACCTAGCCGCGAGCTCTACGAGCTGTACCAGGATGTGTATGTAGTCCGGAAGGCGAAAATCCGTCGGCCACATCGAGCGCATGGACATCAAGGCTCCAGCAAGGAGGGCCTTCGAATCCGAGCCTCCTGGTTCGAGAAGGAGAGGAAGAAGTATGAAGACCAAGTAATTGCGGATCGAGATGGAGAAGAAGAAGTATAAAGACCCAGTAAACGGATGCAAGACAGCTTGGTGTGGATGACTGGAAGCAGCGTGCCCAGGACCGTCCACGAGGAAGGCAGCAATTGCTCAGACAGGCCTGATAAGTTAGTAAGTAAGTAAGTACAGTTCGTGTTCGTCATCTTCGTCTTCGTCGCCTTGTCGTATAGGTCTCGGCTGGAGTCTCTTTTAGGCTATCTTGAGAGCGCTTGTTGTTTGAAATTCAAACCCGGAGGCAAAGAAGACATGTTCAATCCTCTCCAACATTCACCTGTTTGGTAAACACAACTGGTGTAGGTCACAGGTCTACCGCCCGTCATTCGTGCTTCCCTTGAGGGGATTCCATTCACAACAACTTAGCATTCACTAATAATCACTTGGAATAAAATAATTACTGCAAATCATTCGCCAGAGACAGTTCAAATGTCAACTAATTTGCAACACATTCAATGGCGATTAAATTCACCTCGTCAACGAGACATTCTATCAGCCGCGGGTTGTACTCAATCATGTTTGCTGATTATACACTGGACCTTATCGTATTTATTAGACAGTCAAATCTTCGTATCGCCTAAATGACTGTGCAACTTCGGCGAGCTAGTGTACAGTGACTGTGCAAAAAACGAAATCTTTAAGTTGTCTGATTGAATGTGACTTATCAGAGGTTAAACACACACTTGAGCGGCAACCGTAAACAATTCTGAAGAGCCTTGTGAATCAGTGGCATTTGGCACAGTTTATTTCTTATTTAGATTAGAGTCAACAAATGGTCTCTCCCTTGCAGGATTGCCCTTGTTATCGTGGTTCCATTCATCATTTGAAGTGTTCAACGTTACACAAGTGGTTCCCTAACGATATTACAATAGATTCCGCCCTCAGGCAGAGTGATCAGCGCCTTAGGATCAAGCCTCATCTCCGGCATGGACATCTCGCAGGTGGTCACATAGTGATTGCGCAGAAAGTTAACCAGTCCCAGCTTCGCCTGCAGCATGGCGAACCGCTCGCCGATGCAGCTGTGTGGGCCGCCGCCAAAGGGCAGATACGTGAACGGCGTGATCTTTGACTTGTTCTCCCGCGAAAACCTCTCCGGATTGAATTCATTTGGATTCGGGAAGTACTACGCCACAGAAAAGAAAATCACATTCAAGGCCTTCTCCAAGTTAACAGCCACTCACCTTCGGATCCCTCTGCAGTCCATAAATCGAGATGTAAATTGGCATTCCCCTTGTTATCGCCAACTTGTTGAACGGATCGAACGAGTACTCCTGCCCCGAGGGCAGTGTGCATTCGCGATCCAAAAAGGCGAGCGGTGGATACAGACGCAACACCTCAAGGATGACCATGTGAAGGTACTCCAATTGCATGACCATGCGGTAGTTGACCGCCCCTCCGTTCTCTTCCAGAGCGCCGCGAATCTCATTGCGCAGGCGCATCTGAAGTTCTGGTCTCTTGGCCAGCTCGTACAGAGCGAACGACATGGCCGATGAGGATGTTTCGAAGCCGGCGATAAAGAAGAGCGCTGCCTGCGCGACCAAAATGTCTCCTTCCAGAGCGATTTGGGTGGACTTTTGCTTGTCCGTCTTGTACGATCGCTGGAGGTCCAACAGGACGTCGATTAAATCGTTCCTAGCCATTCCGGTTTGCTCGCGGACGCTCATCACGTACTTGATTGTGGAGCGAAAGAAGTTCGCCGAGTACTTGGGAAAGACCTGGAAAAGATTAAGCTGAAGCCAGGCGCACATCTCACAGTCAGTGAATCTCTTACCTTGAAGCGGAAAATGGGAACCAATCGTGGAAGGAAGAAGACGGTGACAAACTCGATCGCCCGTTTGGTGGTGAAGTCGAATATGAACCGTCCGTGTCTGCGGAATTCACCTTCCGGGTTCTTCAGGCTGTTGGCCTGCACTCCATAGGCCACGGAAGCTATGACGTCCGTGGTGTAGAGGGCGCATATTTCCTTGATCTCTTGACAACTCGACTGATTTCCTTCGCCGACTGGAAGCGACAGCAGGTAGTAGTCCAATTGTCGACCGATCTGGGAAGATTTCAGTTTATTGCCGAACACTCGAACCATGGCAGACTTACCTCCTCGATCAAGGGAAACATTTGCTTAATCTTGCCACTGGTGAAGACAGGCGAAAGCTTCGAGCGGATCTCCTTCCAAGCGGGATTCTTGATAAAGAACAGATTCGTTGAACCGAGCGAATCCGCGTAGACGTCTGACGTTGTATACCTGCAAGGGAGAACGATGATCACTCCTAGACACCACCTTCACCACATTCGCTTACCGATCGGAAAACTTTGAGAAATCCTTCACCAGAATCCTCTTCACCAGTTCCGGGTGTCGAATGAGCACGGCGGGCTTGTGGAAAATATGAAAACCAACCAGCGGTTCATTCTGCATCTGCGGATGCATGTACATCGCCTGAAACTGCTCGGCTGGGCATCGTTGGAGCGTGAGAATCTCCTTGAAGTTGCCGACCACAAAGCAAGATCGAATAAATGGAACTCCATGACGTTGCCAGTAGTTGTAGATGGAATGTAGCCAAATGTAGACGAGGACGACGATGATTTGCAACAAGACTATCGTTGTTCCGTATGTCCCTAGCATGTTGTGCACTAACGGAGGTATTCCGTGAGACTGAACTACCTGGAATGCGAATGTTTCACTTTTCGAATGTGCGAGCGATGGATGGAGGAGTCAAGAGGTCAGTGGTTTGCAGCTTCAACAATGCTGAATGGAAAACGGTATGCAAATGATGTTAAATTCTCATGCAAAACGTATTCAAATGTGGGGTGACTTTTCGTTCAGACTCGGTGACCCTCTGAATGGAAGCTGGACTGAACTCAACCGGTGTGGGATTTTGGATGTGCGACATGAGATTGGTGCTTCACAAGCATTTTCTTTTGTGAATCATGACTTGCTATGGCTAGAGCAACAGTTTCTTCTCTACTCTTGAATTTTGGAGCAGTTGGACATACATCTTTTACCTCCTCGACGGGTGGAGTATACGGAAGCGTCATACAGTCTCCGACAGGTTGCGTTGGCTTTTCAGAGGCGCAAGGAACGACGAAACACATAAAAAAACAACATATTTTCGAAAAAAAACGTACATATATTTTCAAACTCCTATTCTACTTCAGCGCAACAATGCAAAAGTGCCTCGGCGATACCACAGGATCGAACAGAGGAACCAAGTAACTCCTCTCAAACCCCGCCTCCCTCAAATACAACAATCTGTCCAACAGAATGAGTGTCTCCAAGACAGGAGCGAAGCACATGCGAATAAGATAGAACAAGTCAAGGAACTTCGCCTGCTCCGAATACTGCGTCTCCACCTGGTCAAGGTACTCCTCGGTGAACGCCTCAAAGCCCAGATTCGATTTTTTCTCACACAACCGCACGTACTCCTTGAAGTTCTCGAACCTCTTGATCTTCCCAACTTGCACCGTGTCCTTCAACTCGGGATTCTTCTGCACTATAAGCACCTCCAGCAGAGCGCGATAGAAGAGCGATTTGTTCGGCAATTGCTTGGCATCCTGCGTCCTATGCATTGACTGTGCGGCGAGCATTCTTGCATTGCGTCCGATTGTCACGCGTTCACTCCGGAGGAACTCACTCATAGGGAAGCCGGTTTCTGGCTGCTGGTCCTTGAGCTCTTTGTTGCCAAAGAACTCGTCCTCGCAGAACTCCTCCTTGAGCAAGTGGTAGCAACAGCCAATGTTGCACAGGATTTCAAAGTCTGGCTGAGAAGCGAATACTTTCAGGCAAGTTGGAGCGAGATTGCCGCACGTGTGCAAGCCGGTTAAGCAAAGCGATAGATCGGTCTCTGGCGGTGGAGAGAAGAATTCCTCGACCAGGCCTTTGAAGTCTAGTTGGGTCGTGATGAATTTGTTCGTGGTTTTGTAGTTGTCTGGCTTTGGTTGTTCGCTTGGAGCTGCAGATTTCTGCTTCTTCCCTCGTCTGGGTGGTGTCAGCCCTTGGCTTTGCAGTTCGGCACGCTCCGTCAGACCGTTCCAAGCACGCTAAAAGAGAACAACAACAATTAATTTCATCTGAACACGCCCAAAGATTGACACCACTTACCTGCAGCCTCCTGTTCCTCTCCACCGCGCTCTCTGTATTCGATTCCTTGAAGTCGATGCCAAGGACTTTTTGCCCATACTGAAGTGCTAATCGCGAGGAGAGGTACCCCTTACCGTCTCCGGCGTCGACAATGTACATATCCGACGTCGTCTTGCGGCAATTTATCAAATTGTTGACCAGTTCCGCTGTGATCTCCACCTCATGGCGCTTCTTTTCACTCATGAACTCCTTGATGGACAGGGAATTTGCCCGCAGGTCCCTCTGCAGCATTGAGTGCAAGTCTTCGACGGACGTCAACAGACTTGTCATGTTTTCCAACCGAAATTTGGCCGACTGGTCAAGGAAGCCGAGCACCTCACCGAATCGTGTGCTCGTGACTACGTTCCAAAAAACATCGTCAATGCACTCGTCAACGTTGTGTGCATCGGCGAGATTTTCTCGCACATTTTGCGGCACAAACGTCTCCCAGTGATTGTCGGTCAGATAATTCACCATGTGGCAGTTCACAAAGTCCCAATAAGGAGCGAGAAACTTCTGCACAGCCTGCAAGCTGGACCGTAATTCGCGAGTGCTCATTTTGCGGTTTAAAATGATAAGTCTTTGTGCTGCACCGATTCCTCCTCGGTGGGCAATCTCAGCATAGCCTTCAGTTTCTTGAACTGAATGCGAATGCTTTGAATCTGACCCACGATGTCGGCGTCCGGATCGTTTGTACGCGGAAATTGGTCAATTGTTGCTCTCAGCTGCTCTAATGTTTTCCTCACTCGTGGTGTCGTCTGTTCCTGTTGCAAGTGTGCTACTATTAATCCGTAAATTGTGCCGAGTTCTTCTCCCAAATCAAGTCCTTGGGCATAGCCTAGTTTGTAGCCCTCTGCGTTGCCCTCTTCAATGCCGTCGTTGAAGCCTTCTTCGTAGCTTTGCTTTGACACACGTTCCTCGGTTAGGACAATATCCTCGAAGATATCGTTGATGTCGCGATCTTCAAATGCTGTCATTGCATTCTTTGGGGATTTCCGTGATTTGGCGGTGGAAGGAATGCAATTTTAAAGGGATGTCAAGAAATGACACCACGTTGTTTTGATTTTGATTTTGATTTTGGCATCAAATGACAGATTGTCAATTGCATAGATATTGGATGACCAGGGATGTGATAGAGGCTGGGTGAGGAATTCAGTAGTTTTTTTTCGGTTGAACCTACGTATGTAAGATTTTTTTTCGGTTGAATCTACATTTTATCAGCTTCCGGAAGATGATATAGAATTTCAGAATTCTGCCTCAGCAATGATCATAAATCAGAGTTACGTGTGGTACATCTTTCCAGGGTTGTCTACCATGTGCAAACTAGGTTCGTCTATTGCAAGATCTTCTTGCAGTTCCTCTCCGCTCCAGAGGTTGGTTGCAACAGCTCCTGAATAAAGCTCTATCTGACTTCCAAGCTAAAGAAGTCTCTTAGAGGCTTACAGTGGTGCAGTAACCACGAAGTTCACACGGACGGCGCCACATTTGTTCTGCTCTTTCAAACAATGCTCTCCCGGCGGTGTTGACAAAGAACAGCTTCCCTCCAGCGTGTTGTAGCCGTTCGCGTCGCCACAACATCCTTCCTGACATGCCAGGATATCAGTATAACTCGCCGACGAAGAGCATTCGCTACAAGTTGCCTGCTAACACGATTGCTTACTGACCAATCTTTGTCCCCTCTTCCGTGTTGACAAAATTCCAACAAAAACCACAAGCGATACAATTATATAAACTATATTTTGAATATAATCAATTTAACAAATAATTTTAAAGGGACCTAATTAGAGATATCCATCGCTATATCTTTAAGCTTTCTTTTCACACTCCTTTCTTTTCATATATGTACAATCCTGTTTCGAATTTGATTTTTGAGAGACAATCATAATCGGTTTATCATTTATTTTTACACGTTTACTCTATTTAATGCTTATCTGCTTGGTGTATAACATTCTCTGGAATGAAATTGTGTTTCGAAGGCAGGCAAGTGACCCTCGCACGCACGCTCAATGGTGGTGTTGGCTGCACTCGCCCCCGCATGATCTGAACGTATTTGAAGCGTTTGTTTTCCTTTCAGCTAAATTTGAAAATAATCTTTTGTAAATACACGTTAAATTCGCAGTCATATGGTTTCGAGCCTTGAGATGTTGACTTGTTCGTTTTTTTTTTTTTTTGTTCAGTTTTTCCTTTTTTTTGTTTCTTTCTTTCTAAGATGATTAAACTTTAATGAAGCGACTTTATGGGCTCGCCTTTATCCAAATAGCTTCGATCTCTTCAGCTTGTTATCGTTTAATCCTTCACTGGTCCTCAGTTCTTCACCGAGAACAGCTGGGCAAACTTAACCGCTTGGGTCTTCATGTAGGTGTAGCTTGCTTTGCTGGCTCGTTTGATAGCGTCCGCCTTGCTCGACGCTTGCTGGGCAACAGTTGTCTGCCCGATGGTGTTCGGTGCCAGATGTTCGCTGGTGTTTTTCGTCGATTCAATTGACTTCATCGGATGCGGATACATATTCTGGAGGACATAGTTAAAGCCGAGCGATGCTTTGTTGCAATTCGATTTGAAACGTTCCACGCCGAAGGCACGAATCGCTCGAGAGAAGCCAAACACTTGGGAACTAATGAATGCTGTGCGTATGGCGATGGTTGTGCCGTCGTTTTGTTCAAGGTATTCAACGCGTTCATCCACCCGCTGGGGGGAAGGGAGAGAGAGAAACAAAACTAATTAGTCGACTAGATTATATTTAGAACATAGATATTATGTGTAGCAACAAAGAAAGAAAAACGCAAGTGCAGAAGATCGACATCACAAGGGCGCAGAGGTATTTCAGCTGAAGTGACACGTTTTTCGAATGCATGGCTTGTTTGAGTTGCGAAAGGAGGACGCCTTGTGCGATAGACATAGAGGGGCCTGAGATGGTGGTCGGCGTGGTGTGTGCAATTATGTTGTGTGTGTACGGGTGCACAAGCGTCCGTTCGACGTTTTTGACGAAGTCAATTAAAAATCAAATGCAAACCCAAATATATTTCAAGGCTGATAACAGCGCCCGAGCGATATGAGTCGCAAAAGTGATAAGATATCAGCGTGATCAGCAGATTGTCTCCTTGTCGAGCAACCATGCGAATTGCCGTTGAAACAGAAAACTGACCCTTCTGTCTATTCCCGTGCCATTACTCATTCGAATGTTCTAGTCCACTGGCGCATCGTGCACTTCTTCAAAACGCACTGATCTCCTGTCAGTTAGTGGTTCATTTACCCCTACTCGGCTAACATTTAAGCAGTTTCAAGTTTAGTCACTAGACGAAATAGAAATACCCCTCATCCCAGCCAATATGGTGAAATACCATCGGCCATCGGAGATCGCTAATTGCAAGCCGACAAAACAAAAAAAAAACCACCTCACCATGATCTTCTTGAATCCAATGTTCCTGGAAAACGTGATCAACGACCTGTTCTTCAGATCCAGCACCGAGTCCTCGATGATCTTCACCGACTTCGCACCGTAGAATCGTTCACCCCACTTGGGGCATGGATTCGTTTTCGACAGCAGCCGACGTGAGTACAATTTCCCATCACGTATTTCGCGAGAAATCGTATCTTCAGTTAGCACATGTGAGCTGTGAAGATAGAGAGACACACACATAACTCATCAATAAGAGATGACCTTTGATCGGGTCCAATTATCAGTACAGTACCTCAGTGGATTCGGGTATCGGTTCCAGTAGGCCTGCACAACTTGTTTCCAGTTGTAGTTGAAGACTGTCGTCGACTCGTAGTATGTTCCCATTATGGCGATGTGTTGTTTTTATCCTGCTTTGGTTCCAAAATCGGGTTTATTACTGCTTGTCCTGCTGGTGGAACGCAACGAACACCGATTTATCGATGACACTTATAAATAGAACCGCGACGAAACTTGTGGGTTGACTAATGCGGTGCCTGCCTGCAGTTTATGTACGTCTCCGCGATTCTTTGTTATACAATCGCGTTCCGGTGCGTGTGGAAAGAAATGAAAAGAAATTAACACTTTTTTTCTCGTTGAACTGATTTTTTTTCCTTCTTTTTCCCCCGATTGCCCGTTTGTCTAAATGGAAAACATGCACGGGTTGAGTTTTGATCGATTTTCACAAAATGCGCGACGAAGGGACTGGGTGAACGTGAGCCGTATCATGCATACGAAAATATTGAGTTTACGACGACGGAGACCCGAGAAAATCCGCAGCAGCAGCAAGCAAAACCGGATGATATGACATCGCGGTGAGGGCGAGCAGTTTGACAGTTTGGAAAAAGTGAAAGTGAGACGGAAGGTGTTCAGTTGTCAGTTGGGCTCTTTCTTTTTGAAAATGTACTAGACGAAGTTGTGGGGAAAACAGCGAGAGGTTGGTGAATGAGAATGCACTGTGTGGCTAGGGAGAGGTTCGGGTAGATGAAGGGGCGTCCAGTGGAAGCACAAACCATGATTGCGATGGGTGGTGTCTTTGCGTGGAATTTTATTCTTGATTCATGCAATTCCAGTAGAGGGTGCTTAAATCGGGTTCAAATTCGTGTGTCCATGGTGTGTCAGTCGATTTAGCCTCGACGATGACTACTATCGCTGCTCTGGTAGAAGCGATGCAGCTCGATGTCGTTGGGACTTTCTGCTCGCTTAGCAGTTTTAGCGAGTTGAGGTAGGGCTGTCCGGGGATTGTGTTTTGACAGGTTCTGGACTGCCTCGTTAGGATGGTTGCTGATGTTTAGAAGCTCCTTACTGAACAGTGCCACCATGTACTGCTGTAAGGGGATGATGATTGCCTCGTTGTATAGCTTCTTGTTGCTGTGGTGCTTTAAACGATCCCTGTCGAAGGTGAGATCTGTACATATTCGCAGTATTCTCCTTAATTGGGAGCTATACCATGCTGGTCTTAGAAAGGGTGTGACATATTGGGAAGCCTTACGTTAACATCGGCCATATTATCAGAGCAGCAGCTTTGTCCTCTGGGTTAATTCATTTTTCATACGCATCAAAGGATAGATGCGATGGCAGCCTAGGTTGGCCTTTTTAAAGGTCAGTTTCGAGTGGCTGTTGCCACTTCACGGAAAGGCTGAAGTTATCTTGGCGTTAACGTCAGTTTTTCCGTGAAGTTAAGGCATGGTTGCCTTCCACTTGATCGTAGAATCTTCTGGAATGCAGAAAGCTATTCTGATGTGTCCCTCTATCGAGCTTGCCTTTGTCACGTCCATGAAGCAGGCAACGGTGACTTCGTGTTTGTTCAGAGCAGCTACAATATCATAAGTGGATCTGATCATAGAGCCGGTACTTCATTAAAAGATGTAGGGTCGAATGTTTTTTCCCATGATCCATCCGGTGTTCAGATCGGTGGACCATAGCTTTAGTTTTTGGGGCAACCAGGTACTCCAAGATCTTACTGTGCAATATAGGCCGGTACCCTGCAACTCTAGCAGTGTTCTCCTTTTTTGGTATTGCAATAATTTTAGCTACTTTCCACTTGCTAGGAAAGTAGTAATTGTTGATACAAATGTTCATAATGATGGTTAGAAGCATCACTGTTTGTGGCATTCGCTTCAGGACGAAATTCGAGATTTTGTCGGCTCCTGCTGCCTTTAAAGGAGCTGGAGATGAGATGCTTCTGAGATGATGTGTGTTTTTAATGAGATATTTATGGCAGTTGAGTCGTTAATGGTAAAAATAAAGCTGACGGTATTGACGTGATTGGCGGTCGAACACAGCGAGATATCCATGAGGCGTTTGTTGCTTGACGACGTCCACGTCCATGCAAAATGTGGTGCATAAAAGTCTGGAGTGACCTCAGCCTTGGTGTCTGAAACTGGAAACAGCTGTCCAGAGATCTTGGTGGCTGAGGCCCTGGTTCAAATCGGACTGTAGCGCCCTTAGAAGAAGAAGGAGATGAAGTCGTTAATGTGTGTCTTGCGAGTTTTGAGGGTCTTTACGCAGGCGTTTCTTTTGCGATTTGGGCACGTCGTCGTTAGTTGAATTAAGATTGATTTTCGGCCGATTTTCGGTGTGTCCCATTCGTTAGACGCTCCAGCTCCGACATGCTCACGTCTCAGGCAACGTCCGTGTGCTTGGGAGTCATCCTCGACGTCCCCTCCTGTGCTGCATTTCCTTCTGTATCGATCTTCAAAGCACACTGACCCCCTTTTTTCTTTTTTTTCCTCTTGTACAACCCATGCCGTGACGGCAGAAACACCGCGACCAGGATAGATCTATTCTTTCGGAGGGTTGCAGTTAACTCAGAAGCCGTACTACTTCCCTTATGAATGACAGTAAGTCTTTTGTAGTGGAGTTTTTTTCTAAAACCACTGAAGTGAGTGTCTCCCTATGGAAGGTACGTTTCCTTAATCATATTAGTGCCGGACATTCGCACAAAATGTGCTCAGAAGTTTCATCCTCATCGAGGCAGAGCCGACAGACCTTGCCTTGACACAGGTTTAATGTGTTAAGGTGATGGTTCAGTCCAAAATGGCCGGTAAGAGAGCTTGGTTTTCCTTATTCGAATAAAGCCTTTTGGATTGCCTAAGACGATGACCATGTGTCCACTGGTATAGGCGAAGTTTGTTTTCCCATTTGTTAATCAGAGTTGTTACTGCTGTCCAATTGACATTACAGCACGGTTCAGGACCGATGAATGCAGATTCCAAACCAGCCTCTCGAGCTCATCTGCGGATGCGTTGCTTGCAATCTCCCTGTGTTCAGGGACCACACCAAGTTTCACTTTGCAGTGTGTGGCAAGGGATTGCAGAGCGTCATAGCAACATGTCACTGTTTTGGAGTCGAAAAGGTTAGACGAGAGTGCCTTTAGTGCTGCTTGACTGTCTTAGAATATCAGTATATTAGCGCCCTTAATGCCTTTGTGGAGGCTTTGTCTGGCGTGGAACAGCCGAAAATTTGACATGACAATTGGGAAACATGATCGTAACTACGCAAGTTAAATATGTATCTGGCAATATTATTATACGTGATGTTCAGTCTCTTATTATTCCATAGAGGAAAATAGGAACTAGCAGAGCTTTTTGCGAGAAGAATCTTCGTTTTGGTTGCAATGAAACGCTGCGAAGTCCATAGAATACGGAGAGCTCCGTAAACTTTGCCAATAGTAGCATTTGTATGGTAGTCCACGTGAGAGAAGAGTTGAAAGTCACTCCAAGTCACCCAGTCTGACGTGCGCGATATTATCAGTACTGAGAGGTTTTTTTTGGAAATTACAAGTGTTTTGGACTTTTCAGGGTTCAGACAAAGACTGTTTTCTATTGCCCATGATTCAATATCTCTCAGGTCTTCATTTAAAGCACTCATTTAAAGCACATTAGAAGGTGTAAGATAACGTTGGACGTCTACGGCGTCCATATGGCATGAACAGTGCTTGAGAATTTGAGGGATCTCATTTACAATTTGGCGAAAAGAGGACGGGACTGAGAATGGATCCTTGTGGTACTCCTGCATTGCATTATGTAAAAAGTTAGAGACTCGACCTTCGGCGGCTATACAATGAGTTTTGTGGCGAATGATGGAAACCCAAAAAGAGTTGAACAGTTTCCTATATTATGGTTTACTGTGTCAATAGCCTTAGAGAAATCGATGAGGATCGAGGATTATTGTCCTGCTCCTGTTCCCACTCCAGATTCCAACTTTGATCCGTCTGTGTACCATCCCAGACTTCTAGGGTCTCGTGCTGGGCCACCATTAGATCAGCTTGCGTGGTCCAATAAGTTAACATCGAGGAGCCTCCCGAAACAGTGTCGCCTGACCATAATATCCGGCATTGTACAAGACATGTCTCCATTGGGGATTGAGTTAAATATGCTGAGGTTAGTTACCAGGTTTATAATTATACTCAAGCTGCAATTTGATGGAATATCCAGCAGCTATCTTCCTGACGAAGATTGGTAACTGACCCCCTTAGTCACTGTTAACCAGTGTCTGTCCACATCCTCCCCACCACCGATTGCACACAATCCACATCATTAACCAGAAAAAAAACACGAAAAGAAAACCCCTTCCGCCTTCCATAACTCACTCTCGGGCTCTCCCAATAAATCCGTCCTTGTCCTAACTCCAGTTCCCCACTCAGACTTGCGTAAATCTGGACCTCTTGCACCGCAATCAACGCCGCCAAGTGGTCTTGCAATCACAACTCTTAACTACTTTCTCCAGGCGTGAGCCGAAGAAGGAATCTCTCTCCTTTCTACCAGGAAACCACACCACTCTTCCACCACTAATCCCGCATCGGACAAACAGTGGGAGCGAAAGAATATCAAAGCGAAGACGCAGATTCTTCGCATTCTTCTGGAGCATTAAATTCCGATTACACACCCCACCCAGTGGCCAGTGTTCAGCCGAAAATGAAAATTCCAACATGAACAAGCGAGAGCTTCGAAGAATACATTTCGGAATCGCACACCATAATTGCTCCGTTCAGACGCAACGACGCGCTCTCCTCCTGTCCCACTCACAAGCTGGCCCCGTCCATAAATCTCTTTGCATTGCGAGCGAATTTTCCTTTGCTTTGCTTTGCCTTGCCAAGCCCCTCCCCTCCCCCCCCTGGACACTTTGTGGTCTGTTCAAAACGCAGACACCCTACGAGGAAGGAAGCATCAAGTGGATATGTCCATCCATTACGAGGAGGGGGGCGGGAAGATTTTTTTAATTAGAAGCGGGTGTTGGGAATCGCAATTACATGGGAAGGACACATTACCTCGCCCACATCCTTAGCCAAGGCGAAGCACCACATCATCCGGAGCAGAAGAGGAGCTCGCCGCGCCTTGAATACAAAGCGAGCGAGATGCAGATGGAACAAAGGAAAACGCCAGATAACAAAGGACCACGGATAATCCATGTGCCCGGGATAATTCATTTATTTTTCCCTCGCCTCGCAGTAAACCCCCGAAAAAATGACGACGAGGGAGAGGGGGGGAAAGAAATCAAAGCCAGAAAAGGATTTCGCTTTTCGATTTGCATAAAAGTAGGATCTGCTCGGACATGGATTCGCATCAAAAAAACGAGGGGAAAAATAACACCAACACCAGCAGTTTTATGCAGAGTGCGCCTTTGTGGGCAGCGGCCGTCCAATCCCGGATGCACTCTCATTAAGTATTTCAGCGATTTAATTAGCATCTGCGAGTGGTGGCCGAAGACGTTGCACAGCAGATGGTGCATGGTCTTTGCTGATATTTGACCATGTTCCATCGTGCTCCATCATGTTCCGTTCGTCAATGGTCGGACGATAATCCTTGGAATTAGCTGCTTTATTTTGGCAGAGCTCGTGCTTTCACCGCGCGGATACAAAAGACTGCGAGGAAGTTGTGTGAATGCACAGAGGGGCTTTGGAAATGTTGACTTGATGGTGGATTGAGGATGCAGAGGGAGGGAAAATAGAAGTATTTTTTCTTTTGGTTTATTTGGAAAATAAAAAAGTGGAAAGAGGGATTCATGGCCTTGGACAGACACGTGATTCATCAGTAAATCATGGCAGGCTGGTGGAAGGTTGATAGAAGTTGCTTGCAAGACAGCGCTTCGGTCGAAGGGAGAGGTCTAGTGGAAGCAATGGCCTTCTAAGACACTCGATTGATCCGAAATCGACGAAAGGCTGACGGAAGCCTGCTCCCAAGAGAGTGCTTCGGCAGACGGGGATTGCCTTCTAAGACAGGGTTTCATTACAAAACGATGGCAGACTGATATAAGGTTTTCGGACTTGTAGTCTAATAACAAAGGTGGCGCTACAGTCTGAGGTGGACCAGGGTCTAGCCTCAGTCGCAGCCAGACTTGCGTGCTGTCTCAAGAGTGGTCTCCTAAAGAGTGGTCTCCTAAAGAGTGGTCTCCTAAAGAGTGGTCTCCTAAAGAGTGGTCTCCTAAAGAGTGGTCTCCTAAAGAGTGGTCTCCTAAAGAGTGGTATCCTAAAGAGTGGTCTCCTAAAGAGTGGTCTCCTAATGAGTGGTCTCCTGAAGAGTGGTCTGCTTAAGAGTGGTTTCCGCCAGAGTGGTCTCCTCCACAATTTCTCTGTTGATTCCGAAAGGAGAAGCTTTTTCTAAACAAACACGCTGTCCAAGCATCATCAGTGACTCGAGACAAGTGGAGCGAACGTCAATTATGAAAGTTGTTCGTGTCGGGAGTCGATCCCAAACTCAGCTCAACGTACACCAGCGAATTAAGAACGCGTACATAGCTTTCTACGCGTGCAGTAGGTTAGGTTAGATTAAGTAAGAGTGATTGCTGAAAGAGCTGCGACGCACTTAGATCCTGTTTGGATCCATTGTGCTGGAACCGATTCCTCGTTAGCCAGCGGAACTAACTGACACCTAAGAAGTCCTGGCTGATGTTTAAGTGGTCTCTTCAGGGAGTGTCCACTTCTTTACTGGGTTATGATTTGTTTTTCTGATGAATTTAGCTGTGTTCTGTTAAATAAGGGATGTTTTTTCAAGAGGTATAGAACTTTGAAATGGAATAAAACAAGGATGATTTTTTTAAATTGACATGAAATTTCCTTTATTTGAAAGATAATCTTCTGGCATTACAACCATGAGACCTTAAGTGAGCATGGTGGTAAATGTAGGTAGTGCGCGATACGTATTTCGAACAGAACCATGATTTTCAAAACAAAATGGCCGGCAGTTAAAATAGTGTTGCGAACTTAACTTCTGTTGAGGACCAAGTCCACCCCGCACTGTAGCGCCAAACAAGGAAGAAGAAGAACTTTGAAAAAACACCCTTTAGATAGTTGCCTAGCGTATTTTTCTTTGTTTTTGCAAGTGCTGGACAAGTGCCGAGCTCCTGCCGACCGTCGTTGTAAGGGACTGCATGTGAGCCCAGGATACAGTGATCTTTGATCCCACCGATCTTACTGATTATATTTCTATTGAGGCTTAGGAGTATACTTGTCCTTTTCGGATTAATTAATATTGCATCTAACCGCTATCTCCTTGATAGATAGGTGACAAACTTTTACCATCTTTGATTTAGTCGATGGCGTGTCCACAGCCTTGATGGCCGCCTGACTGGCTGTGTATATAACGATAGATAACCCGTCTATTATCGGATTCATTGACAGTAAGCGGGCAGCCTCCTGGATAGCTTTATGTTCTGCTTGGAATACACTGCAGTGGTTAGGCAGTCTAAGGGACATCTCTGTCGAGGTCGCGGATACGGCACGAGTCCGGTGTCATCGTTTGTCTTGGAACCGTTCGTGTTAACTGCCAGATTGGCAGGTTTTCTGACTACATCTTCTGCCCAGTCCTCCCTATCTGGAATTACTACTTTTTGTACCCAGATTCGAAGTCTAGAAAGGGTGGAACTTAGTCTGTATGTGTTCTGTTCCATCGGTTACACTCTCTCAACCAAATCGCGGTCTTGGTAGCTGTCAGCTTCCCGTATATGTATATCCAGCAGCTGTAGCATTGTTTCCATGGCGGCTAAATGTGTGTAACGAAGTGCTCCCGTAATGCAGATAAACGCAGATCTTTGGATCTTGGTGCTGTCCACCATATGAGGATGTTAGGATTGGTCTGACAACTGCTGTGTACATCCAGTGTGTCATTCTCGGTCTCAGTCTGGGGCCGAGCACCCTCTTGGATGTATTGCCTTCTTAATACGGTCCTGAGTGTTTGGTTTCCAGCTTAGTTTGTTGTCTATTATTACGTCTAAGTAACTATTTGGCTTGACTAGTGAAACTCAGTTCCTTATTCTTCAGCTTTGGTGGACTTATTTGAGGTGGTTTGTATCTTCTCGTGAACATGATGAGCTCTGTTTTGGATGGGTTTACATTGGGATCCGCTCTTTCTGTCTTACTTAGCAAAGTTTCCATAATATC
Organism: Eristalis pertinax; assembly: GCA_907269125.1. Taxonomy (NCBI): domain Eukaryota; kingdom Metazoa; phylum Arthropoda; class Insecta; order Diptera; family Syrphidae; genus Eristalis; species Eristalis pertinax. Next base: position 5,057,308 of record OU026146.1, read on the forward strand.
GCTAATATTGTGTGAAGAAGACCAGTGCGTTAAGAACGCTCGCATAGTTTTCTGCGCATGCAGTAGAAACTTCCGTAAAATGTGGGGTCTCCAATCGAAGCTGATCCAATGGATGTACACGGGGGTTGTTCACCCGATTCTAAGACAAGTATGGTAGCCGGCCCAAAACTCAACAAGGTACAAAGAACAACATCCACTGGCACCACAGGTGCTCTCCGGACGACAGCATCAGATGCTTTACGGTCGCCACCATCAGACGCTCTGACGGTAATGCTACGTCGTCTACCTCTGGACTTACACATTAAAGTACTAGAGAGCACACAGCGCCATCAGGCTCAGAGATACTGGGTGTGGGACATCAAAGGCCATAGCGGCATCCTCAACCTTCTGCTGAGAGATCTCGTAACATCCTCGACAGACTATATGGTCCACAGACTTAATCTGACAAACTGCCTTGACACTCTAATCCCCGAAAGAACGGAATGGCAGAGGGGGCAGGTGTACAGGCGTTTAAAATGGGCAAGCACTGGGTGTGTTCTCAGAATTCCTGAACATTTCAAAAGCCTTCAGACTGTCGGACAATTCCAGAGTGTTCTAGGCGGATCTACTTGCAATCCGGCTTATCGTCTAGTATAAATAGACCCAAATATGCTGCTCGGAGCAGGAGGTTGCCATACGCCAAGGATGCCCAAGCAGCTATCAAAGCTTGCTTCCTTCACTTCTTCCCACACTGCAAACTAGTAGAGGAATGCTGGGCTGAGCTAGCGTCATAAGAAGGTCAGCTCCAAATTTCCCTTATTTGGGTTCTAGGCCACAGTGCCATCTGAGGAAATGAGAAGGATTGGAAATTCTAGATCACAGCGAAATCCAAGAAAATGAGAAGGATACGATAGCGCTAAAGTGCTCGCTTGCAGAGGAGGTGCGTATCCCACTACCAAGCAGTCAAGGCTAAATGTGCCAGTCTGACAAGCTGTGCAATCTCAAGGAAAATGTGGCCAGATCGCAGCCGATGCAAAGCAAAGATCTCCTTCGTTGAACTCGACATGCTATCCGCAGGACTGTGGCGGCCTGTACGGAACACTGGTCGATGGGAGATCATGCCGCAAATCTATCGAAACTAGACCAACCACCAAGTCTTCAAACTCCCATCCCACCCGCAAAGGCTATGACTTAAGCAAGACTTGTCTGATTGAACGAATCAAAATGAGGGCCGTGGGCGGAGGCTCTCACACAAATCATTGCGCAAATCCAATTTCGCCATCCAACCCGTTTCCATTCCACATTCATCGATTGATTACAAAGCGCTTAAGTGAATGCGATTACATTTGCCTATCACACGATTTCCGATTCAAATTTTTATTACCAATCTCCCAATCGACTGGAGATGCAAATCCAATTAAAACTAAATACCTGCCAAAGCTAATTCAAAGGGCTGCTGGTGCTGGTGGAGCTACTGCTGCTCAACCTCAATCGCGTATGCATTTTGTCCTCGATTTTATTTTACCAAAAATTCTCTTCCAATCAAATTATAAATACCGCGTTCAGAATATTTCCACCTCGATTGGCGGCGTGTGCAATATTGTGCAACCCCCCCGCATCTTCAATCTACCCCCGCATCTGCCCCACGACCCGTGCATCAATTATCCATGGCTGGTGCACAGAAACACGCCGGCAAACAGCGACCAAAATGACTGCCGTGCCCAACGCGAAATTGGTTGAATTCGATCACATAGTACGGGATAAATCGGTGCCCATCCCCTAGCGTCGCCGCCGTCGGCGTGCGGGATGTGTGCCATCATCAACAGATAAACCCAGGACACAAACGAAATCCTTGTAAAGACCGCAGATTCTGCTTCTATTACGGGTGCTGCCGCTGCTGTGCTAACCCACGCGGGAAATTCCACTGCTGTGACGGCTCGCGGCTGCACTAAAGAACACGTTGTCCGGCGAATGTGTGCGGCCGTGTGTGCGGCTGGCATGTGGGTGGGATGTGTGCTCACCTAAATAGACTTTTGATAATTTGAAAAGTTTATTTAATACAAAACGTGATTCAATTACGAACACAACCCGATCTCGCATCTCTCCGACTGAACGACCGAAAAAGAATCACACAGCAAGTTACAAAACGCCAGTCGCCCCCTCTCCCTCTTCTAATCCGAAATGGTAATCCACCCTCATGGACATGCTGGCTGACTATGTGATGTCCAGTGGCGAACTTTTGTGGAATTAACTGAAATTTCCTGATCCTAGTTCCGTGCAGTGTGCTCGAATGGGGAAAAAAAGCACACGAAATTTGTTACACTAGACCCACAAAGACGAGTGTGACACGTATGTGCGGTGGCTTGGTGGGGTAGGGGCGGCCTGGGCTAAGGTCGAATTAGTTTTGACAATTGGAGCATGTTTACGATTCAATGACGTTGAATGTGTTCAGCAGAGAACCCTAACGCCCGGCCAAAGGGAATACATATTTCCGTCGGCTTTCGTTTTTTTTGCCGATTTATTGTGTGTTGACCGCAAAATTTGTGGGAATTGCATTTTGTTCTCGGGAAAATCACGAAATTTGATGAGTCAGTCGGGCGTTATGTCCTTTAATCACGTTTCGAGAGTCAACCTTTTTTCGTTCACGATGTGAATCGATTGATTGGATTCGACAAATTAATTGCAGGCCTTTTGCTCTGAATTTGATTTCGGAATCGAAAAGTGAGGGTCTGTGAGGAAAAATGAATGTGGAGGTTTCTGAGATTCAGGAGGAGTCTGGAGGAGGAGCACTCTGAATGGGGCTTTAGGGCGGATTCCACCCAGAGTTCTGGACAAGAAGGGTTACTGAAACGGCAGCCACAAGTCGTAGGTAGCCTAGTTTGGCCGCTGTGCCGGTTGGAAGATGAGCTAGGATAAGGCTGAAAATGCCTTACTATAAACTGTAAATTTTTTCAGGTGAAAATCTCGATGTCGTCGGATTCACTCCAAATGTATTTGATTCGATTAATAGACACTAGACAACATACCCACAGGTGTACGAAAGTCGTAGGTAGCCTAGTTTGGCCGCTGTGCCAGTTGGAAGATGAGCTAGGATAAGGCTGAAAATGCCTTACTATACACTGTCAATTTTTTCAGGTGAAAATCTCGATGTCGTCGGATTCACTCCAAATGTATTTGATTCGATTAATAGACTCTAGACAACATACCCACAGGTGTACGAAAGTCGTAGGTGGCCTAGTTTGGCCGCTGTGCCAGTTGGAAGATGAGCTAGGATAAGGCTGAAAATGCCTTACTATACACTGTCAATTTTTTCAGGTGAAAATCTCGATGTCGTCGGATTCACTCCAAATGTATTTGATTCGATTAATAGACACAAGACAACATACCCACAGGTGTACGGAAGTCGTAGGTAGCCTAGTTTTGCCGCTGTACCAGTTGGAAGATGAGCTAGGATAAGGCTGAAAATGCCCTGTCAATTTTTTCAGGTGAAAATCTCGATGTCGTCGGATTCACTCCAAATGTATTTGATTCGATTAATAGACACTAGACAACATACCCACAGGTGTACGAAAGTCGTAGGTAGCCTAGTTTGGCCGCTGTGCCAGTTGGAAGATGAGCTAGGATAAGGCTGAAAATGCCTTGCTATACACTGTCAATTTTTTCAGGTGAAAATCGCGATGTCGTCGGATTCACTCCAAATGTATTTGATTCGATTAATAGACACTAGACAACATACCCACAGGTGTACGAAAGTCGTAGGTAGCCTAGTTTGGCCGCTGTGCCAGTTGGAAGATGAGCTAGGATAAGGCTGAAAATGCCTTACTATACACTGTCAATTTTTTCAGGTGAAAATCTCGATGTCGTCGGATTCACTCCAAATGTATTTGATTCGATTAATAGACACTAGACAACATACCCACAGGTGTACGAAAGTCGTAGGTAGCCTAGTTTGGCCGCTGTGCCAGTTGGAAGATGAGCTAGGATAAGGCTGAAAATGCCTTACTATACACTGTCAATTTTTTCAGGTGAAAATCTCGATGTCGTCGGATTCACTCCAAATGTATTTGATTCGATTAATAGACACTAGACAACATACCCACAGGTGTACGAAAGTCGTAGGTAGCCTAGTTTGGCCGCTGTGCCGGTTGGAAGATGAGCTTGGATAAGGCTGAAAATGCCTTACTATACACTGTCAATTTTTTCAGGTGAAAATCTCGATGTCGTCGGATTCACTCCAAATATATTTGATTCGATTAATAGACACTAGACAACATACACACAGGTGTACGAAAGTCGTAGGTAGCCTAGTTTGGCCGCTGTGCCAGTTGGAAGATGAGCTAGGATAAGGCTGAAAATGCCTTACTATACACTGTCAATTTTTTCAGGTGAAAATCTCGATGTCGTCGGATTCACTCCAAATGTATTTGATTCGATTAATAGACACTAGACAACATACCCACAGGTGTACGAAAGTCGTAGGTAGCCTAGTTTGGCCGCTGTGCCGGTTGGAAGATGAGCTTGGATAAGGCTGAAAATGCCTTACTATACACTGTCAATTTTTTCAGGTGAAAATCTCGATGTCGTCGGATTCACTCCAAATGTATTTGATTCGATTAATAGACACTAGACAACATACCCACAGGTGTACGAAAGTCGTAGGTAGCCTAGTTTGGCCGCTGTGCCAGTTGGAAGATGAGCTAGGATAAGGCTGAAAATGCCTTACTATACACTGTCAATTTTTTCAGGTGAAAATCTCGATGTCGTCGGATTCACTCCAAATGTATTTGATTCGATTAATAGACACTAGACAACATACCCACAGGTGTACGAAAGTCGTAGGTAGCCTAGTTTACCCGCTGTGCCGGTTGGAAGATGAGCTTGGATAAGGCTGAAAATGCCTTACTATACACTGTCAATTTTTTCAGGTGAAAATCTCGATGTCGTCGGATTCACTCCAAATGTATTTGATTCGATTAATAGACACTAGACAACATACCCACAGGTGAACGAAAGTCGTAGGTAACCTAGTTTGGCCGCTGTGCCAGTTGGAATATGAGCTAGGATAAGGCTGAAAATGCCTTACTATACACTGTCAATTTTTTCAGGTGAAAATCTCGATGTCGTCGGATTCACTCCAAATGTATTTGATTCGATTAATAGACACTAGACAACATACCCACAGGTGTACGAAAGTCGTAGGTAGCCTAGTTTACCCGCTGTGCCGGTTGGAAGATGAGCTTGGATAAGGCTGAAAATGCCTTACTATACACTGTCAATTTTTTCAGGTGAAAATCTCGATGTCGTCGGATTCACTCCAAATGTATTTGATTCGATTAATAGACACTAGACAACATACCCACAGGTGAACGAAAGTCGTAGGTAACCTAGTTTCGCCGCTGTGCCAGTTGGAATATGAGCTAGGATAAGGCTGAAAATGCCTTACTATACACTGTCAATTTTTTCAGGTGAAAATCTCGATGTCGTCGGATTCACTCCAAATGTATTTGATTCGATTAATAGACACTAGACAACATACCCACAGGTGTACGAAAGTCGTAGGTAGCCTAGTTTACCCGCTGTGCCGGTTGGAAGATGAGCTTGGATAAGGCTGAAAATGCCTTACTATACACTGTCAATTTTTTCAGGTGAAAATCTCGATGTCGTCGGATTCACTCCAAATGTATTTGATTCGATTAATATACACTAGACAACATACCCACAGGTGTACGAAAGTCGTAGGTAGCCTAGTTTGGCCGCTGTGCCGGTTGGAAGATGAGCTAGGATAAGGCTGAAAATGCCTTACTATACACTGTCAATTTTTTCAGGTGAAAATCTCGATGTCGTCGGATTCACTCCAAATGTATTTGATTCGATTAATAGACACTAGACAACATACCCACAGGTGTACGAAAGTCGTAGGTAGCCTAGTTTGGCCGCTGTGCCAGTTGGAAGATGAGCTAGGATAAGGCTGAAAATGCCCTGTCAATTTTTTCAGGTGAAAATCTCGATGTCGTCGGATTCACTCCAAATGTATTTGATTCGATTAATAGACACTAGACAACATACCCACAGGTGTACGAAAGTCGTAGGTAGCCTAGTTTGGCCGCTGTGCCAGTTGGAAGATGAGCTAGGATAAGGCTGAAAATGCCTTGCTATACACTGTCAATTTTTTCAGGTGAAAATCGCGATGTCGTCGGATTCACTCCAAATGTATTTGATTCGATTAATAGACACTAGACAACATACCCACAGGTGTACGAAAGTCGTAGGTAGCCTAGTTTGGCCGCTGTGCCAGTTGGAAGATGAGCTAGGATAAGGCTGAAAATGCCTTACTATACACTGTCAATTTTTTCAGGTGAAAATCTCGATGTCGTCGGATTCACTCCAAATGTATTTGATTCGATTAATAGACACTAGACAACATACCCACAGGTGTACGAAAGTCGTAGGTAGCCTAGTTTGGCCGCTGTGCCGGTTGGAAGATGAGCTTGGATAAGGCTGAAAATGCCTTACTATACACTGTCAATTTTTTCAGGTGAAAATCTCGATGTCGTCGGATTCACTCCAAATGTATTTGATTCGATTAATAGACACTAGACAACATACACACAGGTGTACGAAAGTCGTAGGTAGCCTAGTTTGGCCGCTGTGCCAGTTGGAAGATGAGCTAGGATAAGGCTGAAAATGCCTTACTATACACTGTCAATTTTTTCAGGTGAAAATCTCGATGTCGTCGGATTCACTCCAAATGTATTTGATTCGATTAATAGACACTAGACAACATACACACAGGTGTACGAAAGTCGTAGGTAGCCTAGTTTGGCCGCTGTGCCAGTTGGAAGATGAGCTAGGATAAGGCTGAAAATGCCTTACTATACACTGTCAATTTTTTCAGGTGAAAATCTCGATGTCGTCGGATTCACTCCAAATGTATTTGATTCGATTAATATACACTAGACAACATACCCACAGGTGTACGAAAGTCGTAGGTAGCCTAGTTTGGCCGCTGTGCCAGTTGGAAGATGAGCTAGGATAAGGCTGAAAATGCCTTACTATACACTGTCAATTTTTTCAGGTGAAAATCTCGATGTCGTCGGATTCACTCCAAATGTATTTGATTCGATTAATAGACACTAGACAACATACCCACAGGTGTACGAAAGTCGTAGGTAGCCTAGTTTGGCCGCTGTGCCGGTTGGAAGATGAGCTTGGATAAGGCTGAAAATGCCTTACTATACACTGTCAATTTTTTCAGGTGAAAATCTCGATGTCGTCGGATTCACTCCAAATGTATTTGATTCGATTAATAGACACTAGACAACATACCCACAGGTGTACGAAAGTCGTAGGTAGCCTAGTTTGGCCGCTGTGCCGGTTGGAAGATGAGCTTGGATAAGGCTGAAAATGCCTTACTATACACTGTCAATTTTTTCAGGTGAAAATCTCGATGTCGTCGGATTCACTCCAAATGTATTTGATTCGATTAATAGACACTAGACAACATACCCACAGGTGTACGAAAGTCGTAGGTAGCCTAGTTTGGCCGCTGTGCCGGTTGGAAGATGAGCTTGGATAAGGCTGAAAATGCCTTACTATACACTGTCAATTTTTTCAGGTGAAAATCTCGATGTCGTCGGATTCACTCCAAATGTATTTGATTCGATTAATATACACTAGACAACATACCCACAGGTGTACGAAAGTCGTAGGTAGCCTAGTTTGGCCGCTGTGCCAGTTGGAAGATGAGCTAGGATAAGGCTGAAAATGCCTTACTATACACTGTCAATTTTTTCAGGTGAAAATCTCGATGTCGTCGGATTCACTCCAAATGTATTTGATTCGATTAATAGACACTAGACAACATACCCACAGGTGTACGAAAGTCGTAGGTAGCCTAGTTTGGCCGCTGTGCCGGTTGGAAGATGAGCTAGGATAAGGCTGAAAATGCCTTACTATACACTGTCAATTTTTTCAGGTGAAAATCTCGATGTCGTCGGATTCACTCCAAATGTATTTGATTCGATTAATAGACACTAGACAACATACCCACAGGTGTACGAAAGTCGTAGGTAGCCTAGTTTGGCCGCTGTGCCGGTTGGAAGATGAGCTATCATAAGGCTGAAAATGCCTTACTATACACTGTCAATTTTTTCAGGTGAAAATCTCGATGTCGTCGGATTCACTCCAAATGTATTTGATTCGATTAATAGACACTAGACAACATACCCACAGGTGTACGAAAGTCGTAGGTAGCCTAGTTTGGCCGCTGTGCCGGTTGGAAGATGAGCTATCATAAGGCTGAAAATGCCTTACTATACACTGTCAATTTTTTCAGGTGAAAATCTCGATGTCGTCGGATTCACTCCAAATGTATTTGATTCGATTAATAGACACTAGACAACATACCCACAGGTGTACGAAAGTCGTAGGTAGCCTAGTTTGGCCGCTGTGCCGGTTGGAAGATGAGCTTGGATAAGGCTGAAAATGCCTTACTATACACTGTCAATTTTTTCAGGTGAAAATCTCGATGTCGTCGGATTCACTCCAAATGTATTTGATTCGATTAATAGACACTAGACAACATACCCACAGGTGTACGAAAGTCGTAGGTAGCCTAGTTTGGCCGCTGTGCCGGTTGGAAGATGAGCTTGGATAAGGCTGAAAATGCCTTACTATACACTGTCAATTTTTTCAGGTGAAAATCTCGATGTCGTCGGATTCACTCCAAATGTATTTGATTCGATTAATATACACTAGACAACATACCCACAGGTGTACGAAAGTCGTAGGTAGCCTAGTTTGGCCGCTGTGCCAGTTGGAAGATGAGCTAGGATAAGGCTGAAAATGCCTTACTATACACTGTCAATTTTTTCAGGTGAAAATCTCGATGTCGTCGGATTCACTCCAAATGTATTTGATTCGATTAATAGACACTAGACAACATACCCACAGGTGTACGAAAGTCGTAGGTAGCCTAGTTTGGCCGCTGTGCCGGTTGGAAGATGAGCTAGGATAAGGCTGAAAATGCCTTACTATACACTGTCAATTTTTTCAGGTGAAAATCTCGATGTCGTCGGATTCACTCCAAATGTATTTGATTCGATTAATAGACACTAGACAACATACCCACAGGTGTACGAAAGTCGTAGGTAGCCTAGTTTGGCCGCTGTGCCGGTTGGAAGATGAGCTATCATAAGGCTGAAAATGCCTTACTATACACTGTCAATTTTTTCAGGTGAAAATCTCGATGTCGTCGGATTCACTCCAAATGTATTTGATTCGATTAATAGACACTAGACAACATACCCACAGGTGTACGAAAGTCGTAGGTAGCCTAGTTTGGCCGCTGTGCCGGTTGGAAGATGAGCTAGGATAAGGCTGAAAATGCCTTACTATACACTGTCAATTTTTTCAGGTGAAAATCTCGATGTCGTCGGATTCACTCCAAATGTATTTGATTCGATTAATAGACACTAGACAACATACCCACAGGTGTACGAAAGTCGTAGGTAGCCTAGTTTGGCCGCTGTGCCAGTTGGAAGATGAGCTAGGATAAGGCTGAAAATGCCTTACTATACACTGTCAATTTTTTCAGGTGAAAATCTCGATGTCGTCGGATTCACTCCAAATGTATTTGATTCGATTAATATACACTAGACAACATACCCACAGGTGTACGAAAGTCGTAGGTAGCCTAGTTTGGCCGCTGTGCCGGTTGGAAGATGAGCTAGGATAAGGCTGAAAATGCCTTACTATACACTGTCAATTTTTTCAGGTGAAAATCTCGATGTCGTCGGATTCACTCCAAATGTATTTGATTCGATTAATAGACACTAGACAACATACCCACAGGTGTACGAAAGTCGTAGGTAGCCTAGTTTGGCCGCTGTGCCAGTTGGAAGATGAGCTAGGATAAGGCTGAAAATGCCTTACTATACACTGTCAATTTTTTCAGGTGAAAATCTCGATGTCGTCGGATTCACTCCAAATGTATTTGATTCGATTAATAGACACTAGACAACATACCCACAGGTGTACGAAAGTCGTAGGTAGCCTAGTTTGGCCGCTGTGCCAGTTGGAAGATGAGCTAGGATAAGGCTGAAAATGCCTTACTATACACTGTCAATTTTTTCAGGTGAAAATCTCGATGTCGTCGGATTCACTCCAAATGTATTTGATTCGATTAATAGACACTAGACAACATACCCACAGGTGTACGAAAGTCGTAGGTAGCCTAGTTTGGCCGCTGTGCCAGTTGGAAGATGAGCTAGGATAAGGCTGAAAATGCCTTACTATACACTGTCAATTTTTTCAGGTGAAAATCTCGATGTCGTCGGATTCACTCCAAATGTATTTGATTCGATTAATAGACACTAGACAACATACCCACAGGTGTACGAAAGTCGTAGGTAGCCTAGTTTGGCCGCTGTGCCGGTTGGAAGATGAGCTAGGATAAGGCTGAAAATGCCTTACTATACACTGTCAATTTTTTCAGGTGAAAATCTCGATGTCGTCGGATTCACTCCAAATGTATTTGATTCGATTAATAGACACTAGACAACATACCCACAGGTGTACGAAAGTCGTAGGTAGCCTAGTTTGGCCGCTGTGCCAGTTGGAAGATGAGCTAGGATAAGGCTGAAAATGCCTTACTATACACTGTCAATTTTTTCAGGTGAAAATCTCGATGTCGTCGGATTCACTCCAAATGTATTTGATTCGATTAATAGACACTAGACAACATACCCACAGGTGTACGAAAGTCGTAGGTAGCCTAGTTTGGCCGCTGTGCCAGTTGGAAGATGAGCTAGGATAAGGCTTAAAATGCCTTACTATACACTGTCAATTTTTTCAGGTGAAAATCTCGATGTCGTCGGATTCACTCCAAATGTATTTGATTCGATTAATAGACACTAGACAACATACCCACAGGTGTACGAAAGTCGTAGGTAGCCTAGTTTGGCCGCTGTGCCGGTTGGAAGATGAGCTAGGATAAGGCTGAAAATGCCTTACTATACACTGTCAATTTTTTTTAGGTGAAAATCTCGATGTCGTCGGATTCACTCCAAATGTATTTGATTCGATTAATAGACACTAGACAACATACCCACAGGTGTACGAAAGTCGTAGGTAGCCTAGTTTGGCCGCTGTGCCAGTTGGAAGATGAGCTAGGATAAGGCTGAAAATGCCTTACTATACACTGTCAATTTTTTCAGGTGAAAATCTCGATGTCGTCGGATTCACTCCAAATGTATTTGATTCGATTAATAGACACTAGACAACATACCCACAGGTGTACGAAAGTCGTAGGTAGCCTAGTTTGTCCGCTGTGCCGGTTGGAAGATGAGCTAGGATAAGGCTGAAAATGCCTTACTATACACTGTCAATTTTTTCAGGTGAAAATCTCGATGTCGTCGGATTCACTCCAAATGTATTTGATTCGATTAATAGACACTAGACAACATACCCACAGGTGTACGAAAGTCGTAGGTAGCCTAGTTTGTCCGCTGTGCCGGTTGGAAGATGAGCTAGGATAAGGCTGAAAATGCCTTACTATACACTGTCAATTTTTTCAGGTGAAAATCTCGATGTCGTCGGATTCACTCCAAATGTATTTGATTCGATTAATAGACACTAGACAACATACCCACAGGTGTACGAAAGTCGTAGGTAGCCTAGTTTGGCCGCTGTGCCAGTTGGAAGATGAGCTAGGATAAGGCTGAAAATGCCTTACTATACACTGTCAATTTTTTCAGGTGAAAATCTCGATGTCGTCGGATTCACTCCAAATGTATTTGATTCGATTAATAGACACTAGACAACATACCCACAGGTGTACGAAAGTCGTAGGTAGCCTAGTTTGGCCGCTGTGCCGGTTGGAAGATGAGCTAGGATAAGGCTGAAAATGCCTTACTATACACTGTCAATTTTTTCAGGTGAAAATCTCGATGTCGTCGGATTCACTCCAAATGTATTTGATTCGATTAATAGACACTAGACAACATACCCACAGGTGTACGAAAGTCGTAGGTAGCCTAGTTTGGCCGCTGTGCCAGTTGGAAGATGAGCTAGGATAAGGCTGAAAATGCCTTACTATACACTGTCAATTTTTTCAGGTGAAAATCTCGATGTCGTCGGATTCACTCCAAATGTATTTGATTCGATTAATAGACACTAGACAACATACCCACAGGTGTACGAAAGTCGTAGGTAGCCTAGTTTGGCCGCTGTGCCAGTTGGAAGATGAGCTAGGATAAGGCTGAAAATGCCTTACTATACACTGTCAATTTTTTCAGGTGAAAATCTCGATGTCGTCGGATTCACTCCAAATGTATTTGATTCGATTAATAGACACTAGACAACATACCCACAGGTGTACGAAAGTCGTAGGTAGCCTAGTTTGGCCGCTGTGCCAGTTGGAAGATGAGCTAGGATAAGGCTGAAAATGCCTTACTATACACTGTCAATTTTTTCAGGTGAAAATCTCGATGTCGTCGGATTCACTCCAAATGTATTTGATTCGATTAATAGACACTAGACAACATACCCACAGGTGTACGAAAGTCGTAGGTAGCCTAGTTTGGCCGCTGTGCCGGTTGGAAGATGAGCTAGGATAAGGCTGAAAATGCCTTACTATACACTGTCAATTTTTTCAGGTGAAAATCTCGATGTCGTCGGATTCACTCCAAATGTATTTGATTCGATTAATAGACACTAGACAACATACCCACAGGTGTACGAAAGTCGTAGGTAGCCTAGTTTGGCCGCTGTGCCAGTTGGAAGATGAGCTAGGATAAGGCTGAAAATGCCTTACTATACACTGTCAATTTTTTCAGGTGAAAATCTCGATGTCGTCGGATTCACTCCAAATGTATTTGATTCGATTAATAGACACTAGACAACATACCCACAGGTGTACGAAAGTCGTAGGTAGCCTAGTTTGGCCGCTGTGCCAGTTGGAAGATGAGCTAGGATAAGGCTTAAAATGCCTTACTATACACTGTCAATTTTTTCAGGTGAAAATCTCGATGTCGTCGGATTCACTCCAAATGTATTTGATTCGATTAATAGACACTAGACAACATACCCACAGGTGTACGAAAGTCGTAGGTAGCCTAGTTTGGCCGCTGTGCCGGTTGGAAGATGAGCTAGGATAAGGCTGAAAATGCCTTACTATACACTGTCAATTTTTTTTAGGTGAAAATCTCGATGTCGTCGGATTCACTCCAAATGTATTTGATTCGATTAATAGACACTAGACAACATACCCACAGGTGTACGAAAGTCGTAGGTAGCCTAGTTTGGCCGCTGTGCCAGTTGGAAGATGAGCTAGGATAAGGCTGAAAATGCCTTACTATACACTGTCAATTTTTTCAGGTGAAAATCTCGATGTCGTCGGATTCACTCCAAATGTATTTGATTCGATTAATAGACACTAGACAACATACCCACAGGTGTACGAAAGTCGTAGGTAGCCTAGTTTGTCCGCTGTGCCGGTTGGAAGATGAGCTAGGATAAGGCTGAAAATGCCTTACTATACACTGTCAATTTTTTCAGGTGAAAATCTCGATGTCGTCGGATTCACTCCAAATGTATTTGATTCGATTAATAGACACTAGACAACATACCCACAGGTGTACGAAAGTCGTAGGTAGCCTAGTTTGTCCGCTGTGCCGGTTGGAAGATGAGCTAGGATAAGGCTGAAAATGCCTTACTATACACTGTCAATTTTTTCAGGTGAAAATCTCGATGTCGTCGGATTCACTCCAAATGTATTTGATTCGATTAATAGACACTAGACAACATACCCACAGGTGTTCGAAAGTCGTAGGTAGCCTAGTTTGGCCGCTGTGCCAGTTGGAAGATGAGCTAGGATAAGGCTGAAAATGCCTTACTATACACTGTCAATTTTTTCAGGTGAAAATCTCGATGTCATCGGATTCACTCCAAATGTATTTGATTCGATTAATATACACTAGACAACATACCCACAGGTGTACGAAAGTCGTAGGTAGCCTAGTTTGGCCGCTGTGCCAGTTGGAAGATGAGCTAGGATAAGGCTGAAAATGCCTTACTATACACTGTCAATTTTTTCAGGTGAAAATCTCGATGTCGTCGGATTCACTCCAAATGTATTTGATTCGATTAATAGACACTAGACAACATACCCACAGGTGTTCGAAAGTCGTAGGTAGCCTAGTTTGGCCGCTGTGCCAGTTGGAAGATGAGCTAGGATAAGGCTGAAAATGCCTTACTATACACTGTCAATTTTTTCAGGTGAAAATCTCGATGTCATCGGATTCACTCCAAATGTATTTGATTCGATTAATATACACTAGACAACATACCCACAGGTGTACGAAAGTCGTAGGTAGCCTAGTTTGGCCGCTGTGCCAGTTGGAAGATGAGCTAGGATAAGGCTGAAAATGCCTTACTATACACTGTCAATTTTTTCAGGTGAAAATCTCGATGTCGTCGGATTCACTCCAAATGTATTTGATTCGATTAATAGACACTAGACAACATACCCACAGGTGTTCGAAAGTCGTAGGTAGCCTAGTTTGGCCGCTGTGCCAGTTGGAAGATGAGCTAGGATAAGGCTGAAAATGCCTTACTATACACTGTCAATTTTTTCAGGTGAAAATCTCGATGTCATCGGATTCACTCCAAATGTATTTGATTCGATTAATATACACTAGACAACATACCCACAGGTGTACGAAAGTCGTAGGTAGCCTAGTTTGGCCGCTGTGCCAGTTGGAAGATGAGCTAGGATAAGGCTGAAAATGCCTTACTATGCACTGTCAATTTTTTCAGGTGAAAATCTCGATGTCGTCGGATTCACTCCAAATGTATTTGATTCGATTAATAGACACTAGACAACATACCCACAGGTGTACGAAAGTCGTAGGTAGCCTAGTTTGGCCGCTGTGCCAGTTGGAAGATGAGCTAGGATAAGGCTGAAAATGCCTTACTATGCACTGTCAATTTTTTCAGGTGAAAATCTCGATGTCGTCGGATTCACTCCAAATGTATTTGATTCGATTAATATACACTAGACAACATACCCACAGGTGTACGAAAGTCGTAGGTAGCCTAGTTTGGCCGCTGTGCCAGTTGGAAGATGAGCTAGGATAAGGCTGAAAATGCCTTACTATACACTGTCAATTTTTTCAGGTGAAAATCTCGATGTCGTCGGATTCACTCCAAATGTATTTGATTCGATTAATATACACTAGACAACATACCCACAGGTGTACGAAAGTCGTAGGTAGCCTAGTTTGGCCGCTGTGCCAGTTGGAAGATGAGCTAGGATAAGGCTGAAAATGCCTTACTATACACTGTCAATTTTTTCAGGTGAAAACCTCGATGTCGTCGGATTCACTCCAAATGTATTTGATTCGATTAATAGACACTAGACAACATACCCACAGGTGTACGAAAGTCGTAGGTAGCCTAGTTTGGCCGCTGTGCCAGTTGGAAGATGAGCTAGGATAAGGCTGAAAATGCCTTACTATACACTGTCATTTTTTTCAGGTGAAAATCTCGATGTCGTCGGATTCACTCCAAATGTATTTGATTCGATTAATATACACTAGACAACATACCCACAGGTGTACGAAAGTCGTAGGTAGCCTAGTTTGGCCGCTGTGCCAGTTGGAAGATGAGCTAGGATAAGGCTGAAAATGCCTTACTATACACTGTCAATTTTTTCAGGTGAAAATCTCGATGTCGTCGGATTCACTCCAAATGTATTTGATTCGATTAATATACACTAGACAACATACCCACAGATGTACGAAAGTCGTAGGTACCCTAGTTTGGCCGCTGTGCCAGTTGGAAGATGAGCTAGGATAAGGCTGAAAATGCCTTACTATACACTGTCAATTTTTTCAGGTGAAAATCTCGATGTCGTCGGATTTACTCCAAATGTATTTGATTCGATTAATATACACTAGACAACATACCCACAGGTGTACGAAAGTCGTAGGTACCCTAGTTTGGCCGCTGTGCCAGTTGGAAAATCTCGATGTCGTCGGATTCACTCCAAATGTATTTGATTCGATTAATAGACACTAGACAACATACCCACAGGTGTACGAAAGTCGTAGGTAGCCTAGTTTGGCCGCTGTGCCAGTTGGAAGAAGAGCTAGGATAAGGCTGAAAATGCCTTACTATACACTGTCAATTTTTTCAGGTGAAAATCTCGATGTCGTCGGATTCACTCCAAATGTATTTGATTCGATTAATATACACTAGACAACATACCCACAGGTGTACGAAAGTCGTAGGTAGCCTAGTTTGGCCGCTGTGCCAGTTGGAAGATGAGCTAGGATAAGGCTGAAAATGCCTTACTATACACTGTCAATTTTTTCAGGTGAAAATCTCGATGTCGTCGGATTCACTCCAAATGTATTTGATTCGATTAATATACACTAGACAACATACCCACAGGTGTACGAAAGTCGTAGGTAGCCTAGTTTGGCCGCTGTGCCAGTTGGAAGATGAGCTAGGATAAGGCTGAAAATGCCTTACTATACACTGTCAATTTTTTCAGGTGAAAATCTCGATGTCGTCGGATTCACTCCAAATGTATTTGATTCGATTAATAGACACTAGACAACATACCCACAGGTGTACGAAAGTCGTAGGTAGCCTAGTTTGGCCGCTGTGCCAGTTGGAAGAAGAGCTAGGATAAGGCTGAAAATGCCTTACTATACACTGTCAATTTTTTCAGGTGAAAATCTCGATGTCGTCGGATTCACTCCAAATGTATTTGATTCGATTAATATACACTAGACAACATACCCACAGGTGTACGAAAGTCGTAGGTAGCCTAGTTTGGCCGCTGTGCCAGTTGGAAGAAGAGCTAGGATAAGGCTGAAAATGCCTTACTATACACTGTCAATTTTTTCAGGTGAAAATCTCGATGTCGTCGGATTCACTCCAAATGTATTTGATTCGATTAATATACACTAGACAACATACCCACAGGTGTACGAAAGTCGTAGGTAGCCTAGTTTGGCCGCTGTGCCAGTTGGAAGAAGAGCTAGGATAAGGCTGAAAATGCCTTACTATACACTGTCAATTTTTTCAGGTGAAAATCTCGATGTCGTCGGATTCACTCCAAATGTATTTGATTCGATTAATATACACTAGACAACATACCCACAGGTGTACGAAAGTCGTAGGTAGCCTAGTTTGGCCGCTGTGCCAGTTGGAAGATGAGCTAGGATAAGGCTGAAAATGCCTTACTATACACTGTCAATTTTTTCAGGTGAAAATCTCGATGTCGTCGGATTCACTCCAAATGTATTTGATTCGATTAATATACACTAGACAACATACCCACAGGTGTACGAAAGTCGTAGGTAGCCTAGTTTGGCCGCTGTGCCAGTTGGAAGAAGAGCTAGGATAAGGCTGAAAATGCCTTACTATACACTGTCAATTTTTTCAGGTGAAAATCTCGATGTCGTCGGATTCACTCCAAATGTATTTGATTCGATTAATATACACTAGACAACATACCCACAGGTGTACGAAAGTCGTAGGTAGCCTAGTTTGGCCGCTGTGCCAGTTGGAAGATGAGCTAGGATAAGGCTGAAAATGCCTTACTATACACTGTCAATTTTTTCAGGTGAAAATCTCGATGTCGTCGGATTCACTCCAAATGTATTTGATTCGATTAATATACACTAGACAACATACCCACAGGTGTACGAAAGTCGTAGGTAGCCTAGTTTGGCCGCTGTGCCAGTTGGAAGATGAGCTAGGATAAGGCTGAAAATGCCTTACTATACACTGTCAATTTTTTCAGGTGAAAATCTCGATGTCGTCGGATTCACTCCAAATGTATTTGATTCGATTAATATACACTAGACAACATACCCACAGGTGTACGAAAGTCGTAGGTAGCCTAGTTTGGCCGCTGTGCCAGTTGGAAGATGAGCTAGGATAAGGCTGAAAATGCCTTACTATACACTGTCAATTTTTTCAGGTGAAAATCTCGATGTCGTCGGATTCACTCCAAATGTATTTGATTCGATTAATATACACTAGACAACATACCCACAGGTGTACGAAAGTCGTAGGTAGCCTAGTTTGGCCGCTGTGCCAGTTGGAAGATGAGCTAGGATAAGGCTGAAAATGCCTTACTATACACTGTCATTTTTTTCAGGTGAAAATCTCGATGTCGTCGGATTCACTCCAAATGTATTTGATTCGATTAATATACACTAGACAACATACCCACAGGTGTACGAAAGTCGTAGGTAGCCTAGTTTGGCCGCTGTGCCAGTTGGAAGATGAGCTAGGATAAGGCTGAAAATGCCTTACTATACACTGTCAATTTTTTCAGGTGAAAATCTCGATGTCGTCGGATTCACTCCAAATGTATTTGATTCGATTAATATACACTAGACAACATACCCACAGGTGTACGAAAGTCGTAGGTAGCCTAGTTTGGCCGCTGTGCCAGTTGGAAGATGAGCTAGGATAAGGCTGAAAATGCCTTACTATACACTGTCAATTTTTTCAGGTGAAAATCTCGATGTCGTCGGATTCACTCCAAATGTATTTGATTCGATTAATATACACTAGACAACATACCCACAGGTGTACGAAAGTCGTAGGTAGCCTAGTTTGGCCGCTGTGCCAGTTGGAAGATGAGCTAGGATAAGGCTGAAAATGCCTTACTATACACTGTCAATTTTTTCAGGTGAAAATCTCGATGTCGTCGGATTCACTCCAAATGTATTTGATTCGATTAATATACGCTAGACAACATACCCACAGGTGTACGAAAGTCGTAGGTAGCCTAGTTTGACCGCTGTGCCAGTTGGAAGATGAGCTAGGATAAGGCTGAAAATGCCTTACTATACACTGTCAATTTTTTCAGGTGAAAATCTCGATGTCGTCGGATTCACTCCAAATGTATTTGATTCGATTAATAGACACTAGACAACATACCCACAGGTGTACGAAAGTCGTAGGTAGCCTAGTTTGGCCGCTGTGCCAGTTGGAAGAAGAGCTAGGATAAGGCTGAAAATGCCTTACTATACACTGTCAATTTTTTCAGGTGAAAATCTCGATGTCGTCGGATTCACTCCAAATGTATTTGATTCGATTAATATACACTAGACAACATACCCACAGGTGTACGAAAGTCGTAGGTAGCCTAGTTTGGCCGCTGTGCCAGTTGGAAGATGAGCTAGGATAAGGCTGAAAATGCCTTACTATACACTGTCAATTTTTTCAGGTGAAAATCTCGATGTCGTCGGATTCACTCCAAATGTATTTGATTCGATTAATATACACTAGACAACATACCCACAGGTGTACGAAAGTCGTAGGTAGCCTAGTTTGGCCGCTGTGCCAGTTGGAAGATGAGCTAGGATAAGGCTGAAAATGCCTTACTATACACTGTCAATTTTTTCAGGTGAAAATCTCGATGTCGTTGGATTCACCCCAAATGTATTTGATTCGATTAATATACACTAGACAACATACCCACAGGTGTACGAAAGTCGTAGGTAGCCTAGTTTGGCCGCTGTGCCAGTTGGAAGATGAGCTAGGATAAGGCTGAAAATGCCTTACTATACACTGTCAATTTTTTCAGGTGAAAATCTCGATGTCGTCGGATTCACTCCAAATGTATTTGATTCGATTAATATACACTAGACAACATACCCACAGGTGTACGAAAGTCGTAGGTAGCCTAGTTTGGCCGCTGTGCCAGTTGGAAGATGAGCTAGGATAAGGCTGAAAATGCCTTACTATACACTGTCAATTTTTTCAGGTGAAAATCTCGATGTCGTCGGATTCACTCCAAATGTATTTGATTCGGTTAATAGACACTAGACAACATACCCACAGGTGTACGAAAGTCGTAGGTAGCCTAGTTTGGCCGCTGTGCCAGTTGGAAGAAGAGCTAGGATAAGGCTGAAAATGCCTTGTCAATTTTTTCAGGTGAAAATCTCGATGTCGTCGGATTCACTCCAAATGTATTTGATTCGATTAATATACACTAGACAACATACCCACAGGTGTACGAAAGTCGTAGGTAGCCTAGTTTGGCCGCTGTGCCAGTTGGAAGATGAGCTAGGATAAGGCTGAAAATGCCTTACTATACACTGTCAATTTTTTCAGGTGAAAATCTCGATGTCGTCGGATTCACTCCGAATGTATTTGATTCGATTAATATACACTAGACAACATACCCACAGGTGTACGAAAGTCGTAGGTAGCCTAGTTTGGCCGCTGTGCCAGTTGGAAGATGAGCTAGGATAAGGCTGAAAATGCCTTACTATACACTGTCAATTTTTTCAGGTGAAAATCTCGATGTCGTCGGATTCACTCCAAATGTATTTGATTCGATTAATAGACACTAGACAACATACCCACAGGTGTACGAAAGTCGTAGGTAGCCTAGTTTGGCCGCTGTGCCAGTTGGAAGAAGAGCTAGGATAAGGCTGAAAATGCCTTACTATACACTGTCAATTTTTTCAGGTGAAAATCTCGATGTCGTCGGATTCACTCCAAATGTATTTGATTCGATTAATAGACACTAGACAACATACCCACAGGTGTACGAAAGTCGTAGGTAGCCTAGTTTGGCCGCTGTGCCAGTTGGAAGATGAGCTAGGATAAGGCTGAAAATGCCTTACTATACACTGTCAATTTTTTCAGGTGAAAATCTCGATGTCGTCGGATTCACTCCAAATGTATTTGATTCGATTAATATACACTAGACAACATACCCACGGGTGTACGAAAGTCGTAGGTAGCCTAGTTTGGCCGCTGTGCCAGTTGGAAGATGAGCTAGGATAAGGCTGAAAATGCCTTACTATACACTGTCAATTTTTTCAGGTGAAAATCTCGATGTCGTCGGATTCACTCCAAATGTATTTGATTCGATTAATAGACACTAGACAACATACCCACAGGTGTACGAAAGTCGTAGGTAGCCTAGTTTGGCCGCTGTGCCAGTTGGAAGAAGAGCTAGGATAAGGCTGAAAATGCCTTACTATACACTGTCAATTTTTTCAGGTGAAAATCTCGATGTCGTCGGATTCACTCCAAATGTATTTGATTCGATTAATATACACTAGACAACATACCCACAGGTGTACGAAAGTCGTAGGTAGCCTAGTTTGGCCGCTGTGCCAGTTGGAAGATGAGCTAGGATAAGGCTGAAAATGCCTTACTATACACTGTCAATTTTTTCAGGTGAAAATCTCGATGTCGTCGGATTCACTCCAAATGTATTTGATTCGATTAATATACACTAGACAACATACCCACAGGTGTACGAAAGTCGTAGGTAGCCTAGTTTGGCCGCTGTGCCAGTTGGAAGATGAGCTAGGATAAGGCTGAAAATGCCTTACTATACACTGTCAATTTTTTCAGGTGAAAATCTCGATGTCGTCGGATTCACTCCAAATGTATTTGATTCGATTAATAGACACTAGACAACATACCCACAGGTGTACGAAAGTCGTAGGTAGCCTAGTTTGGCCGCTGTGCCAGTTGGAAGATGAGCTAGGATAAGGCTGAAAATGCCTTACTATACACTGTCAATTTTTTCAGGTGAAAATCTCGATGTCGTCGGATTCACTCCAAATGTATTTGATTCGATTAATATACACTAGACAACATACCCACAGGTGTACGAAAGTCGTAGGTAGCCTAGTTTGGCCGCTGTGCCAGTTGGAAGATGAGCTAGGATAAGGCTGAAAATGCCTTACTATACACTGTCAATTTTTTCAGGTGAAATTCTAGATGTCGTCGGATTCACTCCAAATGTATTTGATTCGATTAATATACACTAGACAACATACCCACAGGTGTACGAAAGTCGTAGGTAGCCTAGTTTGGCCGCTGTGCCAGTTGGAAGATGAGCTAGGATAAGGCTGAAAATGCCTTACTATACACTGTCAATTTTTTCAGGTGAAAATCTCGATGTCGTCGGATTCACTCCAAATGTATTTGATTCGATTAATAGACACTAGACAACATACCCACAGGTGTACGAAAGTCGTAGGTAGCCTAGTTTGGCCGCTGTGCCAGTTGGAAGATGAGCTAGGATAAGGCTGAAAATGCCTTACTATACACTGTCAATTTTTTCAGGTGAAAATCTCGATGTCGTCGGATTCACTCCAAATGTATTTGATTCGATTAATAGACACTAGACAACATACCCACAGGTGTACGAAAGTCGTAGGTAGCCTAGTTTGGCCGCTGTGCCAGTTGGAAGATGAGCTAGGATAAGGCTGAAAATGCCTTACTATACACTGTCATTTTTTTCAGATGAAAATCTCGATGTCGTCGGATTCACTCCAAATGTATTTGATTCGGTTAATAGACACTAGACAACATACCCACAGGTGTACGAAAGTCGTAGGTAGCCTAGTTTGGCCGCTGTGCCAGTTGGAAGAAGAGCTAGGATAAGGCTGAAAATGCCTTACTATACACTGTCAATTTTTTCAGGTGAAAATCTCGATGTCGTCGGATTCACTCCAAATGTATTTGATTCGATTAATATACACTAGACAACATACCCACAGGTGTACGAAAGTCGTAGGTAGCCTAGTTTGGCCGCTGTGCCAGTTGGAAGATGAGCTAGGATAAGGCTGAAAATGCCTTACTATACACTGTCAATTTTTTCAGGTGAAAATCTCGATGTCGTCGGATTCACTCCAAATGTATTTGATTCGATTAATATACACTAGACAACATACCCACAGGTGTACGAAAGTCGTAGGTAGCCTAGTTTGGCCGCTGTGCCAGTTGGAAGATGAGCTAGGATAAGGCTGAAAATGCCTTACTATACACTGTCAATTTTTTCAGGTGAAAATCTCGATGTCGTCGGATTCACTCCAAATGTATTTGATTCGATTAATAGACACTAGACAACATACCCACAGGTGTACGAAAGTCGTAGGTAGCCTAGTTTGGCCGCTGTGCCAGTTGGAAGATGAGCTAGGATAAGGCTGAAAATGCCTTACTATACACTGTCAATTTTTTCAGGTGAAAATCTCGATGTCGTCGGATTCACTCCAAATGTATTTGATTCGATTAATATACACTAGACAACATACCCACAGGTGTACGAAAGTCGTAGGTAGCCTAGTTTGGCCGCTGTGCCAGTTGGAAGATGAGCTAGGATAAGGCTGAAAATGCCTTACTATACACTGTCAATTTTTTCAGGTGAAATTCTAGATGTCGTCGGATTCACTCCAAATGTATTTGATTCGATTAATATACACTAGACAACATACCCACAGGTGTACGAAAGTCGTAGGTAGCCTAGTTTGGCCGCTGTGCCAGTTGGAAGATGAGCTAGGATAAGGCTGAAAATGCCTTACTATACACTGTCAATTTTTTCAGGTGAAAATCTCGATGTCGTCGGATTCACTCCAAATGTATTTGATTCGATTAATATACACTAGACAACATACCCACAGGTGTACGAAAGTCGTAGGTAGCCTAGTTTGGCCGCTGTGCCAGTTGGAAGATGAGCTAGGATAAGGCTGAAAATGCCTTACTATACACTGTCAATTTTTTCAGGTGAAAATCTCGATGTCGTCGGATTCACTCCAAATGTATTTGATTCGATTAATAGACACTAGACAACATACCCACAGGTGTACGAAAGTCGTAGGTAGCCTAGTTTGGCCGCTGTGCCAGTTGGAAGAAGAGCTAGGATAAGGCTGAAAATGCCTTACTATACACTGTCAATTTTTTCAGGTGAAAATCTCGATGTCGTCGGATTCACTCCAAATGTATTTGATTCGATTAATATACACTAGACAACATACCCACAGGTGTACGAAAGTCGTAGGTAGCCTAGTTTGGCCGCTGTGCCAGTTGGAAGATGAGCTAGGATAAGGCTGAAAATGCCTTACTATACACTGTCAATTTTTTCAGGTGAAAATCTCGATGTCGTCGGATTCACTCCAAATGTATTTGATTCGATTAATAGACACTAGACAACATACCCACAGGTGTACGAAAGTCGTAGGTAGCCTAGTTTGGCCGCTGTGCCAGTTGGAAGATGAGCTAGGATAAGGCTGAAAATGCCTTACTATACACTGTCAATTTTTTCAGGTGAAAATCTCGATGTCGTCGGATTCACTCCAAATGTATTTGATTCGATTAATATACACTAGACAACATACCCACAGGTGTACGAAAGTCGTAGGTAGCCTAGTTTGGCCGCTGTGCCAGTTGGAAGATGAGCTAGGATAAGGCTGAAAATGCCTTACTATACACTGTCAATTTTTTCAGGTGAAATTCTAGATGTCGTCGGATTCACTCCAAATGTATTTGATTCGATTAATATACACTAGACAACATACCCACAGGTGTACGAAAGTCGTAGGTAGCCTAGTTTGGCCGCTGTGCCAGTTGGAAGATGAGCTAGGATAAGGCTGAAAATGCCTTACTATACACTGTCAATTTTTTCAGGTGAAAATCTCGATGTCGTCGGATTCACTCCAAATGTATTTGATTCGATTAATAGACACTAGACAACATACCCACAGGTGTACGAAAGTCGTAGGTAGCCTAGTTTGGCCGCTGTGCCAGTTGGAAGATGAGCTAGGATAAGGCTGAAAATGCCTTACTATACACTGTCAATTTTTTCAGGTGAAAATCTCGATGTCGTCGGATTCGCTCCAAATGTATTTGATTCGATTAATAGACACTAGACAACATACCCACAGGTGTACGAAAGTCGTAGGTAGCCTAGTTTGGCCGCTGTGCCAGTTGGAAGATGAGCTAGGATAAGGCTGAAAATGCCTTACTATACACTGTCAATTTTTTCAGGTGAAAATCTCGATGTCGTCGGATTCACTCCAAATGTATTTGATTCGATTAATAGACACTAGACAACATACCCACAGGTGTACGAAAGTCGTAGGTAGCCTAGTTTGGCCGCTGTGCCAGTTGGAAGATGAGCTAGGATAAGGCTGAAAATGCCTTACTATACACTGTCAATTTTTTCAGGTGAAAATCTCGATGTCGTCGGATTCACTCCAAATGTATTTGATTCGATTAATATACACTAGACAACATACCCACAGGTGTACGAAAGTCGTAGGTAGCCTAGTTTGGCCGCTGTGCCAGTTGGAAGATGAGCTAGGATAAGGCTGAAAATGCCTTACTATACACTGTCAATTTTTTCAGGTGAAAATCTCGATGTCGTCGGATTCACTCCAAATGTATTTGATTCGATTAATAGAAACTAGACAACATACCCACAGGTGTACGAAAGTCGTAGGTAGCCTAGTTTGGCCGCTGTGCCAGTTGGAAGATGAGCTAGGATAAGGCTGAAAATGCCTTACTATACACTGTCAATTTTTTCAGGTGAAAATCTCGATGTCGTCGGATTCACTCCCAATGTATTTGATTCGATTAATAGACACTAGCCAACATACCCACAGGTGTACGAAAGTCGTAGGTAGCCTAGTTTGGCCGCTGTGCCAGTTGGAAGATGAGCTAGGATAAGGCTGAAAATGCCTTACTATACACTGTCAATTTTTTCAGGTGAAAATCTCGATGTCGTCGGATTCACTCCAAATGTATTTGATTCGATTAATAGACACTAGACAACATACCCACAGGTGTACGAAAGTCGTAGGTAGCCTAGTTTGGCCGCTGTGCCGGTTGGAAGATGAGCTAGGATAAGGCTGAAAATGCCTTACTATACACTGTCAATTTTTTCAGGTGAAAATCTCGATGTCGTCGGATTCACTCCAAATGTATTTGATTCGATTAATAGACACTAGAAAACATACCCACAGGTGTACGAAAGTCGTAGGTGGCCTAGTTTGGCCGCTGTGCCAGTTGGAAGATGAGCTAGGATAAGGCTGAAAATGCCTTCAGGTGAAAATCTCGATGTCGTCGGATTCACTCCCAATGTATTTGATTCGATTAATAGACACTAGCCAACATACCCACAGGTGTACGAAAGTCGTAGGTAGCCTAGTTTGGCCGCTGTGCCAGTTGGAAGATGAGCTAGGATAAGGCTGAAAATGCCTTACTATACACTGTCAATTTTTTCAGGTGAAAATCTCGATGTCGTCGGATTCGCTCCAAATATATTTGATTCGATTAATAGACACTAGACAACATACCCACAGGTGTACGAAAGTCGTAGGTAGCCTAGTTTGGCCGCTGTGCCAGTTGGAAGATGAGCTAGGATAAGGCTGAAAATGCCTTACTATACACTGTCAATTTTTTCAGGTGAAAATCTCGATGTCGTCGGATTCACTCCCAATGTATTTGATTCGATTAATAGACACTAGCCAACATACCCACAGGTGTACGAAAGTCGTAGGTAGCCTAGTTTGGCCGCTGTGCCAGTTGGAAGATGAGCTAGGATAAGGCTGAAAATGCCTTACTATACACTGTCAATTTTTTCAGGTGAAAATCTCGATGTCGTCGGATTCACTCCAAATGTATTTGATTCGATTAATAGACACTAGACAACATACCCACAGGTGTACGAAAGTCGTAGGTAGCCTAGTTTGGCCGCTGTGCCAGTTGGAAGATGAGCTAGGATAAGGCTGAAAATGCCTTACATACACTGTTAATTTTTTCAGGTGAAAATCTCGATGTCGTCGGATTCACTCCAAATGTATTTGATTCGATTAATAGACACTAGACAACATACCCACAGGTGTACGAAAGTCGTAGGTAGCCTAGTTTGGCCGCTGTGCCAGTTGGAAGATGAGCTAGGATAAGGCTGAAAATGCCTTACTATACACTGTCAATTTTTTCAGGTGAAAATCTCGATGTCGTCGGATTCACTCCAAATGTATTTGATTCGATTAATAGACACTAGACAACATACCCACAGGTGTACGAAAGTCGTAGGTAGCCTAGTTTGGCCGCTGTGCCAGTTGGAAGATGAGCTAGGATAAGGCTGAAAATGCCTTACTATACACTGTCAATTTTTTCAGGTGAAAATCTCGATGTCGTCGGATTCACTCCAAAGGTATTTGATTCGATTAATAGACACTAGACAACATACCCACAGGTGTACGAAAGTCGTAGGTAGCCTAGTTTGGCCGCTGTGCCAGTTGGAAGATGAGCTAGGATAAGGCTGAAAATGCCTTACTATACACTGTCAATTTTTTCAGGTGAAAATCTCGATGTCGTCGGATTCACTCCAAATGTATTTGATTCGATTAATAGACACTAGACAACATACCCACAGGTGTACGAAAGTCGTAGGTGGCCTAGTTTGGCCGCTGTGCCAGTTGGAAGATGAGCTAGGATAAGGCTGAAAATGCCTTACTATACACTGTCAATTTTTTCAGGTGAAAATCTCGATGTCGTCGGATTCACTCCAAATGTATTTGATTCGATTAATAGACACTAGACAACATACCCACAGGTGTACGAAAGTCGTAGGTAGCCTAGTTTGGCCGCTGTGCCAGTTGGAAGATGAGCTAGGATAAGGCTGAAAATGCCTTACTATACACTGTCAATTTTTTCAGGTGAAAATCTCGATGTCGTCGGATTCGCTCCAAATGTATTTGATTCGATTAATAGACACTAGACAACATACCCACAGGTGTACGAAAGTCGTAGGTAGCCTAGTTTGGCCGCTGTGCCAGTTGGAAGATGAGCTAGGATAAGGCTGAAAATGCCTTACTATACACTGTCAATTTTTTCAGGTGAAAATCTCGATGTCGTCGGATTCACTCCAAATGTATTTGATTCGATTAATAGACACTAGACAACATACCCACAGGTGTACGAAAGTCGTAGGTAGCCTAGTTTGGCCGCTGTGCCAGTTGGAAGATGAGCTAGGATAAGGCTGAAAATGCCTTACTATACACTGTCAATTTTTTCAGGTGAAAATCTCGATGTCGTCGGATTCACTCCAAATGTATTTGATTCGATTAATAGACACTAGACAACATACCCACAGGTGTACGAAAGTCGTAGGTAGCCTAGTTTGGCCGCTGTGCCAGTTGGAAGATGAGCTAGGATAAGGCTGAAAATGCCTTACTATACACTGTCAATTTTTTCAGGTGAAAATCTCGATGTCGTCGGATTCACTCCAAATGTATTTGATTCGATTAATAGACACTAGACAACATACCCACAGGTGTACGAAAGTCGTAGGTAGCCTAGTTTGGCCGCTGTGCCAGTTGGAAGATGAGCTAGGATAAGGCTGAAAATGCCTTACTATACACTGTCAATTTTTTCAGGTGAAAATCTCGATGTCGTCGGATTCACTCCAAATGTATTTGATTCGATTAATAGACACTAGACAACATACCCACAGGTGTACGAAAGTCGTAGGTAGCCTAGTTTGGCCGCTGTGCCAGTTGGAAGATGAGCTAGGATAAGGCTGAAAATGCCTTACTATACACTGTCAATTTTTTCAGGTGAAAATCTCGATGTCGTCGGATTCACTCCAAATGTATTTGATTCGATTAATATACACTAGACAACATACCCACAGGTGTACGAAAGTCGTAGGTAGCCTAGTTTGGCCGCTGTGCCAGTTGGAAGATGAGCTAGGATAAGGCTGAAAATGCCTTACTATACACTGTGAATTTTTTCAGGTGAAAATCTCGATGTCGTCGGATTCACTCCAAATGTATTTGATTCGATTAATATACACTAGACAACATACCCACAGGTGTACGAAAGTCGTAGGTAGCCTAGTTTGGCCGCTGTGCCAGTTGGAAGATGAGCTAGGATAAGGCTGAAAATGCCTTACTATACACTGTCAATTTTTTCAGGTGAAAATCTCGATGTCGTCGGATTCACTCCAAATGTATTTGATTCGATTAATATACACTAGACAACATACCCACAGGTGTACGAAAGTCGTAGGTAGCCTAGTTTGGCCGCTGTGCCAGTTGGAAGATGAGCTAGGATAAGGCTGAAAATGCCTTACTATACACTGTCAATTTTTTCAGGTGAAAATCTCGATGTCGTCGGATTCACTCCAAATGTATTTGATTCGATTAATATACACTAGACAACATACCCACAGGTGTACGAAAGTCGTAGGTAGCCTAGTTTGGCCGCTGTGCCAGTTGGAAGATGAGCTAGGATAAGGCTGAAAATGCCTTACTATACACTGTGAATTTTTTCAGGTGAAAATCTCGATGTCGTCGGATTCACTCCAAATGTATTTGATTCGATTAATATACACTAGACAACATACCCACAGGTGTACGAAAGTCGTAGGTAGCCTAGTTTGGCCGCTGTGCCAGTTGGAAGATGAGCTAGGATAAGGCTGAAAATGCCTTACTATACACTGTCAATTTTTTCAGGTGAAAATCTCGATGTCGTCGGATTCACTCCAAATGTATTTGATTCGATTAATATACACTAGACAACATACCCACAGGTGTACGAAAGTCGTAGGTAGCCTAGTTTGGCCGCTGTGCCAGTTGGAAGATGAGCTAGGATAAGGCTGAAAATGCCTTACTATACACTGTCATTTTTTTCAGGTGAAAATCTCGATGTCGTCGGATTCACTCCAAATGTATTTGATTCGATTAATATACACTAGACAACATACCCACAGGTGTACGAAAGTCGTAGGTAGCCTAGTTTGGCCGCTGTGCCAGTTGGAAGATGAGCTAGGATAAGGCTGAAAATGCCTTACTATACACTGTCAATTTTTTCAGGTGAAAATCTCGATGTCGTCGGATTTACTCCAAATGTATTTGATTCGATTAATATACACTAGACAACATACCCACAGGTGTACGAAAGTCGTAGGTACCCTAGTTTGGCCGCTGTGCCAGTTGGAAAATCTCGATGTCGTCGGATTCACTCCAAATGTATTTGATTCGATTAATAGACACTAGACAACATACCCACAGGTGTACGAAAGTCGTAGGTAGCCTAGTTTGGCCGCTGTGCCAGTTGGAAGAAGAGCTAGGATAAGGCTGAAAATGCCTTACTATACACTGTCAATTTTTTCAGGTGAAAATCTCGATGTCGTCGGATTCACTCCAAATGTATTTGATTCGATTAATATACACTAGACAACATACCCACAGGTGTACGAAAGTCGTAGGTAGCCTAGTTTGGCCGCTGTGCCAGTTGGAAGATGAGCTAGGATAAGGCTGAAAATGCCTTACTATACACTGTCAATTTTTTCAGGTGAAAATCTCGATGTCGTCGGATTCACTCCAAATGTATTTGATTCGATTAATATACACTAGACAACATACCCACAGGTGTACGAAAGTCGTAGGTAGCCTAGTTTGGCCGCTGTGCCAGTTGGAAGAAGAGCTAGGATAAGGCTGAAAATGCCTTACTATACACTGTCAATTTTTTCAGGTGAAAATCTCGATGTCGTCGGATTCACTCCAAATGTATTTGATTCGATTAATATACACTAGACAACATACCCACAGGTGTACGAAAGTCGTAGGTAGCCTAGTTTGGCCGCTGTGCCAGTTGGAAGATGAGCTAGGATAAGGCTGAAAATGCCTTACTATACACTGTCAATTTTTTCAGGTGAAAATCTCGATGTCGTCGGATTCACTCCAAATGTATTTGATTCGATTAATATACACTAGACAACATACCCACAGGTGTACGAAAGTCGTAGGTAGCCTAGTTTGGCCGCTGTGCCAGTTGGAAGATGAGCTAGGATAAGGCTGAAAATGCCTTACTATACACTGTCAATTTTTTCAGGTGAAAATCTCGATGTCGTCGGATTCACTCCAAATGTATTTGATTCGATTAATATACACTAGACAACATACCCACAGGTGTACGAAAGTCGTAGGTAGCCTAGTTTGGCCGCTGTGCCAGTTGGAAGATGAGCTAGGATAAGGCTGAAAATGCCTTACTATACACTGTCATTTTTTTCAGGTGAAAATCTCGATGTCGTCGGATTCACTCCAAATGTATTTGATTCGATTAATATACACTAGACAACATACCCACAGGTGTACGAAAGTCGTAGGTAGCCTAGTTTGGCCGCTGTGCCAGTTGGAAGATGAGCTAGGATAAGGCTGAAAATGCCTTACTATACACTGTCAATTTTTTCAGGTGAAAATCTCGATGTCGTCGGATTCACTCCAAATGTATTTGATTCGATTAATATACACTAGACAACATACCCACAGGTGTACGAAAGTCGTAGGTAGCCTAGTTTGGCCGCTGTGCCAGTTGGAAGATGAGCTAGGATAAGGCTGAAAATGCCTTACTATACACTGTCAATTTTTTCAGGTGAAAATCTCGATGTCGTCGGATTCACTCCAAATGTATTTGATTCGATTAATATACACTAGACAACATACCCACAGGTGTACGAAAGTCGTAGGTAGCCTAGTTTGGCCGCTGTGCCAGTTGGAAGATGAGCTAGGATAAGGCTGAAAATGCCTTACTATACACTGTCAATTTTTTCAGGTGAAAATCTCGATGTCGTCGGATTCACTCCAAATGTATTTGATTCGATTAATATACGCTAGACAACATACCCACAGGTGTACGAAAGTCGTAGGTAGCCTAGTTTGACCGCTGTGCCAGTTGGAAGATGAGCTAGGATAAGGCTGAAAATGCCTTACTATACACTGTCAATTTTTTCAGGTGAAAATCTCGATGTCGTCGGATTCACTCCAAATGTATTTGATTCGATTAATAGACACTAGACAACATACCCACAGGTGTACGAAAGTCGTAGGTAGCCTAGTTTGGCCGCTGTGCCAGTTGGAAGAAGAGCTAGGATAAGGCTGAAAATGCCTTACTATACACTGTCAATTTTTTCAGGTGAAAATCTCGATGTCGTCGGATTCACTCCAAATGTATTTGATTCGATTAATATACACTAGACAACATACCCACAGGTGTACGAAAGTCGTAGGTAGCCTAGTTTGGCCGCTGTGCCAGTTGGAAGATGAGCTAGGATAAGGCTGAAAATGCCTTACTATACACTGTCAATTTTTTCAGGTGAAAATCTCGATGTCGTCGGATTCACTCCAAATGTATTTGATTCGATTAATATACACTAGACAACATACCCACAGGTGTACGAAAGTCGTAGGTAGCCTAGTTTGGCCGCTGTGCCAGTTGGAAGATGAGCTAGGATAAGGCTGAAAATGCCTTACTATACACTGTCAATTTTTTCAGGTGAAAATCTCGATGTCGTCGGATTCACTCCAAATGTATTTGATTCGATTAATATACACTAGACAACATACCCACAGGTGTACGAAAGTCGTAGGTAGCCTAGTTTGGCCGCTGTGCCAGTTGGAAGATGAGCTAGGATAAGGCTGAAAATGCCTTACTATACACTGTCAATTTTTTCAGGTGAAAATCTCGATGTCGTCGGATTCACTCCAAATGTATTTGATTCGGTTAATAGACACTAGACAACATACCCACAGGTGTACGAAAGTCGTAGGTAGCCTAGTTTGGCCGCTGTGCCAGTTGGAAGAAGAGCTAGGATAAGGCTGAAAATGCCTTGTCAATTTTTTCAGGTGAAAATCTCGATGTCGTCGGATTCACTCCAAATGTATTTGATTCGATTAATATACACTAGACAACATACCCACAGGTGTACGAAAGTCGTAGGTAGCCTAGTTTGGCCGCTGTGCCAGTTGGAAGATGAGCTAGGATAAGGCTGAAAATGCCTTACTATACACTGTCAATTTTTTCAGGTGAAAATCTCGATGTCGTCGGATTCACTCCAAATGTATTTGATTCGATTAATATACACTAGACAACATACCCACAGGTGTACGAAAGTCGTAGGTAGCCTAGTTTGGCCGCTGTGCCAGTTGGAAGATGAGCTAGGATAAGGCTGAAAATGCCTTACTATACACTGTCAATTTTTTCAGGTGAAAATCTCGATGTCGTCGGATTCACTCCAAATGTATTTGATTCGATTAATAGACACTAGACAACATACCCACAGGTGTACGAAAGTCGTAGGTAGCCTAGTTTGGCCGCTGTGCCAGTTGGAAGAAGAGCTAGGATAAGGCTGAAAATGCCTTACTATACACAGTCAATTTTTTCAGGTGAAAATCTCGATGTCGTCGGATTCACTCCAAATGTATTTGATTCGATTAATATACACTAGACAACATACCCACAGGTGTACGAAAGTCGTAGGTAGCCTAGTTTGGCCGCTGTGCCAGTTGGAAGATGAGCTAGGATAAGGCTGAAAATGCCTTACTATACACTGTCAATTTTTTCAGGTGAAAATCTCGATGTCGTCGGATTCACTCCAAATGTATTTGATTCGATTAATATACACTAGACAACATACCCACAGGTGTACGAAAGTCGTAGGTAGCCTAGTTTGGCCGCTGTGCCAGTTGGAAGATGAGCTAGGATAAGGCTGAAAATGCCTTACTATACACTGTCAATTTTTTCAGGTGAAAATCTCGATGTCGTCGGATTCACTCCAAATGTATTTGATTCGATTAATAGACACTAGACAACATACCCACAGGTGTACGAAAGTCGTAGGTAGCCTAGTTTGGCCGCTGTGCCAGTTGGAAGATGAGCTAGGATAAGGCTGAAAATGCCTTACTATACACTGTCAATTTTTTCAGGTGAAAATCTCGATGTCGTCGGATTCACTCCAAATGTATTTGATTCGATTAATATACACTAGACAACATACCCACAGGTGTACGAAAGTCGTAGGTAGCCTAGTTTGGCCGCTGTGCCAGTTGGAAGATGAGCTAGGATAAGGCTGAAAATGCCTTACTATACACTGTCAATTTTTTCAGGTGAAATTCTAGATGTCGTCGGATTCACTCCAAATGTATTTGATTCGATTAATATACACTAGACAACATACCCACAGGTGTACGAAAGTCGTAGGTAGCCTAGTTTGGCCGCTGTGCCAGTTGGAAGATGAGCTAGGATAAGGCTGAAAATGCCTTACTATACACTGTCAATTTTTTCAGGTGAAAATCTCGATGTCGTCGGATTCACTCCAAATGTATTTGATTCGATTAATAGACACTAGACAACATACCCACAGGTGTACGAAAGTCGTAGGTAGCCTAGTTTGGCCGCTGTGCCAGTTGGAAGATGAGCTAGGATAAGGCTGAAAATGCCTTACTATACACTGTCATTTTTTTCAGATGAAAATCTCGATGTCGTCGGATTCACTCCAAATGTATTTGATTCGATTAATATACACTAGACAACATACCCACAGGTGTACGAAAGTCGTAGGTAGCCTAGTTTGGCCGCTGTGCCAGTTGGAAGATGAGCTAGGATAAGGCTGAAAATGCCTTACTGTACACTGTCAATTTTTTCAGGTGAAAATCTCGATGTCGTCGGATTCGCTCCAAATGTATTTGATTCGATTAATAGACACTAGACAACATACCCACAGGTGTACGAAAGTCGTAGGTAGCCTAGTTTGGCCGCTGTGCCAGTTGGAAGATGAGCTAGGATAAGGCTGAAAATGCCTTACTATACACTGTCAATTTTTTCAGGTGAAAATCTCGATGTCGTCGGATTCGCTCCAAATGTATTTGATTCGATTAATAGACACTAGACAACATACCCACAGGTGTACGAAAGTCGTAGGTAGCCTAGTTTGGCCGCTGTGCCAGTTGGAAGATGAGCTAGGATAAGGCTGAAAATGCCTTACTATACACTGTCAATTTTTTCAGGTGAAAATCTCGATGTCGTCGGATTCACTCCAAATGTATTTGATTCGATTAATAGACACTAGACAACATGCCCACAGGTGTACGAAAGTCGTAGGTAGCCTAGTTTGGCCGCTGTGCCAGTTGGAAGATGAGCTAGGATAAGGCTGAAAATGCCTTACTATACACTGTCAATTTTTTCAGGTGAAAATCTCGATGTCGTCGGATTCACTCCAAATGTATTTGATTCGATTAATAGACACTAGACAACATACCCACAGGTGTACGAAAGTCGTAGGTAGCCTAGTTTGGCCGCTGTGCCAGTTGGAAGATGAGCTAGGATAAGGCTGAAAATGCCTTACTATACACTGTCAATTTTTTCAGGTGAAAATCTCGATGTCGTCGGATTCACTCCAAATGTATTTGATTCGATTAATAGACACTAGACAACATACCCACAGGTGTACGAAAGTCGTAGGTAGCCTAGTTTGGCCGCTGTGCCAGTTGGAAGATGAGCTAGGATAAGGCTGAAAATGCCTTACTATACACTGTCAATTTTTTTCAGGTGAAAATCTCGATGTCGTCGGATTCACTCCAAATGTATTTGATTCGATTAATAGACACTAGACAACATACCCACAGGTGTACGAAAGTCGTAGGTAGCCTAGTTTGGCCGCTGTGCCAGTTGGAAGATGAGCTAGGATAAGGCTGAAAATGCCTTACTATACACTGTCAATTTTTTCAGGTGAAAATCTCGATGTCGTCGGATTCACTCCCAATGTATTTGATTCGATTAATAGACACTAGCCAACATACCCACAGGTGTACGAAAGTCGTAGGTAGCCTAGTTTGGCCGCTGTGCCAGTTGGAAGATGAGCTAGGATAAGGCTGAAAATGCCTTACTATACACTGTCAATTTTTTCAGGTGAAAATCTCGATGTCGTCGGATTCACTCCAAATGTATTTGATTCGATTAATAGACACTAGACAACATACCCACAGGTGTACGAAAGTCGTAGGTAGCCTAGTTTGGCCGCTGTGCCGGTTGGAAGATGAGCTAGGATAAGGCTGAAAATGCCTTACTATACACTGTCAATTTTTTCAGGTGAAAATCTCGATGTCGTCGGATTCACTCCAAATGTATTTGATTCGATTAATAGACACTAGAAAACATACCCACAGGTGTACGAAAGTCGTAGGTGGCCTAGTTTGGCCGCTGTGCCAGTTGGAAGATGAGCTAGGATAAGGCTGAAAATGCCTTCAGGTGATAATCTCGATGTCGTCGGATTCACTCCCAATGTATTTGATTCGATTAATAGACACTAGCCAACATACCCACAGGTGTACGAAAGTCGTAGGTAGCCTAGGTTGGCCGCTGTGCCAGTTGGAAGATGAGCTAGGATAAGGCTGAAAATGCCTTACTATACACTGTCAATTTTTTCAGGTGAAAATCTCGATGTCGTCGGATTCGCTCCAAATGTATTTGATTCGATTAATAGACACTAGACAGCATACCCACAGGTGTACGAAAGTCGTAGGTAGCCTAGTTTGGCCGCTGTGCCAGTTGGAAGATGAGCTAGGATAAGGCTGAAAATGCCTTACTATACACTGTCAATTTTTTCAGGTGAAAATCTCGATGTCGTCGGATTCACTCCCAATGTATTTGATTCGATTAATAGACACTAGCCAACATACCCACAGGTGTACGAAAGTCGTAGGTAGCCTAGTTTGGCCGCTGTGCCAGTTGGAAGATGAGCTAGGATAAGGCTGAAAATGCCTTACTATACACTGTCAATTTTTTCAGGTGAAAATCTCGATGTCGTCGGATTCACTCCAAATGTATTTGATTCGATTAATAGACACTAGACAACATACCCACAGGTGTACGAAAGTCGTAGGTAGCCTAGTTTGGCCGCTGTGCCAGTTGGAAGATGAGCTAGGATAAGGCTGAAAATGCCTTACTATACACTGTCAATTTTTTCAGGTGAAAATCTCGATGTCGTCGGATTCGCTCCAAATGTATTTGATTCGATTAATAGACACTAGACAACATACCCACAGGTGTACGAAAGTCGTAGGTAGCCTAGTTTGGCCGCTGTGCCAGTTGGAAGATGAGCTAGGATAAGGCTGAAAATGCCTTACATACACTGTTAATTTTTTCAGGTGAAAATCTCGATGTCGTCGGATTCACTCCAAATGTATTTGATTCGATTAATAGACACTAGACAACATACCCACAGGTGTACGAAAGTCGTAGGTAGCCTAGTTTGGCCGCTGTGCCAGTTGGAAGATGAGCTAGGATAAGGCTGAAAATGCCTTACTATACACTGTCAATTTTTTCAGGTGAAAATCTCGATGTCGTCGGATTCACTCCAAATGTATTTGATTCGATTAATAGACACTAGACAACATACCCACAGGTGTACGAAAGTCGTAGGTAGCCTAGTTTGGCCGCTGTGCCAGTTGGAAGATGAGCTAGGATAAGGCTGAAAATGCCTTACTATACACTGTCAATTTTTTCAGGTGAAAATCTCGATGTCGTCGGATTCACTCCAAAGGTATTTGATTCGATTAATAGACACTAGACAACATACCCACAGGTGTACGAAAGTCGTAGGTAGCCTAGTTTGGCCGCTGTGCCAGTTGGAAGATGAGCTAGGATAAGGCTGAAAATGCCTTACTATACACTGTCAATTTTTTCAGGTGAAAATCTCGATGTCGTCGGATTCACTCCAAATGTATTTGATTCGATTAATAGACACTAGACAACATACCCACAGGTGTACGAAAGTCGTAGGTAGCCTAGTTTGGCCGCTGTGCCAGTTGGAAGATGAGCTAGGATAAGGCTGAAAATGCCTTACTATACACTGTCAATTTTTTCAGGTGAAAATCTCGATGTCGTCGGATTCACTCCAAATGTATTTGATTCGATTAATAGACACTAGACAACATACCCACAGGTGTACGAAAGTCGTAGGTAGCCTAGTTTGGCCGCTGTGCCAGTTGGAAGATGAGCTAGGATAAGGCTGAAAATGCCTTACTATACACTGTCAATTTTTTCAGGTGAAAATCTCGATGTCGTCGGATTCGCTCCAAATGTATTTGATTCGATTAATAGACACTAGACAACATACCCACAGGTGTACGAAAGTCGTAGGTAGCCTAGTTTGGCCGCTGTGCCAGTTGGAAGATGAGCTAGGATAAGGCTGAAAATGCCTTACTA
This sequence comes from Eristalis pertinax, assembly GCA_907269125.1. Lineage (NCBI taxonomy): Eukaryota > Metazoa > Arthropoda > Insecta > Diptera > Syrphidae > Eristalis > Eristalis pertinax. Next base: position 5,095,123 of record OU026146.1, read on the forward strand.
TACACTGTCAATTTTTTCAGGTGAAAATCTCGATGTCGTCGGATTCACTCCAAATGTATTTGATTCGATTAATAGACACTAGACAACATACCCACAGGTGTACGAAAGTCGTAGGTAGCCTAGTTTGGCCGCTGTGCCAGTTGGAAGATGAGCTAGGATAAGGCTGAAAATGCCTTACTATACACTGTCAATTTTTTCAGGTGAAAATCTCGATGTCGTCGGATTCACTCCAAATGTATTTGATTCGATTAATAGACACTAGACAACATACCCACAGGTGTACGAAAGTCGTAGGTAGCCTAGTTTGGCCGCTGTGCCAGTTGGAAGATGAGCTAGGATAAGGCTGAAAATGCCTTACTATACACTGTCAATTTTTTCAGGTGAAAATCTCGATGTCGTCGGATTCACTCCAAATGTATTTGATTCGATTAATAGACACTAGACAACATACCCACAGGTGTACGAAAGTCGTAGGTAGCCTAGTTTGGCCGCTGTGCCAGTTGGAAGATGAGCTAGGATAAGGCTGAAAATGCCTTACTATACACTGTCAATTTTTTCAGGTGAAAATCTCGATGTCGTCGGATTCACTCCAAATGTATTTGATTCGATTAATAGACACTAGACAACATACCCACAGGTGTACGAAAGTCGTAGGTAGCCTAGTTTGGCCGCTGTGCCGGTTGGAAGATGAGCTAGGATAAGGCTGAAAATGCCTTACTATACACTGTCAATTTTTTCAGGTGAAATTCTCGATGTCGTCGGATTCACTCCAAATGTATTTGATTCGATTAATATACACTAGACAACATACCCACAGGTGTACGAAAGTCGTAGGTGGCCTAGTTTGGCCGCTGTGCCAGTTGGAAGATGAGCTAGGATAAGGCTAAAAATGCCTTACTATACACTGTCAATTTTTTCAGGTGAAAATCTCGATGTCGTCGGATTCACTCCAAATGTATTTGATTCGATTAATATACACTAGACAACATACCCACAGGTGTACGAAAGTCGTAGGTAGCCTAGTTTGGCCGCTGTGCCAGTTGGAAGATGAGCTAGGATAAGGCTAAAAATGCCTTACTATACACTGTCAATTTTTTCAGGTGAAAATCTCGATGTCGTCGGATTCACTCCAAATGTATTTGATTCGATTAATAGACACTAGACAACATACCCACAGGTGTACGAAAGTCGTAGGTAGCCTAGTTTGGCCGCTGTGCCGGTTGGAAGATGAGCTAGGATAAGGCTGAAAATGCCTCACTGTCAATTTTTTCAGGTGAAAATCTCGATGTCGTCGGATTCACTCCAAATGTATTTGATTCGATTAATATACACTAGACAACATACCCACAGAGGTACGAAAGTCGTAGGTAGCCTAGTTTGGCCGCTGTGCCAGTAGGAAGATGAGCTAGGATAAGGCTGAAAATGCCTTACTATACACTGTCAATTTTTTCAGGTGAAAATCTCGATGTCGTCGGATTCACTCCAAATGTATTTGATTCGATTAATATACACTAGACAACATACCCACAGGTGTACGAAAGTCGTAGGTAGCCTAGTTTGGCCGCTGTGCCAGTTGGAAGATGAGCTAGGATAAGGCTGAAAATGCCTTACTATACACTGTCAATTTTTTCAGGTGAAAATCTCGATGTCGTCGGATTCACTCCAAATGTATTTGATTCGATTAATAGACACTAGACAACATACCCACAGGTGTACGAAAGTCGTAGGTAGCCTAGTTTGGCCGCTGTGCCAGTAGGAAGATGAGCTAGGATAAGGCTGAAAATGCCTTACTATACACTGTCAATTTTTTCAGGTGAAAATCTCGATGTCGTCGGATTCACTCCAAATGTATTTGATTCGATTAATATACACTAGACAACATACCCACAGGTGTACGAAAGTCGTAGGTAGCCTAGTTTGGCCGCTGTGCCAGTTGGAAGATGAGCTAGGATAAGGCTGAAAATGCCTTACTATACACTGTCAATTTTTTCAGGTGAAAATCTCGATGTCGTCGGATTCACTCCAAATGTATTTGATTCGATTAATATACACTAGACAACATACCCACAGGTGTACGAAAGTCGTAGGTAGCCTAGTTTGGCCGCTGTGCCAGTTGGAAGATGAGCTAGGATAAGGCTGAAAATGCCTTACTATACACTGTCAATTTTTTCAGGTGAAAATCTCGATGTCGTCGGATTCACTCCAAATGTATTTGATTCGATTAATAGACACTAGACAACATACCCACAGGTGTACGAAAGTCGTAGGTAGCCTAGTTTGGCCGCTGTGCCGGTTGGAAGATGAGCTAGGATAAGGCTGAAAATGCCTTACTATACACTGTCAATTTTTTCAGGTGAAAATCTCGATGTCATCGGATTCACTCCAAATGTATTTGATTCGATTAATATACACTAGACAACATACCCACAGGTGTACGAAAGTCGTAGGTAGCCTAGTTTGGCCGCTGTGCCAGTTGGAAGATGAGCTAGGATAAGGCTGAAAATGCCTTACTATACACTGTCAATTTTTTCAGGTGAAAATCTCGATGTCGTCGGATTCACTCCAAATGTATTTGATTCGATTAATATACACTAGACAACATACCCACAGGTGTACGAAAGTCGTAGGTAGCCTAGTTTGGCCGCTGTGCCGGTTGGAAGATGAGCTAGGATAAGGCTGAAAATGCCTTACTATACACTGTCAATTTTTTCAGGTGAAAATCTCGATGTCGTCGGATTCACTCCAAATGTATTTGATTCGATTAATATACACTAGACAACATACCCACAGGTGTACGAAAGTCGTAGGTAGCCTAGTTTGGCCGCTGTGCCAGTTGGAAGATGAGCTAGGATAAGGCTGAAAATGCCTTACTATACACTGTCAATTTTTTCAGGTGAAAATCTCGATGTCATCGGATTCACTCCAAATGTATTTGATTCGATTAATATACACTAGACAGCATACCCACAGGTGTACGAAAGTCGTAGGTAGCCTAGTTTGGCCGCTGTGCCAGTTGGAAGATGAGCTAGGATAAGGCAGAAAATGCCTTACTATACACTGTCAATTTTTTCAGGTGAAAATCTCGATGTCGTCGGATTCACTCCAAATGTATTTGATTCGATTAATATACACTAGACAACATACCCACAGGTGTACGAAAGTCGTAGGTAGCCTAGTTTGGCCGCTGTGCCAGTTGGAAGATGAGCTAGGATAAGGCTGAAAATGCCTTACTATACACTGTCAATTTTTTCAGGTGAAAATCTCGATGTCGTCGGATTCACTCCAAATATATTTGATTCGATTAATAGACACTAGACAACATACCCACAGGTGTACGAAAGTCGTAGGTAGCCTAGTTTGGCCGCTGTGCCAGTTGGAAGATGAGCTAGGATAAGGCTGAAAATGCCTTACTATACACTGTCAATTTTTTCAGGTGAAAATCTCGATGTCGTCGGATTCACTCCAAATGTATTTGATTCGATTAATAGACACTAGACAACATACCCACAGGTGTACGAAAGTCGTAGGTAGCCTAGTTTGGCCGCTGTGCCTGTTGGAAGATGAGCTAGGATAAGGCTGAAAATGCCTTACTATACACTGTCAATTTTTTCAGGTGAAAATCTCGATGTCGTCGGATTCACTCCAAATGTATTTGATTCGATTAATATACACTAGACAACATACCCACAGGTGTACGAAAGTCGTAGGTGGCCTAGTTTGGCCGCTGTGCCAGTTGGAAGATGAGCTAGGATAAGGCTGAAAATGCCTTACTATACACTGTAAATTTTTTCAGGTGAAAATCTCGATGTCGTCGGATTCACTCCAAATGTATTTGATTCGATTAATATACACTAGACAACATACCCACAGGTGTACGAAAGTCGTAGGTAGCCTAGTTTGGCCGCTGTGCCAGTTGGAAGATGAGCTAGTATAAGGCTGAAAATGCCTTACTATACACTGTCAATTTTTTCAGGTGAAAATCTCGATGTCGTCGGATTCACTCCAAATATATTTGATTCGATTAATAGACACTAGACAACATACCCACAGGTGTACGAAAGTCGTAGGTAGCCTAGTTTGGCCGCTGTGCCAGTTGGAAGATGAGCTAGGATAAAGCTGAAAATGCCTTACTATACACTGTCAATTTTTTCAGGTGAAAATCTCGATGTCGTCGGATTCACTCCAAATGTATTTGATTCGATTAATATACACTAGACAACATACCCACAGGTGTACGAAAGTCGTAGGTAGCCTAGTTTGGCTGCTGTGCCAGTTGGAAGATGAGCTAGGATAAGGCTGAAAATGCCTTACTATACACTGTCAATTTTTTCAGGTGAAAATCTCGATGTCGTCGGATTCACTCCAAATGTATTTGATTCGATTAATAGACACTAGACAACATACCCACAGGTGTACGAAAGTCGTAGGTAGCCTAGTTTGGCCGCTGTGCCTGTTGGAAGATGAGCTAGGATAAGGCTGAAAATGCCTTACTATACACTGTCAATTTTTTCAGGTGAAAATCTCGATGTCGTCGGATTCACTCCAAATGTATTTGATTCGATTAATATACACTAGACAACATACCCACAGGTGTACGAAAGTCGTAGGTAGCCTAGTTTGGCCGCTGTGCCAGTTGGAAGATGAGCTAGGATAAGGCTGAAAATGCCTTACTATACACTGTCAATTTTGTCAGGTGAAAATCTCGATGTCGTCGGATTCACTCCAAATGTATTTGATTCGATTAATAGACACTAGACAACATACCCACAGGTGTACGAAAGTCGTAGGTAGCCTAGTTTGGCCGCTGTGCCAGTTGGAAGATGAGCTAGGATAAGGCTGAAAATGCCTTACTATACACTGTCAATTTTTTCAGGTGAAAATCTCGATGTCGTCGGATTCACTCCAAATGTATTTGATTCGATTAATAGACACTAGACAACATACCCACAGGTGTACGAAAGTCGTAGGTGGCCTAGTTTGGCCGCTGTGCCAGTTGGAAGATGAGCTAGGATAAGGCTGAAAATGCCTTACTATACACTGTAAATTTTTTCAGGTGAAAATCTCGATGTCGTCGGATTCACTCCAAATGTATTTGATTCGATTAATATACACTAGACAACATACCCACAGGTGTACGAAAGTCGTAGGTAGCCTAGTTTGGCCGCTGTGCCAGTTGGAAGATGAGCTAGGATAAGGCTGAAAATGCCTTACTATACACTGTCAATTTTTTCAGGTGAAAATCTCGATGTCGTCGGATTCACTCCAAATGTATTTGATTCGATTAATATACACTAGACAACATACCCACAGGTGTACGAAAGTCGTAGGTAGCCTAGTTTGGCCGCTGTGCCAGTTGGAAGATGAGCTAGGATAAGGCTGAAAATGCCTTACTATACACTGTAAATTTTTTCAGGTGAAAATCTCGATGTCGTCGGATTCACTCCAAATGTATTTGATTCGATTAATATACACTAGACAACATACCCACAGGTGTACGAAAGTCGTAGGTAGCCTAGTTTGGCCGCTGTGCCGGTTGGAAGATGAGCTAGGATAAGGCTGAAAATGCCTTACTATACACTGTCAATTTTGTCAGGTGAAAATCTCGATGTCGTCGGATTCACTCCAAATGTATTTGATTCGATTAATAGACACTAGACAACATACCCACAGGTGTACGAAAGTCGTAGGTAGCCTAGTTTGGCCGCTGTGCCAGTTGGAAGATGAGCTAGGATAAGGCTGAAAATGCCTTACTATACACTGTCAATTTTTTCAGGTGAAAATCTCGATGTCGTCGGATTCACTCCAAATGTATTTGATTCGATTAATAGACACTAGACAACATACCCACAGGTGTACGAAAGTCGTAGGTGGCCTAGTTTGGCCGCTGTGCCAGTTGGAAGATGAGCTAGGATAAGGCTGAAAATGCCTTACTATACACTGTAAATTTTTTCAGGTGAAAATCTCGATGTCGTCGGATTCACTCCAAATGTATTTGATTCGATTAATATACACTAGACAACATACCCACAGGTGTACGAAAGTCGTAGGTAGCCTAGTTTGGCCGCTGTGCCAGTTGGAAGATGAGCTAGGATAAGGCTGAAAATGCCTTACTATACACTGTCAATTTTTTCAGGTGAAAATCTCGATGTCGTCGGATTCACTCCAAATGTATTTGATTCGATTAATATACACTAGACAACATACCCACAGGTGTACGAAAGTCGTAGGTAGCCTAGTTTGGCCGCTGTGCCAGTTGGAAGATGAGCTAGGATAAGGCTGAAAATGCCTTACTATACACTGTCAATTTTTTCAGGTGAAAATCTCGATGTCGTCGGATTCACTCCAAATATATTTGATTCGATTAATAGACACTAGACAACATACCCACAGGTGTACGAAAGTCGTAGGTAGCCTAGTTTGGCCGCTGTGCCAGTTGGAAGATGAGCTAGGATAAGGCTGAAAATGCCTTACTATACACTGTCAATTTTTTCAGGTGAAAATCTCGATGTCGTCGGATTCACTCCAAATGTATTTGATTCGATTAATATACACTAGACAACATACCCACAGGTGTACGAAAGTCGTAGGTAGCCTAGTTTGGCTGCTGTGCCAGTTGGAAGATGAGCTAGGATAAGGCTGAAAATGCCTTACTATACACTGTCAATTTTTTCAGGTGAAAATCTCGATGTCGTCGGATTCACTCCAAATGTATTTGATTCGATTAATATACACTAGACAACATACCCACAGGTGTACGAAAGTCGTAGGTAGCCTAGTTTGGCCGCTGTGCCAGTTGGAAGATGAGCTAGGATAAGACTGAAAATGCCTTACTATACACTGTCAATTTTTTCAGGTGAAAATCTCGATGTCGTCGGATTCACTCCAAATGTATTTGATTCGATTAATATACACTAGACAACATACCCACAGGTGTACGAAAGTCGTAGGTAGCCTAGTTTGGCCGCTGTGCCAGTTGGAAGATGAGCTAGGATAAGACTGAAAATGCCTTACTATACACTGTCAATTTTTTCAGGTGAAAATCTCGATGTCGTCGGATTCACTCCAAATGTATTTGATTCGATTAATATACACTAGACAACATACCCACAGGTGTACGAAAGTCGTAGGTAGCCTAGTTTGGCCGCTGTGCCAGTTGGAAGATGAGCTAGGATAAGGCTGAAAATGCCTTACTATACACTGTCAATTTTTTCAGGTGAAAATCTCGATGTCGTCGGATTCACTCCAAATGTATTTGATTCGATTAATAGACACTAGACAACATACCCACATGTGTACGAAAGTCGTAGGTGGCCTAGTTTGGCCGCTGTGCCAGTTGGAAGATGAGCTAGGATAAGGCTGAAAATGCCTTACTATACACTGTAAATTTTTTCAGGTGAAAATCTCGATGTCGTCGGATTCACTCCAAGTGTATTTGATTCGATTAATATACACTAGACAACATACCCACAGGTGTACGAAAGTCGTAGGTAGCCTAGTTTGGCCGCTGTGCCAGTTGGAAGATGAGCTAGGATAAGGCTGAAAATGCCTTACTATACACTGTCAATTTTTTCAGGTGAAAATCTCGATGTCGTCGGATTCACTCCAAATGTATTTGATTCGATTAATATACACTAGACAACATACCCACAGGTGTACGAAAGTCGTAGGTAGCCTAGTTTGGCCGCTGTGCCAGTTGGAAGATGAGCTAGGATAAGGCTGAAAATACCTTACTATACACTGTCAACTTTTTCAGGTGAAAATCTCGATGTCGTCGGATTCACTCCAAATGTATTTGATTCGATTAATATACACTAGACAACATACCCACAGGTGTACGAAAGTCGTAGGTAGCCTAGTTTGGCCGCTGTGCCAGTTGGAAGATGAGCTAGGATAAGACTGAAAATGCCTTACTATACACTGTCAATTTTTTCAGGTGAAAATCTCGATGTCGTCGGATTCACTCCAAATGTATTTGATTCGATTAATATACACTAGACAACATACCCACAGGTGTACGAAAGTCGTAGGTAGCCTAGTTTGGCCGCTGTGCCAGTTGGAAGATGAGCTAGGATAAGGCTGAAAATGCCTTACTATACACTGTCAATTTTTTCAGGTGAAAATCTCGATGTCGTCGGATTCACTCCAAATGTATTTGATTCGATTAATATACACTAGACAACATACCCACAGGTGTACGAAAGTCGTAGGTAGCCTAGTTTGGCCGCTGTGCCAGTTGGAAGATGAGCTAGGATAAGGCTGAAAATGCCTTACTATACACTGTCAATTTTTTCAGGTGAAAATCTCGATGTCGTCGGATTCACTCCAAATGTATTTGATTCGATTAATATACACTAGACAACATACCCACAGGTGTACGAAAGTCGTAGGTAGCCTAGTTTGGCCGCTGTGCCAGTTGGAAGATGAGCTAGGATAAGGCTGAAAATGCCTTACTATACACTGTCAATTTTTTCAGGTGAAAATCTCGATGTCGTCGGATTCACTCCAAATGTATTTGATTCGATTAATAGACACTAGACAACATACCCACAGGTGTACGAAAGTCGTAGGTAGCCTAGTTTGGCCGCTGTGCCAGTTGGAAGATGAGCTAGGATAAGGCTGAAAATGCCTTACTATACACTGTCAATTTTTTCAGGTGAAAATCTCGATGTCGTCGGATTCACTCCAAATGTATTTGATTCGATTAATAGACACTAGACAACATACCCACAGGTGTACGAAAGTCGTAGGTAGCCTAGTTTGGCCGCTGTGCCAGTTGGAAGATGAGCTAGGATAAGGCTGAAAATGCCTTACTATACACTGTCAATTTTTTCAGGTGAAAATCTCGATGTCGTCGGATTCACTCCAAATGTATTTGATTCGATTAATATACACTAGAAAACATACCCAACGGTGTACGAAAGTCGTAGGTAGCCTAGTTTGGCCGCTGTGCCAGTTGGAAGATGAGCTAGGATAAGGCTGAAAATGCCTTCAGGTGAAAATCTCGATGTCGTCGGATTCACTCCAAATGAATTTGATTCGATTAATAGACACTAGACAACATACCCACAGGTGTACGAAAGTCGTTGCTGGCCTAGTTTGGCTGCTGTGCCAGTTGGAAGATGAGCTAGGATAAGGCTGAAAATGCCTTACTATACACTGTCAATTTTTTCAGGTGAAAATCTCGATGTCGTCGGATTCGCTCCAAATGTATTTGATTCGATTAATAGACACTAGACAACATACCCACAGGTGTACGAAAGTCGTAGGTAGCCTAGTTTGGCCGCTGTGCCAGTTGGAAGATGAGCTAGGATAAGGCTGAAAATGCCTTACTATACACTGTCAATTTTTTCAGGTGAAAATCTCGATGTCGTCGGATTCACTCCAAATGTATTTGATTCGATTAATAGACACTAGACAACATACCCACAGGTGTACGAAAGTCGTAGGTAGCCTAGTTTGGCCGCTGTGCCAGTTGGAAGATGAGCTAGGATAAGGCTGAAAATGCCTTACTATACACTGTCAATTTTTTCAGGTGAAAATCTCGATGTCGTCGGATTCGCTCCAAATGTATTTGATTCGATTAATAGACACTAGACAACATACCCACAGGTGTACGAAAGTCGTAGGTAGCCTAGTTTGGCCGCTGTGCCAGTTGGAAGATGAGCTAGGATAAGGCTGAAAATGCCTTACTATACACTGTCAATTTTTTCAGGTGAAAATCTCGATGTCGTCGGATTCACTCCAAATGTATTTGATTCGATTAATATACACTAGACAACATACCCACAGGTGTACGAAAGTCGTAGGTAGCCTAGTTTGGCCGCTGTGCCAGTTGGAAGATGAGCTAGGATAAGGCTGAAAATGCCTTACTATACACTGTCAATTTTTTCAGGTGAAAACCTCGATGTCGTCGGATTCACTCCAAATGTATTTGATTCGATTAATAGACACTAGACAACATACCCACAGGTGTACGAAAGTCGTAGGTAGCCTAGTTTGGCCGCTGTGCCAGTTGGAAGATGAGCTAGGATAAGGCTGAAAATGCCTTCAGGTGAAAATCTCGATGTCGTCGGATTCACTCCAAATGTATTTGATTCGATTAATAGACACTAGACAACATACCCACAGGTGTACGAAAGTCGTAGGTAGCCTAGTTTGGCCGCTGTGCCAGTTGGAAGATGAGCTAGGATAAGGCTGAAAATGCCTTACTATACACTGTCAATTTTTTCAGGTGAAAATCTCGATGTCGTCGGATTCACTCCAAATGTATTTGATTCGATTAATAGACACTAGACAACATACCCACAGGTGTACGAAAGTCGTAGGTAGCCTAGTTTGGCCGCTGTGCCAGTTGGAAGATGAGCTAGGATAAGGCTGAAAATGCCTTACTATACACTGTCAATTTTTTCAGGTGAAAATCTCGATGTCGTCGGATTCGCTCCAAATGTATTTGATTCGATTAATAGACACTAGACAACATACCCACAGGTGTACGAAAGTCGTAGGTAGCCTAGTTTGGCCGCTGTGCCAGTTGGAAGATGAGCTAGGATAAGGCTGAAAATGCCTTACTATACACTGTCAATTTTTTCAGGTGAAAATCTCGATGTCGTCGGATTCACTCCAAATGTATTTGATTCGATTAATATACACTAGACAACATACCCACAGGTGTACGAAAGTCGTAGGTAGCCTAGTTTGGCCGCTGTGCCAGTTGGAAGATGAGCTAGGATAAGGCTGAAAATGCCTTACTATACACTGTCAATTTTTTCAGGTGAAAATCTCGATGTCGTCGGATTCACTCCAAATGTATTTGATTCGATTAATATACACTAGACAACATACCCACAGGTGTACGAAAGTCGTAGGTAGCCTAGTTTGGCCGCTGTGCCAGTTGGAAGATGAGCTAGGATAAGGCTGAAAATGCCTTCAGGTGAAAATCTCGATGTCGTCGGATTCACTCCAAATGTATTTGATTCGATTAACAGACACTAGACAACATACCCACAGGTGTACGAAAGTCGTAGGTGGCCTAGTTTGGCCGCTGTGCCAGTTGGAAGATGAGCTAGGATAAGGCTGAAAATGCCTTCAGGTGAAAATCTCGATGTCGTCGGATTCACTCCAAATGTATTTGATTCGATTAATAGACACTAGACAACATACCCACAGGTGTACGAAAGTCGTAGGTAGCCTAGTTTGGCTGCTGTGCCAGTTGGAAGATGAGCCAGGATAAGGCTGAAAATGCCTTACTATACACTGTCAATTTTTTCAGGTGAAAATCTCGATGTCGTCGGATTCACTCCAAATGTATTTGATTCGATTAATAGACACTATACAACATACCCACAGGTGTACGAAAGTCGTAGGTGGCCTAGTTTGGCTGCTGTGCCAGTTGGAAGATGAGCTAGGATAAGGCTGAAAATGCCTTACTATACACTGTCAATTTTTTCAGGTGAAAATCTCGATGTCGTCGGATTCACTCCAAATGTATTTGATTCGATTAATAGACACTAGAAAACATACCCACAGGTGTACGAAAGTCGTAGGTGGCCTAGTTTGGCCGCTGTGCCAGTTGGAAGATGAGCTAGGATAAGGCTGAAAATGCCTTACTATACACTGTCAATTTTTTCAGGTGAAAATCTCGATGTCGTCGGATTCGCTCCAAATGTATTTAATTCGATTAATAGACACTAGACAACATACCCACAGGTGTACGAAAGTCGTAGGTAGCCTAGTTTGGCCGCTGTGCCAGTTGGAAGATGAGCTAGGATAAGGCTGAAAATGCCTTCAGGTGAAAATCTCGATGTCGTCGGATTCACTCCAAATGTATTTGATTCGATTAACAGACACTAGACAACATACCCACAGGTGTACGAAAGTCGTAGGTGGCCTAGTTTGGCCGCTGTGCCAGTTGGAAGATGAGCTAGGATAAGGCTGAAAATGCCTTCAGGTGAAAATCTCGATGTCGTCGGATTCACTCCAAATGTATTTGATTCGATTAATAGACACTAGACAACATACCCACAGGTGTACGAAAGTCGTAGGTAGCCTAGTTTGGCTGCTGTGCCAGTTGGAAGATGAGCCAGGATAAGGCTGAAAATGCCTTACTATACACTGTCAATTTTTTCAGGTGAAAATCTCGATGTCGTCGGATTCACTCCAAATGTATTTGATTCGATTAATAGACACTATACAACATACCCACAGGTGTACGAAAGTCGTAGGTGGCCTAGTTTGGCTGCTGTGCCAGTTGGAAGATGAGCTAGGATAAGGCTGAAAATGCCTTACTATACACTGTCAATTTTTTCAGGTGAAAATCTCGATGTCGTCGGATTCACTCCAAATGTATTTGATTCGATTAATAGACACTAGAAAACATACCCACAGGTGTACGAAAGTCGTAGGTGGCCTAGTTTGGCCGCTGTGCCAGTTGGAAGATGAGCTAGGATAAGGCTGAAAATGCCTTACTATACACTGTCAATTTTTTCAGGTGAAAATCTCGATGTCGTCGGATTCGCTCCAAATGTATTTAATTCGATTAATAGACACTAGACAACATACCCACAGGTGTACGAAAGTCGTAGGTAGCCTAGTTTGGCCGCTGTGCCAGTTGGAAGATGAGCTAGGATAAGGCTGAAAATGCCTTACTATACACTGTCAATTTTTTCAGGTGAAAATCTCGATGTCGTCGGATTCACTCCAAATGTATTTGATTCGATTAATAGACACTATACAACATACCCACAGGTGTACGAAAGTCGTAGGTGGCCTAGTTTGGTTGCTGTGCCAGTTGGAAGATGAGCTAGGATAAGGCTGAAAATGCCTTACTATACACTGTCAATTTTTTCAGGTGAAAATCTCGATGTCGTCGGATTCACTCCAAATGTATTTGATTCGATTAATAGACACTAGACAACATACCCACAGGTGTACGAAAGTCGTAGGTAGCCTAGTTTGGCCGCTGTGCCAGTTGGAAGATGAGCTAGGATAAGGCTGAAAATGCCTTACTATACACTGTCAATTTTTTCAGGTGAAAATCTCGATGTCGTCGGATTCACTCCAAATGTATTTGATTCGATTAATAGACACTAGACAACATACCCACAGGTGTACGAAAGTCGTAGGTAGCCTAGTTTGGCCGCTGTGCCAGTTGGAAGATGAGCTAGAATAAGGCTGAAAATGCCTTACTATACACTGTCAATTTTTTCAGGTGAAAACCTCGATGTCGTCGGATTCACTCCAAATGTATTTGATTCGATTAATAGACACTAGACAACATACCCACAGGTGTACGAAAGTCGTAGGTAGCCTACTTTGGCCGCTGTGCCAGTTGGAAGATGAGCTAGGATAAGGCTGAAAATGCCCTGTCAATTTTTTCAGGTGAAAATCTCGATGTCGTCGGATTCACTCCAAATGTATTTGATTCGATTAATAGACACTAGACAACATACCCACAGGTGTACGAAAGTCGTAGGTAGCCTAGTTTGGCCGCTGTGCCAGTTGGAAGATGAGCTAGGATAAGGCTGAAAATGCCTTCAGGTGAAAATCTCGATGTCGTCGGATTCACTCCAAATGTATTTGATTCGATTAACAGACACTAGACAACATACCCACAGGTGTACGAAAGTCGTAGGTGGCCTAGTTTGGCCGCTGTGCCAGTTGGAAGATGAGCTAGGATAAGGCTGAAAATGCCTTCAGGTGAAAATCTCGATGTCGTCGGATTCACTCCAAATGTATTTGATTCGATTAATAGACACTAGACAACATACCCACAGGTGTACGAAAGTCGTAGGTAGCCTAGTTTGGCTGCTGTGCCAGTTGGAAGATGAGCCAGGATAAGGCTGAAAATGCCTTACTATACACTGTCAATTTTTTCAGGTGAAAATCTCGATGTCGTCGGATTCACTCCAAATGTATTTGATTCGATTAATAGACACTATACAACATACCCACAGGTGTACGAAAGTCGTAGGTGGCCTAGTTTGGCTGCTGTGCCAGTTGGAAGATGAGCTAGGATAAGGCTGAAAATGCCTTACTATACACTGTCAATTTTTTCAGGTGAAAATCTCGATGTCGTCGGATTCACTCCAAATGTATTTGATTCGATTAATAGACACTAGACAACATACCCACAGGTATACGAAAGTCGTAGGTGGCCTAGTTTGGCAGCTGTGCCAGTTGGAAGATGAGCTAGGATAAGGCTGAAAATGCCTTACTATACACTGTCAATTTTTTCAGGTGAAAATCTCGATGTCGTCGGATTCACTCCAAATGTATTTGATTCGATTAATAGACACTAGACAACATACCCACAGGTGTACGAAAGTCGTAGGTAGCCTAGTTTGGCCGCTGTGCCAGTTGGAAGATGAGCTAGGATAAGGCTGAAAATGCCTTACTATACACTGTCAATTTTTTCAGGTGAAAATCTCGATGTCGTCGGATTCACTCCAAATGTATTTGATTCGATTAATAGACACTAGACAACATACCCACAGGTGTACGAAAGTCGTAGGCAGCCTAGTTTGGCCGCTGTGCCAGTTGGAAGATGAGCTAGGATAAGGCTGAAAATGCCTTACTATACACTGTCAATTTTTTCAGGTGAAAATCTCGATGTCGTCGGATTCACTCCAAATGTATTTGATTCGATTAATAGACACTAGACAACATACCCACAGGTGTACGAAAGTCGTAGGTAGCCTAGTTTGGCCGCTGTGCCAGTTGGAAGATGAGCTAGGATAAGGCTGAAAATGCCTTACTATACACTGTCAATTTTTTCAGGTGAAAATCTCGATGTCGTCGGATTCACTCCAAATGTATTTGATTCGATTAATAGACACTAGACAACATACCCACAGGTGTACGAAAGTCGTAGGCAGCCTAGTTTGGCCGCTGTGCCAGTTGGAAGATGAGCTAGGATAAGGCTGAAAATGCCTTACTATACACTGTCAATTTTTTCAGGTGAAAATCTCGATGTCGTCGGATTCACTCCAAATGTATTTGATTCGATTAATAGACACTAGACAACATACCCACAGGTGTACGAAAGTCGTAGGTAGCCTAGTTTGGCCGCTGTGCCAGTTGGAAGATGAGCTAGGATAAGGCTGAAAATGCCTTACTATACACTGTCAATTTTTTCAGGTGAAAATCTCGATGTCGTCGGATTCACTCCAAATGTATTTGATTCGATTAATAGACACTAGACAACATACCCACAGGTGTACGAAAGTCGTAGGTAGCCTAGTTTGGCCGCTGTGCCAGTTGGAAGATGAGCTAGGATAAGGCTGAAAATGCCTTACTATACACTGTCAATTTTTTCAGGTGAAAATCTCGATGTCGTCGGATTCACTCCAAATGTATTTGATTCGATTAATAGACACTAGGCAACATACCCACAGGTGTACGAAAGTCGTAGGTAGCCTAGTTTGGCCGCTGTGCCAGTTGGAAGATGAGCTAGGATAAGGCTGAAAATGCCTTACTATACACTGTCAATTTTTTCAGGTGAAAATCTCGATGTCGTCGGATTCACTCCAAATGTATTTGATTCGATTAATAGACACTAGACAACATACCCACAGGTGTACGAAAGTCGTAGGTAGCCTAGTTTGGCCGCTGTGCCAGTTGGAAGATGAGCTAGGATAAGGCTGAAAATGCCTTACTATACACTGTCAATTTTTTCAGGTGAAAATCTCGATGTCGTCGGATTCACTCCAAATGTATTTGATTCGATTAATAGACACTAGACAACATACCCACAGGTGTACGAAAGTCGTAGGTAGCCTAGTTTGGCCGCTGTGCCAGTTGGAAGATGAGCTAGGATAAGGCTGAAAATGCCTTACTATACACTGTCAATTTTTTCAGGTGAAAATCTCGATGTCGTCGGATTCACTCCAAATGTATTTGATTCGATTAATAGACACTAGACAACATACCCACAGGTGTACGAAAGTCGTAGGTGGCCTAGTTTGGCCGCTGTGCCAGTTGGAAGATGAGCTAGGATAAGGCTGAAAATGCCTTACTATACACTGTCAATTTTTTCAGGTGAAAATCTCGATGTCGTCGGATTCACTCCAAATGTATTTGATTCGATTAATAGACACTAGACAACATACCCACAGGTGTACGAAAGTCGTAGGTAGCCTAGTTTGGCCGCTGTGCCAGTTGGAAGATGAGCTAGGATAAGGCTGAAAATGCCTTACTATACACTGTCAATTTTTTCAGGTGAAAATCTCGATGTCGTCGGATTCACTCCAAATGTATTTGATTCGATTAATAGACACTAGACAACATACCCACAGGTGTACGAAAGTCGTAGGTAGCCTAGTTTGGCCGCTGTGCCAGTTGGAAGATGAGCTAGGATAAGGCTGAAAATGCCTTACTATACACTGTCAATTTTTTCAGGTGAAAATCTCGATGTCGTCGGATTCACTCCAAATGTATTTGATTCGATTAATAGACACTAGACAACATACCCACAGGTGTACGAAAGTCGTAGGTAGCCTAGTTTGGCCGCTGTGCCAGTTGGAAGATGAGCTAGGATAAGGCTGAAAATGCCTTACTATACACTGTCAATTTTTTCAGGTGAAAATCTCGATGTCGTCGGATTCACTCCAAATGTATTTGATTCGATTAATAGACACTAGACAACATACCCACAGGTGTACGAAAGTCGTAGGTAGCCTAGTTTGGCCGCTGTGCCAGTTGGAAGATGAGCTAGGATAAGGCTGAAAATGCCTTACTATACACTGTCAATTTTTTCAGGTGAAAATCTCGATGTCGTCGGATTCACTCCAAATGTATTTGATTCGATTAATAGACACTAGACAACATACCCACAGGTGTACGAAAGTCGTAGGTAGCCTAGTTTGGCCGCTGTGCCAGTTGGAAGATGAGCTAGGATAAGGCTGAAAATGCCTTACTATACACTGTCAATTTTTTCAGGTGAAAATCTCGATGTCGTCGGATTCACTCCAAATGTATTTGATTCGATTAATAGACACTAGACAACATACCCACAGGTGTACGAAAGTCGTAGGTAGCCTAGTTTGGCCGCTGTGCCAGTTGGAAGATGAGCTAGGATAAGGCTGAAAATGCATTACTATACACTGTCAATTTTTTCAGGTGAAAATCTCGATGTCGTCGGATTCACTCCAAATGTATTTGATTCGATTAATAGACACTAGACAACATACCCACAGGTGTACGAAAGTCGTAGGTAGCCTAGTTTGGCCGCTGTGCCAGTTGGAAGATGAGCTAGGATAAGGCTGAAAATGCCTTACTATACACTGTCAATTTTTTCAGGTGAAAATCTCGATGTCGTCGGATTCACTCCAAATGTATTTGATTCGATTAATAGACACTAGACAACATACATACAGGTGTACGAAAGTCGTAGGTAGCCTAGTTTGGCCGCTGTGCCAGTTGGAAGATGAGCTAGGATAAGGCTGAAAATGCCTTACTATACACTGTCAATTTTTTCAGGTGAAAATCTCGATGTCGTCGGATTCACTCCAAATGTATTTGATTCGATTAATAGACACTAGACAACATACCCACAGGTGTACGAAAGTCGTAGGTAGCCTAGTTTGGCCGCTGTGCCAGTTGGAAGATGAGCTAGGATAAGGCTGAAAATGCCTTACTATACACTGTCAATTTTTTCAGGTGAAAATCTCGATGTCGTCGGATTCACTCCAAATGTATTTGATTCGATTAATAGACACTAGACAACATACCCACAGGTGTACGAAAGTCGTAGGTAGCCTAGTTTGGCTGCTGTGCCAGTTGGAAGATGAGCTAGGATAAGGCTGAAAAAACCTTACTATACACTGTCAATTTTTTCAGGTGAAAATCTCGATGTCGTCGGATTCACTCCAAATGTATTTGATTCGATTAATAGACACTAGACAACATACCCACAGGTGTACGAAAGTCGTAGGTAGCCTAGTTTGGCCGCTGTGCCAGTTGGAAGATGAGCTAGGATAAGGCTGAAAATGCCTTACTATACACTGTCAATTTTTTCAGGTGAAAATCTCGATGTCGTCGGATTCACTCCAAATGTATTTGATTCGATTAATAGACACTAGACAACATACCCACAGGTGTACGAAAGTCGTAGGTGGCCTAGTTTGGCCGCTGTGCCAGTTGGAAGATGAGCTAGGATAAGGCTGAAAATGCCTTACTATACACTGTCAATTTTTTCAGGTGAAAATCTCGATGTCGTCGGATTCACTCCAAATGTATTTGATTCGATTAATAGACACTAGACAACATACCCACAGGTGTACGAAAGTCGTAGGTAGCCTAGTTTGGCCGCTGTGCCAGTTGGAAGATGAGCTAGGATAAGGCTGAAAATGCCTTACTATACACTGTCAATTTTTTCAGGTGAAAATCTCGATGTCGTCGGATTCACTCCAAATGTATTTGATTCGATTAATAGACACTAGACAACATACCCACAGGTGTACGAAAGTCGTAGGTAGCCTAGTTTGGCCGCTGTGCCAGTTGGAAGATGAGCTAGGATAAGGCTGAAAATGCCTTACTATACACTGTCAATTTTTTCAGGTGAAATTCTCGATGTCGTCGGATTCACTCCAAATGTATTTGATTCGATTAATAGACACTAGACAACATACCCACAGGTGTACGAAAGTCGTAGGTAGCCTAGTTTGGCCGCTGTGCCAGTTGGAAGATGAGCTAGGATAAGGCTGAAAATGCCTTACTATACACTGTCAATTTTTTCAGGTGAAAATCTCGATGTCGTCGGATTCACTCCAAATGTATTTGATTCGATTAATAGACACTAGACAACATACCCACAGGTGTACGAAAGTCGTAGGTAGCCTAGTTTGGCCGCTGTGCCAGTTGGCAGATGAGCTAGGATAAGGCTGAAAATGCCTTACTATACACTGTCAATTTTTTCAGGTGAAAATCTCGATGTCGTCGGATTCACTCCAAATGTATTTGATTCGATTAATAGACACTAGACAACATACCCACAGGTGTACGAAAGTCGTAGGTAGCCTAGTTTGGCCGCTGTGCCAGTTGGAAGATGAGCTAGGATAAGGCTGAAAATGCCTTACTATACACTGTCAATTTTTTCAGGTGAAAATCTCGATGTCGTCGGATTCACTCCAAATGTATTTGATTCGATTAATAGACACTAGACAACATACCCACAGGTGTACGAAAGTCGTAGGTAGCCTAGTTTGGCCGCTGTGCCAGTTGGAAGATGAGCTAGGATAAGGCTGAAAATGCCTTACTATACACTGTCAATTTTTTCAGGTGAAATTCTCGATGTCGTCGGATTCACTCCAAATGTATTTGATTCGATTAATATACACTAGACAACATACCCACAGGTGTACGAAGGTCGTAGGTGGCCTAGTTTGGCCGCTGTGCCAGTTGGAAGATGAGCTAGGATAAGGCTGAAAATGCCTTACTATACACTGTCAATTTTTTCAGGTGAAAATCTCGATGTCGTCGGATTCACTCCAAATGTATTTGATTCGATTAATAGACACTAGACAACATACCCACAGGTGTACGAAAGTCGTAGGTAGCCTAGTTTGGCCGCTGTGCCAGTTGGAAGATGAGCTAGGATAAGGCTGAAAATGCCTTACTATACGCTGTCAATTTTTTCAGGTGAAATTCTCGATGTCGTCGGATTCACTCCAAATGTATTTGATTCGATTAATAGACACTAGACAACATACCCACAGGTGTACGAAAGTCGTAGGTAGCCTAGTTTGGCCGCTGTGCCAGTTGGAAGATGAGCTAGGATAAGGCTGAAAATGCCTTACTAAACACTGTCGATTTTTTCAGGTGAAAATCTCGATGTCGTCGGATTCACTCCAAATGTATTTGATTCGATTAATAGACACTAGACAACATACCCACAGGTGTACGAAAGTCGTAGGTGGCCTAGTTTGGCCGCTGTGCCAGTTGGAAGATGAGCTAGGATAAGGCTGAAAATGCCTTACTATACACTGTCAATTTTTTCAGGTGAAAATCTCGATGTCGTCGGATTCACTCCAAATGTATTTGATTCGATTAATAGACACTAGACAACATACCCACAGGTGTACGAAAGTCGTAGGTAGCCTAGTTTGGCCGCTGTGCCAGTTGGAAGATGAGCTAGGATAAGGCTGAAAATGCCTTACTATACACTGTCAATTTTTTCAGGTGAAATTCTCGATGTCGTCGGATTCACTCCAAATGTATTTGATTCGATTAATATACACTAGACAACATACCCACAGGTGTACGAAAGTCGTAGGTAGCCTAGTTTGGCCGCTGTGCCAGTTGGAAGATGAGCTAGGATAAGGCTGAAAATGCCTTACTATACGCTGTCAATTTTTTCAGGTGAAATTCTCGATGTCGTCGGATTCACTCCAAATGTATTTGATTCGATTAATAGACACTAGACAACATACCCACAGGTGTACGAAAGTCGTAGGTAGCCTAGTTTGGCCGCTGTGCCAGTTGGAAGATGAGCTAGGATAAGGCTGAAAATGCCTTACTATACGCTGTCAATTTTTTCAGGTGAAATTCTCGATGTCGTCGGATTCACTCCAAATGTATTTGATTCGATTAATAGACACTAGACAACATACCCACAGGTGTACGAAAGTCGTAGGTAGCCTAGTTTGGCCGCTGTGCCAGTTGGAAGATGAGCTAGGATAAGGCTGAAAATGCCTTACTATACACTGTCAATTTTTTCAGGTGAAAATCTCGATGTCGTCGGATTCACTCCAAATGTATTTGATTCGATTAATAGACACTAGACAACATACCCACAGGTGTACGAAAGTCGTAGGTAGCCTAGTTTGGCCGCTGTGCCAGTTGGAAGATGAGCTAGGATAAGGCTGAAAATGCCTTACTATACACTGTCAATTTTTTCAGGTGAAAATCTCGATGTCGTCGGATTCACTCCAAATGTATTTGATTCGATTAATAGACACTAGACAACATACCCACAGGTGTACGAAAGTCGTAGGTAGCCTAGTTTGGCCGCTGTGCCAGTTGGAAGATGAGCTAGGATAAGGCTGAAAATGCCTTACTATACACTGTCAATTTTTTCAGGTGAAAATCTCGATGTCGTCGGATTCACTCCAAATGTATTTGATTCGATTAATAGACACTAGACAACATACCCACAGGTGTACGAAAGTCGTAGGTAGCCTAGTTTGGCCGCTGTGCCAGTTGGAAGATGAGCTAGGATAAGGCTGAAAATGCCTTACTATACACTGTCAATTTTTTCAGGTGAAAATCTCTATGTCGTCGGATTCACTCCAAATGTATTTGATTCGATTAATAGACACTAGACAACATACCCACAGGTGTACGAAAGTCGTAGGTAGCCTAGTTTGGCCGCTGTGCCAGTTGGAAGATGAGCTAGGATAAGGCTGAAAAAGCCTTACTATACACTGTCAATTTTTTCAGGTGAAAATCTCGATGTCGTCGGATTCACTCCAAATGTATTTGATTCGATTAATAGACACTAGACAACATACCCACAGGTGTACGAAAGTCGTAGGTAGCCTAGTTTGGCCGCTGTGCCAGTTGGAAGATGAGCTAGGATAAGGCTGAAAATGCCTTACTATACACTGTCAATTTTTTCAGGTGAAAATCTCGATGTCGTCGGATTCACTCCAAATGTATTTGATTCGATTAATAGACACTAGACAACATACCCACAGGTGTACGAAAGTCGTAGGTAGCCTAGTTTGGCCGCTGTGCCAGTTGGAAGATGAGCTAGGATAAGGCTGAAAATGCCTTACTATACACTGTCAATTTTTTCAGGTGAAAATCTCGATGTCGTCGGATTCACTCCAAATGTATTTGATTCGATTAATAGACACTAGACAACATACCCACAGGTGTACGAAAGTCGTAGGTAGCCTAGTTTGGCTGCTGTGCCAGTTGGAAGATGAGCTAGGATAAGGCTGAAAAAGCCTTACTATACACTGTCAATTTTTTCAGGTGAAAATCTCGATGTCGTCGGATTCACTCCAAATGTATTTGATTCGATTAATAGACACTAGACAACATACCCACAGGTGTACGAAAGTCGTAGGTAGCCTAGTTTGGCCGCTGTGCCAGTTGGAAGATGAGCTAGGATAAGGCTGAAAATGCCTTACTAAACACTGTCGATTTTTTCAGGTGAAAATCTCGATGTCGTCGGATTCACTCCAAATGTATTTGATTCGATTAATAGACACTAGACAACATACCCACAGGTGTACGAAAGTCGTAGGTAGCCTAGTTTGGCCGCTGTGCCAGTTGGAAGATGAGCTAGGATAAGGCTGAAAATGCCTTACTATACACTGTCAATTTTTTCAGGTGAAAATCTCGATGTCGTCGGATTCACTCCAAATGTATTTGATTCGATTAATAGACACTAGACAACATACCCACAGGTGTACGAAAGTCGTAGGTAGCCTAGTTTGGCCGCTGTGCCAGTTGGAAGATGAGCTAGGATAAGGCTGAAAATGCCTTACTATACACTGTCAATTTTTTCAGGTGAAAATCTCGATGTCGTCGGATTCACTCCAAATGTATTTGATTCGATTAATAGACACTAGACAACATACCCACAGGTGTACGAAAGTCGTAGGTAGCCTAGTTTGGCCGCTGTGCCAGTTGGAAGATGAGCTAGGATAAGGCTGAAAATGCCTTACTATACACTGTCAATTTTTTCAGGTGAAAATCTCGATGTCGTCGGATTCACTCCAAATGTATTTGATTCGATTAATAGACACTAGACAACATACATACAGGTGTACGAAAGTCGTAGGTAGCCTAGTTTGGCCGCTGTGCCAGTTGGAAGATGAGCTAGGATAAGGCTGAAAATGCCTTACTATACACTGTCAATTTTTTCAGGTGAAAATCTCGATGTCGTCGGATTCACTCCAAATGTATTTGATTCGATTAATAGACACTAGACAACATACCCACAGGTGTACGAAAGTCGTAGGTAGCCTAGTTTGGCCGCTGTGCCAGTTGGAAGATGAGCTAGGATAAGGCTGAAAATGCCTTACTATACACTGTCAATTTTTTCAGGTGAAAATCTCGATGTCGTCGGATTCACTCCAAATGTATTTGATTCGATTAATAGACACTAGACAACATACCCACAGGTGTACGAAAGTCGTAGGTAGCCTAGTTTGGCCGCTGTGCCAGTTGGAAGATGAGCTAGGATAAGGCTGAAAATGCCTTACTAAACACTGTCGATTTTTTCAGGTGAAAATCTCGATGTCGTCGGATTCACTCCAAATGTATTTGATTCGATTAATAGACACTAGACAACATACCCACAGGTGTACGAAAGTCGTAGGTAGCCTAGTTTGGCCGCTGTGCCAGTTGGAAGATGAGCTAGGATAAGGCTGAAAATGCCTTACTATACACTGTCAATTTTTTCAGGTGAAAATCTCGATGTCGTCGGATTCACTCCAAATGTATTTGATTCGATTAATAGACACTAGACAACATACCCACAGGTGTACGAAAGTCGTAGGTAGCCTAGTTTGGCCGCTGTGCCAGTTGGAAGATGAGCTAGGATAAGGCTGAAAATGCCTTACTATACACTGTCGATTTTTTCAGGTGAAAATCTCGATGTCGTCGGATTCACTCCAAATGTATTTGATTCGATTAATAGACACTAGACAACATACCCACAGGTGTACGAAAGTCGTAGGTAGCCTAGTTTGGCTGCTGTGCCAGTTGGAAGATGAGCTAGGATAAGGCTGAAAAAGCCTTACTATACACTGTCAATTTTTTCAGGTGAAAATCTCGATGTCGTCGGATTCACTCCAAATGTATTTGATTCGATTAATAGACACTAGACAACATACCCACAGGTGTACGAAAGTCGTAGGTAGCCTAGTTTGGCCGCTGTGCCAGTTGGAAGATGAGCTAGGATAAGGCTGAAAATGCCTTACTAAACACTGTCGATTTTTTCAGGTGAAAATCTCGATGTCGTCGGATTCACTCCAAATGTATTTGATTCGATTAATAGACACTAGACAACATACCCACATGTGTACGAAAGTCGTAGGTAGCCTAGTTTGGCCGCTGTGCCAGTTGGAAGATGAGCTAGGATAAGGCTGAAAATGCCTTACTATACACTGTCAATTTTTTCAGGTGAAAATCTCGATGTCGTCGGATTCACTCCAAATGTATTTGATTCGATTAATAGACACTAGACAACATACCCACAGGTGTACGAAAGTCGTAGGTAGCCTAGTTTGGCCGCTGTGCCAGTTGGAAGATGAGCTAGGATAAGGCTGAAAATGCCTTACTATACACTGTCAATTTTTTCAGGTGAAAATCTCGATGTCGTCGGATTCACTCCAAATGTATTTGATTCGATTAATAGACACTAGACAACATACCCACAGGTGTACGAAAGTCGTAGGTAGCCTAGTTTGGCCGCTGTGCCAGTTGGAAGATGAGCTAGGATAAGGCTGAAAATGCCTTACTAAACACTGTCGATTTTTTCAGGTGAAAATCTCGATGTCGTCGGATTCACTCCAAATGTATTTGATTCGATTAATAGACACTAGACAACATACCCACATGTGTACGAAAGTCGTAGGTAGCCTAGTTTGGCCGCTGTGCCAGTTGGAAGATGAGCTAGGATAAGGCTGAAAATGCCTTACTATACACTGTCAATTTTTTCAGGTGAAAATCTCGATGTCGTCGGATTCACTCCAAATGTATTTGATTCGATTAATAGACACTAGACAACATACCCACAGGTGTACGAAAGTCGTAGGTAGCCTAGTTTGGCCGCTGTGCCAGTTGGAAGATGAGCTAGGATAAGGCTGAAAATGCCTTACTATACACTGTCAATTTTTTCAGGTGAAAATCTCGATGTCGTCGGATTCACTCCAAATGTATTTGATTCGATTAATAGACACTAGACAACATACCCACAGGTGTACGAAAGTCGTAGGTAGCCTAGTTTGGCCGCTGTGCCAGTTGGAAGATGAGCTAGGATAAGGCTGAAAATGCCTTACTATACACTGTCAATTTTTTCAGGTGAAAATCTCGATGTCGTCGGATTCACTCCAAATGTATTTGATTCGATTAATAGACACTAGACAACATACCCACAGGTGTACGAAAGTCGTAGGTAGCCTAGTTTGGCCGCTGTGCCAGTTGGAAGATGAGCTAGGATAAGGCTGAAAAAGCCTTACTATACACTGTCAATTTTTTCAGGTGAAAATCTCGATGTCGTCGGATTCACTCCAAATGTATTTGATTCGATTAATAGACACTAGACAACATACCCACAGGTGTACGAAAGTCGTAGGTGGCCTAGTTTGGCCGCTGTGCCAGTTGGAAGATGAGCTAGGATAAGGCTGAAAATGCCTTACTATACACTGTCAATTTTTTCAGGTGAAAATCTCGATGTCGTCGGATTCACTCCAAATGTATTTGATTCGATTAATAGACACTAGACAACATACCCACAGGTGTACGAAAGTCGTAGGTAGCCTAGTTTGGCCGCTGTGCCAGTTGGAAGATGAGCTAGGACAAGGCTGAAAATGCCTTACTATACACTGTCAATTTTTTCAGGTGAAAATCTCGATGTCGTCGGATTCACTCCAAATGTATTTGATTCGATTAATAGACACTAGACAACATACCCACAGGTGTACGAAAGTCGTAGGTAGCCTAGTTTGGCCGCTGTGCCAGTTGGAAGATGAGCTAGGATAAGGCTGAAAATGCCTTACTATACACTGTCAATTTTTTCAGGTGAAATTCTCGATGTCGTCGGATTCACTCCAAATGTATTTGATTCGATTAATATACACTAGACAACATACCCACAGGTGTACGAAAGTCGTAGGTGGCCTAGTTTGGCCGCTGTGCCAGTTGGAAGATGAGCTAGGATAAGGCTGAAAATGCCTTACTATACACTGTCAATTTTTTCAGGTGAAAATCTCGATGTCGTCGGATTCACTCCAAATGTATTTGATTCGATTAATAGACACTAGACAACATACCCACAGGTGTACGAAAGTCGTAGGTAGCCTAGTTTGGCCGCTGTGCCAGTTGGAAGATGAGCTAGGATAAGGCTGAAAATGCCTTACTATACACTGTCAATTTTTTCAGGTGAAAATCTCGATGTCGTCGGATTCACTCCAAATGTATTTGATTCGATTAATAGACACTAGACAACATACCCACAGGTGTACGAAAGTCGTAGGTAGCCTAGTTTGGCCGCTGTGCCAGTTGGAAGATGAGCTAGGACAAGGCTGAAAATGCCTTACTATACACTGTCAATTTTTTCAGGTGAAAATCTCGATGTCGTCGGATTCACTCCAAATGTATTTGATTCGATTAATAGACACTAGACAACATACCCACAGGTGTACGAAAGTCGTAGGTAGCCTAGTTTGGCCGCTGTGCCAGTTGGAAGATGAGCTAGGATAAGGCTGAAAATGCCTTACTATACACTGTCAATTTTTTCAGGTGAAAATCTCGATGTCGTCGGATTCACTCCAAATGTATTTGATTCGGTTAATAGACACTAGACAACATACCCACAGGTGTACGAAAGTCGTAGGTGGCCTAGTTTGGCCGCTGTGCCAGTTGGAAGATGAGCTAGGATAAGGCTGAAAATGCCTTACTATACACTGTCAATTTTTTCAGGTGAAATTCTCGATGTCGTCGGATTCACTCCAAATGTATTTGATTCGATTAATAGACACTAGACAACATACCCACAGGTGTAC
Organism: Eristalis pertinax; assembly: GCA_907269125.1. Lineage (NCBI taxonomy): Eukaryota > Metazoa > Arthropoda > Insecta > Diptera > Syrphidae > Eristalis > Eristalis pertinax. The sequence continues at coordinate 5,121,861 of OU026146.1, forward strand.
GAAAGTCGTAGGTAGCCTAGTTTGGCCGCTGTGCCAGTTGGAAGATGAGCTAGGATAAGGCTGAAAATGCCTTACTATACACTGTCAATTTTTTCAGGTGAAAATCTCGATGTCGTCGGATTCACTCCAAATGTATTTGATTCGATTAATAGACACTAGACAACATACCCACAGGTGTACGAAAGTCGTAGGTAGCCTAGTTTGGCCGCTGTGCCAGTTGGAAGATGAGCTAGGATAAGGCTGAAAATGCCTTACTATACACTGTCAATTTTTTCAGGTGAAATTCTCGATGTCGTCGGATTCACTCCAAATGTATTTGATTCGATTAATATACACTAGACAACATAACCACAGGTGTACGAAAGTCGTAGGTAGCCTAGTTTGGCCGCTGTGCCAGTTGGAAGATGAGCTAGGATAAGGCTGAAAATGCCTTACTATACGCTGTCAATTTTTTCAGGTGAAATTCTCGATGTCGTCGGATTCACTCCAAATGTATTTGATTCGATTAATATACACTAGACAACATACCCACAGGTGTACGAAAGTCGTAGGTAGCCTAGTTTGGCCGCTGTGCCAGTTGGAAGATGAGCTAGGATAAGGCTGAAAATGCCTTACTATACGCTGTCAATTTTTTCAGGTGAAATTCTCGATGTCGTCGGATTCACTCCAAATGTATTTGATTCGATTAATAGACACTAGACAACATACCCACAGGTGTACGAAAGTCGTAGGTAGCCTAGTTTGGCCGCTGTGCCAGTTGGAAGATGAGCTAGGATAAGGCTGAAAATGCCTTACTATACACTGTCAATTTTTTCAGGTGAAAATCTCGATGTCGTCGGATTCACTCCAAATGTATTTGATTCGATTAATAGACACTAGACAACATACCCACAGGTGTACGAAAGTCGTAGGTAGCCTAGTTTGGCCGCTGTGCCAGTTGGAAGATGAGCTAGGATAAGGCTGAAAATGCCTTACTATACACTGTCAATTTTTTCAGGTGAAAATCTCGATGTCGTCGGATTCACTCCAAATGTATTTGATTCGATTAATAGACACTAGACAACATACCCACAGGTGTACGAAAGTCGTAGGTAGCCTAGTTTGGCCGCTGTGCCAGTTGGAAGATGAGCTAGGATAAGGCTGAAAATGCCTTACTATACACTGTCAATTTTTTCAGGTGAAAATCTCGATGTCGTCGGATTCACTCCAAATGTATTTGATTCGATTAATAGACACTAGACAACATACCCACATGTGTACGAAAGTCGTAGGTAGCCTAGTTTGGCCGCTGTGCCAGTTGGAAGATGAGCTAGGATAAGGCTGAAAATGCCTTACTATACACTGTCAATTTTTTCAGGTGAAAATCTCTATGTCGTCGGATTCACTCCAAATGTATTTGATTCGATTAATAGACACTAGACAACATACCCACAGGTGTACGAAAGTCGTAGGTAGCCTAGTTTGGCCGCTGTGCCAGTTGGAAGATGAGCTAGGATAAGGCTGAAAATGCCTTACTATACACTGTCAATTTTTTCAGGTGAAAATCTCGATGTCGTCGGATTCACTCCAAATGTATTTGATTCGATTAATAGACACTAGACAACATACCCACAGGTGTACGAAAGTCGTAGGTAGCCTAGTTTGGCCGCTGTGCCAGTTGGAAGATGAGCTAGGATAAGGCTGAAAAAGCCTTACTATACACTGTCAATTTTTTCAGGTGAAAATCTCGATGTCGTCGGATTCACTCCAAATGTATTTGATTCGATTAATAGACACTAGACAACATACCCACAGGTGTACGAAAGTCGTAGGTAGCCTAGTTTGGCCGCTGTGCCAGTTGGAAGATGAGCTAGGATAAGGCTGAAAATGCCTTACTATACACTGCCAATTTTTTCAGGTGAAAATCTCGATGTCGTCGGATTCACTCCAAATGTATTTGATTCGATTAATAGACACTAGACAACATACCCACAGGTGTACGAAAGTCGTAGGTAGCCTAGTTTGGCCGCTGTGCCAGTTGGAAGATGAGCTAGGATAAGGCTGAAAATGCCTTACTATACACTGTCAATTTTTTCAGGTGAAAATCTCGATGTCGTCGGATTCACTCCAAATGTATTTGATTCGATTAATAGACACTAGACAACATACCCACAGGTGTACGAAAGTCGTAGGTAGCCTAGTTTGGCCGCTGTGCCAGTTGGAAGATGAGCTAGGACAAGGCTGAAAATGCCTTACTATACACTGTCAATTTTTTCAGGTGAAAATCTCGATGTCGTCGGATTCACTCCAAATGTATTTGATTCGATTAATAGACACTAGACAACATACCCACAGGTGTACGAAAGTCGTAGGTAGCCTAGTTTGGCCGCTGTGCCAGTTGGAAGATGAGCTAGGATAAGGCTGAAAATGCCTTACTATACACTGTCAATTTTTTCAGGTGAAAATCTCGATGTCGTCGGATTCACTCCAAATGTATTTGATTCGATTAATAGACACTAGACAACATACCCACAGGTGTACGAAAGTCGTAGGTAGCCTAGTTTGGCCGCTGTGCCAGTTGGAAGATGAGCTAGGATAAGGCTGAAAATGCCTTACTATACACTGTCAATTTTTTCAGGTGAAAATCTCGATGTCGTCGGATTCACTCCAAATGTATTTGATTCGATTAATAGACACTAGACAACATACCCACAGGTGTACGAAAGTCGTAGGTAGCCTAGTTTGGCCGCTGTGCCAGTTGGAAGATGAGCTAGGATAAGGCTGAAAATGCCTTACTATACACTGTCAATTTTTTCAGGTGAAAATCTCGATGTCGTCGGATTCACTCCAAATGTATTTGATTCGATTAATAGACACTAGACAACATACCCACAGGTGTACGAAAGTCGTAGGTAGCCTAGTTTGGCCGCTGTGCCAGTTGGAAGATGAGCTAGGATAAGGCTGAAAATGCCTTACTAAACACTGTCGATTTTTTCAGGTGAAAATCTCGATGTCGTCGGATTCACTCCAAATGTATTCGATTCGATTAATAGACACTAGACAACATACCCACAGGTGTACGAAAGTCGTAGGTAGCCTAGTTTGGCCGCTGTGCCAGTTGGAAGATGAGCTAGGATAAGGCTGAAAATGCCTTACTATACACTGTCAATTTTTTCAGGTGAAAATCTCGATGTCGTCGGATTCACTCCAAATGTATTTGATTCGATTAATAGACACTAGACAACATACCCACAGGTGTACGAAAGTCGTAGGTAGCCTAGTTTGGCCGCTGTGCCAGTTGGAAGATGAGCTAGGATAAGGCTGAAAATGCCTTACTATACACTGTCAATTTTTTCAGGTGAAAATCTCGATGTCGTCGGATTCACTCCAAATGTATTTGATTCGATTAATAGACACTAGACAACATACCCACAGGTGTACGAAAGTCGTAGGTAGCCTAGCTTGGCCGCTGTGCCAGTTGGAAGATGAGCTAGGATAAGGCTGAAAATGCCTTACTATACACTGTCAATTTTTTCAGGTGAAAATCTCGATGTCGTCGGATTCACTCCAAATGTATTTGATTCGATTAATAGACACTAGACAACATACCCACAGGTGTACGAAAGTCGTAGGTAGCCTAGTTTGGCCGCTGTGCCAGTTGGAAGATGAGCTAGGATAAGGCTGAAAATGCCTTACTATACACTGTCAATTTTTTCAGGTGAAAATCTCGATGTCGTCGGATTCACTCCAAATGTATTTGATTCGATTAATAGACACTAGACAACATACCCACAGGTGTACGAAAGTCGTAGGTAGCCTAGTTTGGCCGCTGTGCCAGTTGGAAGATGAGCTAGGATAAGGCTGAAAATGCCTTACTATACACTGTCAATTTTTTCAGGCGAAAATCTCGATGTCGTCGGATTCACTCCAAATGTATTTGATTCGATTAATAGACACTAGACAACATACCCACAGGTGTACGAAAGTCGTAGGTAGCCTAGTTTGGCCGCTGTGCCAGTTGGAAGATGAGCTAGGATAAGGCTGAAAATGCCTTACTATACACTGTCAATTTTTTCAGGTGAAATTCTCGATGTCGTCGGATTCACTCCAAATGTATTTGATTCGATTAATAGACACTAGACAACATACCCACAGGTGTACGAAAGTCGTAGGTAGCCTAGTTTGGCCGCTGTGCCAGTTGGAAGATGAGCTAGGATAAGGCTGAAAATGCCTTACTATACACTGTCAATTTTTTCAGGTGAAATTCTCGATGTCGTCGGATTCACTCCAAATGTATTTGATTCGATTAATATACACTAGACAACATACCCACAGGTGTACGAAAGTCGTAGGTAGCCTAGTTTGGCCGCTGTGCCAGTTGGAAGATGAGCTAGGATAAGGCTGAAAATGCCTTACTATACACTGTCAATTTTTTCAGGTGAAATTCTAGATGTCGTCGGATTCACTCCAAATGTATTTGATTCGATTAATATACACTAGACAACATACCCACAGGTGTACGAAAGTCGTAGGTAGCCTAGTTTGGCCGCTGTGCCAGTTGGAAGATGAGCTAGGATAAGGCTGAAAATGCCTTACTATACACTGTCAATTTTTTCAGGTGAAAATCTCGATGTCGTCGGATTCACTCCAAATGTATTTGATTCGATTAATAGACACTAGACAACATACCCACAGGTGTACGAAAGTCGTAGGTAGGCTAGTTTGGCCGCTGTGCCAGTTGGAAGATGAGCTAGGATAAGGCTGAAAATGCCTTACTATACACTGTCAATTTTTTCAGGTGAAATTCTCGATGTCGTCGGATTCACTCCAAATGTATTTGATTCGATTAATATACACTAGACAACATACCCACAGGTGTACGAAAGTCGTAGGTGGCCTAGTTTGGCCGCTGTGCCAGTTGGAAGATGAGCTAGGATAAGGCTGAAAATGCCTTACTATACACTGTCAATTTTTTCAGGTGAAAATCTCGATGTCGTCGGATTCACTCCAAATGTATTTGATCCGATTAATAGACACTAGACAACATACCCACAGGTGTACGAAAGTCGTAGGTAGCCTAGTTTGGCCGCTGTGCCAGTTGGAAGATGAGCTAGGATAAGGCTGAAAATGCCTTACTATACACTGTCAATTTTTTCAGGTGAAAATCTCGATGTCGTCGGATTCACTCCAAATGTATTTGATTCGATTAATAGACACTAGACAACATACCCACAGGTGTACGAAAGTCGTAGGTAGCCTAGTTTGGCCGCTGTGCCAGTTGGAAGATGAGCTAGGATAAGGCTGAAAATGCCTTACTATACACTGTCAATTTTTTCAGGTGAAAATCTCGATGTCGTCGGATTCACTCCAAATGTATTTGATTCGATTAATATACACTAGACAACATACCCACAGGTGTACGAAAGTCGTAGGTAGCCTAGTTTGACCGCTGTGCCGGTTGGAAGATGAGCTAGGATAAGGCTGAAAATGCCTTACTATACACTGTCAATTTTTTCAGGTGAAATTCTAGATGTCGTCGGATTCACTCCAAATGTATTTGATTCGATTAATAGACACTAGACAACATACCCACAGGTGTACGAAAGTCGTAGGTAGCCTAGTTTGACCGCTGTGCCAGTTGGAAGATGAGCTAGGATAAGGCTGAAAATGCCTTACTATACACTGTCAATTTTTTCAGGTGAAAATCTCGATGTCGTCGGATTCACTCCAAATGTATTTGATTCGATTAATAGACACTAGACAACATACCCACAGGTGTACGAAAGTCGTAGGTAGCCTAGTTTGGCCGCTGTGCCAGTTGGAAGATGAGCTAGGATAAGGCTGAAAATGCCTTACTATACACTGTCAATTTTTTCAGGTGAAAATCTCGATGTCGTCGGATTCACTCCAAATGTATTTGATTCGATTAATAGACACTAAACAACATACCCACAGGTGTACGAAAGTCGTAGGTAGCCTAGTTTGACCGCTGTGCCAGTTGGAAGATGAGCTAGGATAAGGCTGAAAATGCCTTACTATACACTGTCAATTTTTTCAGGTGAAAATCTCGATGTCGTCGGATTCACTCCAAATGTATTTGATTCGATTAATATACACTAGACAACATACCCACAGGTGTACGAAAGTCGTAGGTAGCCTAGTTTGGCCGCTGTGCCAGTTGGAAGATGAGCTAGGATAAGGCTGAAAATGCCTTACTATACACTGTCAATTTTTTCAGGTGAAAATCTCGATGTCGTCGGATTCACTCCAAATGTATTTGATTCGATTAATAGACACTAGACAACATACCCACAGGTGTACGAAAGTCGTAGGTGGCCTAGTTTGGCCGCTGTGCCAGTTGGAAGATGAGCTAGGATAAGGCTGAAAATGCTTTCCTATACACTGTCAATTTTTTCAGGTGAAAATCTCGATGTCGTCGGATTCACTCCAAATGTATTTGATTCGATTAATAGACACTAGACAACATACCCACAGGTGTACGAAAGTCGTAGGTGGCCTAGTTTGGCCGCTGTGCCAGTTGGAAGATGAGCTAGGATAAGGCTGAAAATGCCTTACTATACACTGTCAATTTTTTCAGGTGAAAATCTCGATGTCGTCGGATTCACTCCAAATGTATTTGATTCGATTAATAGACACTAGACAACATACCCACAGGTGTACGAAAGTCGTAGGTAGCCTAGTTTGGCCGCTGTGCCAGTTGGAAGATGAGCTAGGATAAGGCTGAAAATGCCTTACTATACACTGTCAATTTTTTCAGGTGAAAATCTCGATGTCGTCGGATTCACTCCAAATGTATTTGATTCGATTAATATACACTAGACAACATACCCACAGGTGTACGAAGGTCGTAGGTAGCCTAGTTTGGCCGCTGTGCCAGTTGGAAGATGAGCTAGGATAAGGCTGAAAATGCCTTGCTATACACTGTCAATTTTTTCAGGTGAAAATCTCGATGTCGTCGGATTCACTCCAAATGTATTTGATTCGATTAATAGACACTAGACAACATACCCACAGGTGTACGAAAGTCGTAGGTGGCCTAGTTTGGCCGCTGTGCCAGTTGGAAGATGAGCTAGGATAAGGCTGAAAATGCCTTACTATACACTGTCAATTTTTTCAGGTGAAAATCTCGATGTCGTCGGATTCACTCCAAATGTATTTGATTCGATTAATAGACACTAGACAACATACCCACAGGTGTACGAAAGTCGTAGGTAGCCTAGTTTGACCGCTGTGCCAGTTGGAAGATGAGCTAGGATAAGGCTGAAAATGCCTTACTATACACTGTCAATTTTTTCAGGTGAAAATCTCGATGTCGTCGGATTCACTCCAAATGTATTTGATTCGATTAATAGACACTAGACAACATACCCACAGGTGTACGAAAGTCGTAGGTAGCCTAGCTTGGCCGCTGTGCCAGTTGGAAGATGAGCTACGATAAGGCTGAAAATGCCTTACTATACACTGTCAATTTTTTCAGGTGAAAATCTCGATGTCGTCGGATTCACTCCAAATGTATTTGATTCGATTAATAGACACTAGACAACATACCCACAGGTGTACGAAAGTCGTAGGTAGCCTAGTTTGACCGCTGTGCCGGTTGGAAGATGAGCTAGGATAAGGCTGAAAATGCCTTACTATACACTGTCAATTTTTTCAGGTGAAAATCTCGATGTCGTCGGATTCACTCCAAATGTATTTGATTCGATTAATAGACACTAGACAACATACCCACAGGTGTACGAAAGTCGTAGGTAGCCTAGTTTGGCCGCTGTGCCAGTTGGAAGATGAGCTAGGATAAGGGTGAAAATGCCTTACTATACACTGTCAATTTTTTCAGGTGAAAATCTCGATGTCGTCGGATTCACTCCAAATGTATTTGATTCGATTAATAGACACTAGACAACATACCCACAGGTGTACGAAAGTCGTAGGTAGCCTAGTTTGGCCGCTGTGCCAGTTGGAAGATGAGCTAGGATAAGGCTGAAAATGCCTTACTATACACTGTCAATTTTTTCAGGTGAAAATCTCGATGTCGTCGGATTCACTCCAAATGTATTTGATTCGATTAATAGACACTAGACAACATAACCACAGGTGTACGAAAGTCGTAGGTAGCCTAGTTTGACCGCTGTGCCAGTTGGAAGATGAGCTAGGATAAGGCTGAAAATGCCTTACTATACACTGTAAATTTTTTCAGGTGAAAATCTCGATGTCGTCGGATTCACTCCAAATGTATTTGATTCGATTAATAGACACTAGACAACATACCCACAGGTGTACGAAAGTCGTAGGTGGCCTAGTTTGGCCGCTGTGCCAGTTGGAAAATGAGCTAGGATAAGGCTGAAAATGCCTTACTATACACTGTCAATTTTTTCAGGTGAAAATCTCGATGTCGTCGGATTCACTCCAAATGTATTTGATTCGATTAATAGACACTAGACAACATACCCACAGGTGTACGAAAGTCGTAGGTGGCCTAGTTTGGCCGCTGTGCCAGTTGGAAGATGAGCTAGGATAAGGCTGAAAATGCCTTACTATACACTGTCAATTTTTTCAGGTGAAAATCTCGATGTCGTCGGATTCACTCCAAATGTATTTGATTCGATTAACAGACACTAGACAACATACCCACAGGTGTACGAAAGTCGTAGGTGGCCTAGTTTGGCCGCTGTGCCAGTTGGAAGATGAGCTAGGATAAGGCTGAAAATGCCTTACTATACACTGTCAATTTTTTCAGGTGAAAATCTCGATGTCGTCGGATTCACTCCAAATGTATTTGATTCGATTAATAGACACTAGACAACATACCCACAGGTGTACGAAAGTCGTAGGTGGCCTAGTTTGGCCGCTGTGCCAGTTGGAAGATGAGCTAGGATAAGACTGAAAATGCCTTACTATACACTGTCAATTTTTTCAGGCGAAAATCTCGATGTCGTCGGATTCACTCCAAATGTATTTGATTCGATTAATAGACACTAGACAACATACCCACAGGTGTACGAAAGTCGTAGGTGGCCTAGTTTGGCCGCTGTGCCAGTTGGAAGATGAGCTAGGATAAGACTGAAAATGCCTTACTATACACTGTCAATTTTTTCAGGCGAAAATCTCGATGTCGTCGGATTCACTCCAAATGTATTTGATTCGATTAATATACACTAGACAACATACCCACAGGTGTACGGTACGAAAGTCGTAGGTGGCCTAGTTTGGCCGCTGTGCCAGTTGGAAGATGAGCTAGGATAAGGCTGAAAATGCCTTACTATACACTGTCAATTTTTTCAGGTGAAAATCTCGATGTCGTCGGATTCACTCCAAATGTATTTGATTCGATTAATAGACACTAGACAACATACCCACAGGTGTACGAAAGTCGTAGGTGGCCTAGTTTGGCCGCTGTGCCAGTTGGAAGATGAGCTAGGATAAGGCTGAAAATGCCTTACTATACACTGTCAATTTTTTCAGGTGAAAATCTCGATGTCGTCGGATTCACTCCAAATGTATTTGATTCGATTAATAGACACTAGACAACATACCCACAGGTGTACGAAAGTCGTAGGTAGCCTAGTTTGGCCGCTGTGCCAGTTGGAAGATGAGCTAGGATAAGGCTGAAAATGCCTTACTATACACTGTCAATTTTTTCAGGTGAAAATCTCGAAGTCGTCGGATTCACTCCAAATGTATTTGATTCGATTAATAGACACTAGACAACATACCCACAGGTGTACGAAAGTCGTAGGTGGCCTAGTTTGGCCGCTGTGCCAGTTGGAAAATGAGCTAGGATAAGGCTGAAAATGCCTTACTATACACTGTCAATTTTTTCAGGTGAAAATCTCGATGTCGTCGGATTCACTCCAAATGTATTTGATTCGATTAATAGACACTAGACAACATACCCACAGGTGTACGAAAGTCGTAGGTGGCCTAGTTTGGCCGCTGTGCCAGTTGGAAGATGAGCTAGGATAAGACTGAAAATGCCTTACTATACACTGTCAATTTTTTCAGGTGAAAATCTCAATGTCGTCGGATTCACTCCAAATGTATTTGATTCGATTAATAGACACTAGACAACATACCCACAGGTGTACGAAAGTCGTAGGTAGCCTAGTTTGACCGCTATGCCGGTTGGAAGATGAGCTAGGATAAGGCTGAAAATGCCTTACTATACACTGTCAATTTTTTCAGGCGAAAATCTCGATGTCGTCGGATTCACTCCAAATGTATTTGATTCGATTAATATACACTAGACAACATACCCACAGGTGTACGAAAGTCGTAGGTGGCCTAGTTTGGCCGCTGTGCCAGTTGGAAGATGAGCTAGGATAAGGCTGAAAATGCCTTACTATACACTGTCAATTTTTTCAGGTGAAAATCTCGATGTCGTCGGATTCAATCCAAATGTATTTGATTCGATTAATAGACACTAGACAACATACCCACAGGTGTACGAAAGTCGTAGGTGGCCTAGTTTGGCCGCTGTGCCAGTTGGAAGATGAGCTAGGATAAGGCTGAAAATGCCTTACTATACACTGTCAATTTTTTCAGGTGAAAATCTCGATGTCGTCGGATTCAATCCAAATGTATTTGATTCGATTAATAGACACTAGACAACATACCCACAGGTGTACGAAAGTCGTAGGTGGCCTAGTTTGGCCGCTGTGCCAGTTGGAAGATGAGCTAGGATAAGGCTGAAAATGCCTTACTATACACTGTAAATTTTTTCAGGTGAAAATCTCGATGTCGTCGGATTCACTCCAAATGTATTTGATTCGATTAATATACACTAGACAACATACCCACAGGTGTACGAAAGTCGTAGGTAGCCTAGTTTGGCCGCTGTGCCAGTTGGAAGATGAGCTAGGATAAGGCTGAAAATGCCTTACTATACACTGTCAATTTTTTCAGGTGAAAATCTCGATGTCGTCGGATTCACTCCAAATGTATTTGATTCGATTAATATACACTAGACAACATACCCACAGGTGTACGAAAGTCGTAGGTAGCCTAGTTTGACCGCTGTGCCGGTTGGAAGATGAGCTAGGATAAGGCTGAAAATGCCTTACTATACACTGTCAATTTTTTCAGGTGAAAATCTCGATGTCGTCGGATTCACTCCAAATGTATTTGATTCGATTAATAGACACTAGACAACATACCCACAGGTGTACGAAAGTCGTAGGTGGCCTAGTTTGGCCGCTGTGCCAGTTGGAAGATGAGCTAGGATAAGGCTGAAAATGCCTTACTATACACTGTCAATTTTTTCAGGTGAAAATCTCGATGTCGTCGGATTCACTCCAAATGTATTTGATTCGATTAATATACACTAGACAACATACCCACAGGTGTACGAAAGTCGTAGGTAGCCTAGTTTGACCGCTGTGCCGGTTGGAAGATGAGCTAGGATAAGGCTGAAAATGCCTTACTATACACTGTCAATTTTTTCAGGTGAAAATCTCGATGTCGTCGGATTCACTCCAAATGTATTTGATTCGATTAATAGACACTAGACAACATACCCACAGGTGTACGAAAGTCGTAGGTGGCCTAGTTTGGCCGCTGTGCCAGTTGGAAGATGAGCTAGGATAAGGCTGAAAATGCCTTACTATACACTGTCAATTTTTTCAGGTGAAAATCTCGATGTCGTCGGATTCACTCCAAATGTATTTGATTCGATTAATATACACTAGACAACATACCCACAGGTGTACGAAAGTCGTAGGTAGCCTAGTTTGACCGCTGTGCCGGTTGGAAGATGAGCTAGGATAAGGCTAAAAATGCCTTACTATACACTGTCAATTTTTTCAGGTGAAAATCTCGATGTCGTCGGATTCACTCCAAATGTATTTGATTCGATTAATAGACACTAGACAACATACCCACAGGTGTACGAAAGTCGTAGGTGGCCTAGTTTGGCCGCTGTGCCAGTTGGAAGATGAGCTAGGATAAGGCTGAAAATGCCTTACTATACACTGTCAATTTTTTCAGGTGAAAATCTCGATGTCGTCGGATTCACTCCAAATGTATTTGATTCGATTAATAGACACTAGACAACATACCCACAGGTGTACGAAAGTCGTAGGTAGCCTAGTTTGACCGCTGTGCCAGTTGGAAGATGAGCTAGGATAAGGCTGAAAATGCCTTACTATACACTGTCAATTTTTTCAGGTGAAAATCTCGATGTCGTCGGATTCACTCCAAATGTATTTGATTCGATTAATATACACTAGACAACATACCCACAGGTGTACGAAAGTCGTAGGTAGCCTAGTTTGACCGCTGTGCCGGTTGGAAGATGAGCTAGGATAAGGCTGAAAATGCCTTACTATACACTGTCAATTTTTTCAGGTGAAAATCTCGATGTCGTCGGATTCACTCCAAATGTATTTGATTCGATTAATAGACACTAGACAACATACCCACAGGTGTACGAAAGTCGTAGGTGGCCTAGTTTGGCCGCTGTGCCAGTTGGAAGATGAGCTAGGATAAGGCTGAAAATGCCTTGCTATACACTGTCAATTTTTTCAGGTGAAAATCTCGATGTCGTCGGATTCACTCCAAATGTATTTGATTCGATTAATATACACTAGACAACATACCCACAGGTGTACGAAAGTCGTAGGTAGCCTAGTTTGACCGCTGTGCCGGTTGGAAGATGAGCTAGGATAAGGCTGAAAATGCCTTACTATACACTGTCAATTTTTTCAGGTGAAAATCTCGATGTCGTCGGATTCACTCCAAATGTATTTGATTCGATTAATAGACACTAGACAACATACCCACAGGTGTACGAAAGTCGTAGGTGGCCTAGTTTGGCCGCTGTGCCAGTTGGAAGATGAGCTAGGATAAGGCTGAAAATGCCTTACTATACACTGTCAATTTTTTCAGGTGAAAATCTCGATGTCGTCGGATTCACTCCAAATGTATTTGATTCGATTAATAGACACTAGACAACATACCCACAGGTGTACGAAAGTCGTAGGTGGCCTAGTTTGGCCGCTGTGCCAGTTGGAAGATGAGCTAGGATAAGGCTGAAAATGCCTTACAATACACTGTCAATTTTTTCAGGTGAAAATCTCGATGTCGTCGGATTCACTCCAAATGTATTTGATTCGATTAATATACACTAGACAACATACCCACAGGTGTACGAAAGTCGTAGGTAGCCTAGTTTGACCGCTGTGCCGGTTGGAAGATGAGCTAGGATAAGGCTGAAAATGCCTTACAATACACTGTCAATTTTTTCAGGTGAAAATCTCGATGTCGTCGGATTCACTCCAAATGTATTTGATTCGATTAATAGACACTAGACAACATACCCACAGGTGTACGAAAGTCGTAGGTGGCCTAGTTTGGCCGCTGTGCCACTTGGAAGATGAGCTAGGATAAGGCTGAAAATGCCTTGCTATACACTGTCAATTTTTTCAGGTGAAAATCTCGATGTCGTCGGATTCACTCCAAATGTATTCTTTCGATTAATAGACACTAGACAACATACCCACAGGTGTACGAAAGTCGTAGGTGGCCTAGTTTGGCCGCTGTGCCAGTTGGAAGATGAGCTAGGATAAGGCTGAAAATGCCTTGCTATACACTGTCAATTTTTTCAGGTGAAAATCTCGATGTCGTCGGATTCACTCCAAATGTATTTGATTCGATTAATAGACACTAGACAACATACCCACAGGTGTACGAAAGTCGTAGGTAGCCTAGTTTGACCGCTGTGCCGGTTGAAAGATGAGCTAGGATAAGGCTGAAAATGCCTTACTATACACTGTCAATTTTTTCAGGTGAAAATCTCGATGTCGTCGGATTCACTCCAAATGTATTTGATTCGATTAATATACACTAGACAACATACCCACAGGTGTACGAAAGTCGTAGGTAGCCTAGTTTGACCGCTGTGCCGGTTGGAAGATGAGCTAGGATAAGGCTGAAAATGCCTTACTATACACTGTCAATTTTTTCAGGTGAAAATCTCGATGTCGTCGGATTCACTCCAAATGTATTTGATTCGATTAATAGACACTAGACAACATACCCACAGGTGTACGAAAGTCGTAGGTGGCCTAGTTTGGCCGCTGTGCCAGTTGGAAGATGAGCTAGGATAAGGCTGAAAATGCCTTGCTATACACTGTCAGAGCTAGGATAAGGCTGAAAATGCCTTGCTATACACTGTAAATTTTTTCAGGTGAAAATCTCGATGTCGTCGGATTCACTCCAAATGTATTTGATTCGATTAATAGACACTAGACAACATACCCACAGGTGTACGAAAGTCGTAGGTAGCCTAGTTTGACCGCTGTGCCGGTTGGAAGATGAGCTAGGATAAGGCTGAAAATGCCTTACTATACACTGTCAATTTTTTCAGGTGAAAATCTCGATGTCGTCGGATTCACTCCAAATGTATTTGATTCGATTAATAGACACTAGACAACATACCCACAGGTGTACGAAAGTCGTAGGTGGCCTAGTTTGGCCGCTGTGCCAGTTGGAAGATGAGCTAGGATAAGGCTGAAAATGCCTTGCTATACACTGTCAATTTTTTCAGGTGAAAATCTCGATGTCGTCGGATTCACTCCAAATGTATTTGATTCTATTAATATACACTAGACAACATACCCACAGGTGTACGAAAGTCGTAGGTAGCCTAGTTTGGCCGCTGTGCCAGTTGGAAGATGAGCTAGGATAAGGCTGAAAATGCCTTACTATACACTGTCAATTTTTTCAGGTGAAAATCTCGATGTCGTCGGATTCACTCCAAATGTATTTGATTCGATTAATAGACACTAGACAACACACCTACAGGTGTACGAAAGTCGTAGGTAGCCTAGTTTGGCCGCTGTGCCAGTTGGAAGATGAGCTAGGATAAGGCTGAAAATGCCTTACTATACACTGTCAATTTTTTCAGGTGAAAATCTCGATGTCGTCGGATTCACTCCAAATGTATTTGATTCGATTAATAGACACTAGACAACACACCTACAGGTGTACGAAAGTCGTAGGTGGCCTAGTTTGGCCGCTGTGCCAGTTGGAAGATGAGCTAGGATAAGGCTGAAAATGCCTTGCTATACACTGTCAATTTTTTCAGGTGAAAATCTCGATGTCGTCGGATTCACTCCAAATGTATTTGATTCGATTAATAGACACTAGACAACATACCCACAGGTGTACGAAAGTCGTAGGTAGCCTAGTTTGACCGCTGTGCCGGTTGGAAGATGAGCTAGGATAAGGCTGAAAATGCCTTACTATACACTGTCAATTTTTTCAGGTGAAAATCTCGATGTCGTCGGATTCACTCCAAATGTATTTGATTCGATTAATATACACTAGACAACATACCCACAGGTGTACGAAAGTCGTAGGTGGCCTAGTTTGGCCGCTGTGCCAGTTGGAAGTTGAGCTAGGATAAGGCTGAAAATGCCTTACTATAACTGTAAATTTTTTCAGGTGAAAATCTCGATGTCGTCGGATTCACTCCAAATGTATTTGATTCGATTAATAGACACTAGACAACATACCCACAGGTGTACGAAAGTCGTAGGTGGCCTAGTTCGGCCGCTGTGCCAGTTGGAAGATGAGCTAGGATAAGGCTGAAAATGCCTTGCTATACACTGTCAATTTTTTCAGGTGAAAATCTCGATGTCGTCGGATTCACTCCAAATGTATTTGATTCGATTAATAGACACTAGACAACATACCCACAGGTGTACGAAAGTCGTAGGTGGCCTAGTTTGGCCGCTGTGCCAGTTGGAAGTTGAGCTAGGATAAGGCTGAAAATGCCTTACTATAACTGTAAATTTTTTCAGGTGAAAATCTCGATGTCGTCGGATTCACTCCAAATGTATTTGATTCGATTAATAGACACTAGACAACATACCCACAGGTGTACGAAAGTCGTAGGTAGCCTAGTTTGACCGCTGTGCCGGTTGGAAGATGAGCTAGGATAAGGCTGAAAATGCCTTACTATACACTGTCAATTTTTTCAGGTGAAAATCTCGATGTCGTCGGATTCACTCCAAATGTATTTGATTCGATTAATAGACACTAGACAACATACCCACAGGTGTACGAAAGTCGTAGGTAGCCTAGTTTGGCCGCTGTGCCAGTTGGAAGATGAGCTAGGATAAGGCTGAAAATGCCTTACTATACACTGTCAATTTTTTCAGGTGAAAATCTCGATGTCGTCGGATTCACTCCAAATGTATTTGATTCGATTAATAGACACTAGACAACATACCCACAGGTGTACGAAAGTCGTAGGTAGCCTAGTTTGACCGCTGTGCCGGTTGGAAGATGAGCTAGGATAAGGCTGAAAATGCCTTACTATACACTGTCAATTTTTTCAGGTGAAAATCTCGATGTCGTCGGATTCACTCCAAATGTATTTGATTCGATTAATAGACACTAGACAACATACCCACAGGTGTACGAAAGTCGTAGGTGGCCTAGTTTGGCCGCTGTGCCAGTTGGAAGATGAGCTAGGATAAGGCTGAAAATGCCTTACTATACACTGTCAATTTTTTCAGGTGAAAATCTCGATGTCGTCGGATTCACTCCAAATGTATTTGATTCGATTAATAGACACTAGACAACATACCCACAGGTGTACGAAAGTCGTAGGTGGCCTAGTTTGGCCGCTGTGCCAGTTGGAAGATGAGCTAGGATAAGGCTGAAAATGCCTTACTATACACTGTCAATTTTTTCAGGTGAAAATCTCGATGTCGTCGGATTCACTCCAAATGTATTTGATTCGATTAATAGACACTAGACAACATACCCACAGGTGTACGAAAGTCGTAGGTGGCCTAGTTTGGCCGCTGTGCCAGTTGGAAGATGAGCTAGGATAAGGCTGAAAATGCCTTGCTATACACTGTCAATTTTTTCAGGTGAAAATCTCGATGTCGTCGGATTCACTCCAAATGTATTTGATTCGATTAATAGACACTAGACAACATACCCACAGGTGTACGAAAGTCGTAGGTGGCCTAGTTTGGCCGCTGTGCCAGTTGGAAGATGAGCTAGGATAAGGCTGAAAATGCCTTACTATACACTGTCAATTTTTTCAGGTGAAAATCTCGATGTCGTCGGATTCACTCCAAATGTATTTGATTCGATTAATAGACACTAGACAACATACCCAAAGGGGTACGAAAGTCGTAGCTAGCCTAGTTTGAAGATGAGCTAGGATGAGGCTGAAAATGCCGTACTGTCAATTTTTTCAGGTGAAAATGTCGATGTCGTCGGCTTCTTCTTTAAATTGGACTTGTGGTCGCTCCAAACCTTAAATATATACACAAAAAGAATACATACATATGATTGGTGAGATAAAAAACAACATCATAATCTTACTTTTTTCCACTCCATTACCTCTTTTGATGGTGGTGCTAAGCTATTTAGTCTGTGCCTATGGTCATCCCAAAACTGTCTCAATTCTTCTGGTGATCGTTTGCTATGTCTGGATTCAACTTCATTGAATTTATCGGCTCCCTGAACTGATTCCGGTTAGTTGTTTTCGTGCTACATTAGAATATATGCATATGTATTTATATGTGTAGTTTCAAGAATTATATATTTATGTACTTACAACATTTTTAAGGAAATCAAAACTCACTACTGCACAACAAATACCCAGATACGCAATGAATTAGCTGCGCTTGAGAAATGTCAAATTTTGTATGGGGAGTTTTCATTCGAACGTTTTCTACGATCGCTTCAAAATGCATTCACCTTACCGACAAGTGAATGATTCACTTCGAACGTATTCAACGATCGAGATTTGTGAATTTGAGTGAAACGTTCCCCCCGGCGTATTCTACGATAGGGGTGATTGTAATGCCGACGCATTTTTTTTTCGTTTTTTATTTAAAATTAAAAAAAAAAACTAAACAACAATCAAGTACGAAGCAATCGTTCAATCGTCGACATGTTACAGTTCAATTACTTATTCGAAGCATTAGTTAATCGTTAAAAACTTTTCAATATCATTTCAAATTCAATAATTTAAGTGTTACACGAAGTAATACAATCGTCGAAACGACGTCTTCAGACGATGGTCGTCTTACGCAATCAGAGCCCATGTCTAATAAAAATACCTCACACCAGTTTTGCATTTCTTTAGGCAAGACAAACATAGCCCTCTCCTGGTCGTAGTTTACAGATTGTTCTTTTATGTAAAAAATATTAGTTTCATGCAAAGACTCGTACTTAACAAAAAATGTATTGAAATAATTATCAAAAATGTTCGTAAGCACTTTTGTAAGAAATTGACACGAAAGACACGTGTTTAGTGTTTTTTGATCTTGGCACATTTTCTCGAGCCCTTCTTTGGTTAAATCTGCGACTGACACAGCTTTTGGAAGAGCTCTGGCATATTTATTGCATTTCCGATGTCTTTCTTTATTTCTTTCGTCTTTCAAGTACATGCTTTTTAAGACTACTGGTAATAATAATAACATTTCATAATAACAATAATTAACCTACAATTCTGATACAATTTAGACAAAATTGCTATTCAAAATGTGAACCACTGCCTAGATGGAGATCAATACAGTTAATAAACTGATTTACGTTAATACGCTTTTTTTTGTTTGATCCACTTCTGGTATATTTATCATATCACTAATAATTACAACTTCGTTATATTTATTTAGATTTTTCGAGAGATCCAGAGTCTCTCTCTCATTATTCTCACGCGGCGCAAAACTCGGATTTTATTATTGCAGCAGTTTCCAAATCTCCAGACCAGTTTTCCGTGGACGATTTCCTCGACACGTACAAGCGGCCATTTTCTAGGGGTGACTTCGTACGCTCCTCTGTGGCACTCATAGATTGGCAAACAAAATTACTCACATTATTATTTTCACTAATTGCTGAGATGTCTTGAATTGAGCCGTTGTTTTTGTTGCCCAGCAAAATACTGTCGTCGTGTGTCGCACTTTCCTCTGGAAAAGGCGATGCCGGGTCCATTTATTCAACCTCGTGCTCCTCGTCATTTGATTTGTTAACTACGACGCCATTTTTCTTCCATCGTTCTGCATACGGAATTACTGCTGGTGCATCAGCCGTAACACGATCTTTCTTAGAAATATTATTATTATTAATATTTTGGGTGAATGTGTACGTCAAGATACCTTCCATTTGTACTAGACCAGCGTCGTTTATCGCACTTGTAAAATTCTGCTCGTATTTAGAAATTTCAGAAATTTTCTTACGTTTAAGCTTCATAGGAACATTTTTATTCGGTTTTCTACGCTTTATTCTAGCGACTGCTTCGATCGCGTTTTCTCCTCGAATACTTCCTCTGAATTATTATTATTATCACTCATTGCACCGTTGTTGATAGTTTTGCAGTTTCTTCTACAAAATTCACTCTCAGACTGCTCGTTGCTCTCCATGATTTTCTCTGAGTCCGTATCAGCGTTGCCGTTTGCCCATTTTCTTAGTGGAGTACCGAATGAAATCATGTGTCGTAGTGAGAAATCTGCTAGTTCTATCAGTGCGTCGCCCGGGGCACTAGCAAAAGAGTGTCGAAAAAATACTCGACACAGACTGTGCAAATAACAGTGAGTTAGTTTCAATTTCTTTATTTGAAGGATGAATGATATTCACTGAAATAATTCCACAAATCCTTTATTTTGAAGGAAGAACTATATCCACTATTGGTGCGCACAGGAATAAAACCTCGTGGTTCATGCCTCCTACGAAGAAAACATCATGATTTGGATCCAATCAAGGGTCTTTCAGCTGTTATGCAATTCTAATACTGGTACGGGTCAACTCCATTCCCTCCACGTGGAGCGGGTGGTGACCACGATCGCCAAAAAAAAATTCTCAATGAGTACAAGCAACAAAGCAGAATGCACAATTTTCGCTTGTAGGTCTGCTCTCCCTTATCAGCTTCGCCCATTGTTGTTGTTGCGTGTCGGAACGTGTGTTTTGCCAACGGCAATTCGATTCCTTTTTTTCGTGTTGCGTTGCAACGCTCTGTTAGAATACACAATTTCGTTCGTAAGTTTATTGGAATTGAGATAATTGAAGCAAATTCTTTTCGAGGTAAAGTGCGGAAAGTACTCGATTTCGGCTAGTGGTTATAAAGGGTGGTTCGATTTTAAGGGCCGATGTCGATTTTGAATAAAACACAAATTATTTGGGAAATTATTGTCATTTCTTTTTATTACGATAATATTGGTATGGTTCAATTATGTGTGGAACAAAATATCGGCCAAATGGCAGCCGCGACCTCTGCGGTACACCTCCATCCGATGGTCCAAATTTTCGATGACGCTGAAGCATAATTGAGGTTCTATGCAGTTAATGCGCGGAATTATCTCATCCTTATCGACGTACACCTTTTCTTTCAAAGAAAAAAAATCCAACGGTATCAAATCACATGATCTTGGCCGCCAATTGACATCGCCAACACGTGAGATAACACGGCCATTGAATTTGTCGCGCAAAAGAGCTATTGTTTCGTTAGTTGTGTAGCAAGTGGCACCGTCCTGTTGAAACCACATATCGCCCACAGTCTTATCTTCCAATTCGGGCCATAAAAAGTTCGTTATCATTTCACGATAGCGAACACCATTCACAGTAACTGCCTGACCGGCCTCATTTTGGAAAAAATACGGCCCGATGATGCCGCCAGCCCATAAACCGCACCAAACAGTCACTCTTTTCGACAATCACTCTGGGATTGCATATTGATTTGAACGCACATTTTCATAATAAGCCTGAATAACTTTAACGCGTTTCTCGATTGTGTATCTTTCCATGGTAAAAATTAAGTTAGTCTGAAATTCAGAAATGTCAAATAAAATGCAGAAAAAAACTTGACGTTTAGGTGTGGTTCACATTCAACATCGGCCCTTAAAATTTAACCACTCTTTATAAGGATTTTTTAGCTTTTGCCTTGTTCAACTTCCAACTGGCACAGCGGACCATGGTCTGCCGCTCTCATTTGCCAGGGAGAGGACCATTTCTGAAGGATTCTTGAATTACTTCTTCCTGCAGTTTTTGGTAAGAGACTCTTAACTTTTTGCCGATGTGATGTGATTCACTGCTGTTTACAGAATGACTCCATCTGCAAGGATTTCCTGCAACGACTTCACTTTAAAATGAATCATTTTCGTGGCACTGCCATTAAAGCACCACCAATCTGTGTACCATCCAGCACATAATGGGCATCCCATGAATACCGAAGCTCATTAAAATTCCAAGACTCACTAGCCACGTTTATGGACCGAAAGGAATCAACAAAAATAATCACCAGCATAATTTCAATTAGATCTTTTGCCGTTCGCTATGACCACAAACTTTGCGTGAAAATAACTCGCAGTTATGTGGACTTAAACTTTTTCTTTTATCCATCTCTACTCTCCCCCTTCCATCCTTGGTGCTCATACACTTTGTGGACCTACTAACGACACGGACCATCATCATAGTTCAGGAAGAGGCGCATAGAAGAAGAAGAAGAAGAAAAATATTATGAAAAAAAAAATCCACTTCCACTCTGCCCTGAAAGCAATTTTCAACGTTAGCAACACCTGCTTTCAATAAAAGCGCACAAAAAAAAAGAAAAAGGAACGCCAACCTGCAGGGATCTCAGGCGTGTGTCTACAAGCTTTGTCCTCACTGGAAATTAACAGTCGGGACCGGCGACCAGCGAGAGAGAGAGAGAAAAAGAGAAGTCAAGCCATGCTCTTCGAGAAGTACACCAGCTTCAACTCATTCCATACCAGCAACGACTTGGATTGTCTGCCTGCAAGGAAGTAAGCGCATACGGGTAACAAAACTTTTTCCCTAGTCAAATTAAAAACTTTTTCACTTTGCATAGACCAAGCGGCGATATTCTGTTTTTTTTTTCTCCTGTTTTTTGAGTGCTTCTTCGCGAGCCCTTGCCTGAGCGGCAGAGAGACTGTGTGTGTGTGTGAATGGATGAAATCATTTCCCGAACAGAAGAAGATCGAAGTAATGGCAGTTCGTTGTTTTCCTGTGGGTTCGTGTGTCGCAACAAGCACCATTCCCGGGTGCTTACTACTCACAAATGCAAATGTCTTATTTCCCCTCTCGCCCCAGAGCGACGACCAGACGACACACACGAAGCACGAAGGACGAAGGCATCCAGTGACGATGGCGGAAAAGCTAAATTGCTTGGATCCTTACACGCACTTCAAAGTTGACGGAAAATTATTATCGTTATTATTATATTCCAATCCATGGATGGGGAGAGATATGAAAATGGGTCACATCCGTGGAACCGGATAATTTATTTTCTGTCTTTCGTCCTCCAGCCGACGATGGGAAGCGATGACGGGGGAGGAGCGCAAAAGGCAGACGGGACCCACAAGGATGTACCAAAAAGTGGCTAGAGTGGCGAAAAATTGAAACCAAGCTGAGTGTCCGCCGGAAAATCATTTCAATTCTGCATATGTGTCGATCTCGCCTTTGATACTGTATCTGTATCCACAGGAAGGATGCCGGGTAAATTTTCTAGGGTCAACCAAAATTTATCCGTCCGTTTGGCGTTCGGCTCTCGCCTTATGGCTTTTCGTAGTTCCGTCGGAGTCAGAGGCAGTCGTCTCCGATGAGTTATCGCCAAAGCGCCCAGAGTGGGAGAGGGATTATTTATAAATCCGATATGGCGCCAAAAACATTCAAACGGATATTCCATATCCTTTAGGGGGATGCGGTGGAGCCGTGGGTATTGCCGACGATATAGCCGAGGATGTGTGCGGGACATGTTATCCCTAAACTGTGGAGTATGTGACAGGTTTTTATAATTTATTACGAGGAATAATTTTGTGTTCTGATAAACAGTGCATGAATTTATGGCCACCACACGCTTATTTGCCGCCACAGAGAAGTCACCAACAATTTGTGGGGGGCCTGTGAGGACATGCTTTGCAAATCCATGGTGTAAGCATATTAAAATTGGATTTGTTTGTCGGTTTTTGTGCCCTAGAGCGAGTGATTGTGGGGAGGGGTGTTTCTGCCGTTAAATTGTCATCAGATCGCATTTTGGGGAGGTTATCCTTGTGGACAGTTGTGCATCTTAATTTCGATCTTTGCTTGGGGAGGAGGACGGGCAGTTTGGAATGTGATGAATTGGTGATGAGAGATGATCCGAAGCGTAATGCGAGGTATGATTACATAGATTTTCTGTTAATTTGCTTATTTTTTTTGTTTTTCTTTCCGTAGGTCCATGAATCCAACGCAGACTACTCTATTCAATTTGTCCACATGAACGAAGAAAATTCGCCTCAGTCCATTTCGCCTGCATGGTTTGCATTTTCAGTCACGTTTTGCTTGTTTATTTTTACGTGGATCTATGAATCCTACGCTGACTATCGGCTGTTTATAAGCTAGCTGCGATGGTCTCACTTATTCCACTTCCTCTGAATTTATTCTCAATCCACTTCGACTGCATGATTTGCATTTTCAGTCAGTTTTTTAGTTTCTTTTTACGTATATCTATGAACTCTACGCTGAGTGTCGTGTGTTTATAAGCGACCTGTGATGGGTTCGTTCAATCCACTTCCTCTAAATTTTTTCTCACTTCACTTCGCCTGCATGGTTTGCATTTTCAGTCACTTTTTGCTTGTTTCTTTTTCCGTGGGTCTATGAATCCAACGCTGACTGTCGTATGTTTACAAGTGATCTGCAAACCATCTTCTTCCGAATTTTCTATGAAATCATTAGCTAGGGTGGACTTTTGGGTGAAATGATTCGGATTTTGTGTTATTTTTCTTGTACTTCTTTGCGCTGGAGCTAGAAGTGGAGCACTTAGAACTACTCCCACCGATGCACTGGAAACTCTTCTGCACCTAACCCCCCTTGATATCTTTGGTAAGTAAACAGCAACCAACTGCGCAAGTTCGTCTAAAGACATGTTATAAATGGTACGACGCACCTGGATCTGCCACATGAACATAGTCTTCCTTCAATTCACTTAGATTACACCTCACCACGGCACTTCCCAGAAAACAACTTCAAAACCATGATTCCAGAGACCTGTGGTATGGCGGCACTATTCCCTTTGGTAAAGCCATTCTCTTTTACGCAGATGGAACCAAGACGGATGATGGATTAGGAAGCGGCGTTTTCCTCGGAGGGCCTACACCTGAACAAATCAGCTCGTCTATCCAATCACTGCAGCGTCTTCCAAGCGAAAGTAATGGCCATAAGCGAAGCCCTGTCCTGGCTAAGATTTTAACTGATAGCCAAGCAGCAATTAAGTCCCTGGCATCGTTCTCTATAAACTCTAAATTAGTAATCGACTGCAGCTCATATCTCAACGAGATATTCGAACAATTCAACATTAACCTGTGTTGGTTACCAGGCCATAGACATCCCGGAAAACTGCAAAGCTGATGAACACGCTAAACGCGCCACTAGACTGCCAGCTGATAACATCTCTTGTACCATAGGTACTCCTGTTATCAAGTTACATCTGAATAATCTCTACGCCAGATCAGCGGGTTTATGTTGACAATATCATGATGACGTCGAATTTAGGAAGCAAAACCGATAATTTTTTGTTTGCGTCTTGGTGGATCTTTATCGAACCTCCGCCTACTTGCGTATTTTTTAAGTCTTTGTCAGTATCGGCGGATTTCTGTGGGTAGCTTGTATTAAGGCCACGATGGTACATGAACTCCTCCTAGTGCTTTAGCCACTTATGCTGAAGCTTTTCCCCTCATATTCGCTGTCAATGATGATTAGATGGGTGCAGTATTTATTCCTCAAAGTTCAGTGCGCTGCTAGCACGTAGTTGGCTAAAGCAAGTAAGCTGCTTCCTACCTTGTCTTCAGCCATTTTTAGTGTGGAGTTCGTAAAGGCTTGCCCTCTTGACGTCTTCGTCTTCTTCGTTTGGTGGTACAGCCTAGGGCACTCTGCCAGCCCTTCTACAACTGTGTCCACGCGTACAGAGACTTCAATGCCAAGATCGGTAAAGAGAACATAGCCTCCTCGACACGACTGTAGACAATGGCTTTCGACTAACGACACCACGACACCGGGTGTTGTTTTGTGGTCACAAGTAGCAACCCTTCGTGCCAGCAAAAGACAAGTCGAAATCGGATAATTGGTCCTGTCTGCGAGGTAGATGAATGAGGGAGAATATGCAACCAGGAATTCTATGAGCTGTACAAAGGTGGTGATGGAATGCAGATTCGTCGTCTGAACCTACTCGGCCACATCAAGCAAATGAACGCGTATGCTCTTGCTAAGTGGGCCTTCCAATCTGAGCTCGAGCTTAAGAAGGATAGTCAGACCAAACCACAATTGTAAAAATTAAGCGATCGCTGCCCCAAGACACTGTGAGCAGAGTGTCCGCGACCAGGGAAGGCATTCTTTGTCCAGGCTTTATAAACAGGGTGCCGCACTACGAGACAATTGTGGACTACTCTCAATCCGAGAAGATCGAACAGTCAGATCAGAACGAGCAGGCCGACTCTTGGTGCTCTTATCGGCGTCATCACTGGGCGCTGCGACATTGGAACTCAGCTTTGGCTTGTCCTACAACGACTTCTGCAGAAGCTGCCTTCTCTGCAATTGGATGGTAATCTCATTAGTTCTTCAAATAGCCAAGCGGCAATGAAGCCCATAGCATGAGACATTCTGACGTCGAAGCTGGTTAGACTGTGCAGACTGAGAATCAATGAGATATCCTTGGTGAGCTCGATGACCCTCTGGTGGGTACCGGGCATACTGGAATCTAAAGAAACGAAAAAGCCGATCGGAGCTTGGCGAATGTCTGGCTATATGCGCACAGGCCGCTCAATTTCATAAGGAATACAACTAGAGGGTTACGTCTCGTCAGTCTTCACTCAAATTGGGTGGAATATGCTGTTTATCAGTTGTATTTGGGCCTTCGACTGATACATACGAACTTACTTTAAGCGGTTCCCCATGTGTATTCTGACCTAGATAGACCTAAGATAGAGCGAAATGTGCACCAAGAGGCAGTTTCTTAAATCCTTCACACTATTCTTCTTATTTTGTCGCATCATTCCGTTCCCTGCCCATTCCACTACTACCCCAGTTCGTTGAGATACACAGGTATTACATGTCGAATCTCAAGACAAATCTGGCTGAATCTTGATCCAAAGAAATGAAGCAATCTTATCTCCCTAAAGAGGCCCTGCAGTGGGAATAATTAGCGGACACTGCCTACTAGGCCTTCAAGCAAAAAGACTAGGTCCATTTTCCAACGATTTCTGCAGAAGTTGCGTCGACGAAGAAGAAGAGGAAAACACCCAACACCTCCATAGACTACTACCTCTTCGATAGACAAATGACCTCGGCAAAATACCAGTCAAAGCTCTAGTCAAATTTGCTGAGAAAACCAACTGGCTGTCGTAAACCCCCTTTATCCTTCGTTCTTTCTGTTTGAACACCTACAATGGGCCTACTTTGACCTATGCGCAATAATGTCACAACCTATCTACCTCTTTGCGCTGGCATTTGTGCGCCCCTTTTTATCCAAGAATTATGCTGAACTACAAATCCTATGTGTCCACATGGCAGAATCACTCCCAGTGATGTTTATTTTTTTTTAAAAGGATCAATACAACCGACACTGGCTGTGATGTTTTCCATGTACTCCCATCAGTCACTTGTTCCACTCTCAAATTCACCATTTTTCATAATTTTCCATCTCCTCAAGCCTCTGCTTGCTACCAACTATCATAATCCTTCGAAAATCCCTCCAAATCACCGAAATAGCTGCTCTCTACAAAACACTACAACCCCTTGCCATGTGTACACAAGACATAAGCTTAAATAAACAAACTCACGGCGATGTTACAAGGCAACCGTATGTGAAGACTACTCACGAAACACACACGAAAATCCTACAATTTATCCAAACAAAAAAAAAAGAAAAAAAAATGAAGTGTGTACCAAAACATCCTGACGACACGACAACTTACTTAAAATCCAATTAATCCAAAATGTTGTTTTTCAATTAAATTTTCTGATTGTTTGCCCGTCAATTATGACAAAACAGGTTTTCAAGTACACAGAATCAACAATCGGCAGGCAACGGCAGTGCAGGCGCATGTTTGCGAGATAGACGGTGTCTGGCTGTCTAGCGAGCACCATTTCTTAAGGATGGAACTAAAAACCATCATCCATCAAGAGGTGGGCTACACTCAAAGCCCATACACCCAACCACCCAACCACCCAACCGCCCAACCACCCATCTAGGTGGCGAGTAACAGATGTCAACATTTATGAGATATTTCGGAAATGGAGTGAATAAACCACATGCACGCATGCAGGATATGTATCTTCCTGCATCAGCCAGGGGATACTCATGGCAAATATGCAGATTAAAGGATTTAATTGAATTCATTCGTGTGCCTGAGGGGGGGGGGGCATAGCGGGGTGCTGGGGGCATTGGGTCGCCCATGTAAACATGGTGAGAGCGTTTTTTTTTTGTTTATTTTTGGTTTTCTCTTTCAGCGCTTTTTTCCCCTGTTGAGCTGTTGATGTCCTCTCTGCATTGACTGACCAACGCACGTATACAAAGGCTCTCGTATCGATATGTGATATCCTTTTCGGCGACTTTGAGCATAATTTCATTTAAGTGCTTGTTGTGCGTTGTCCCGTGGGAGAAGTGTTGGTCGTGTACTTTTTTTTTTTCCTGATTTTTTCTCTGCGTCCTTGCAACGCCAGTAATTAATAGTTATTGTGCGAAAATCCTTTTCGCAAGCGCGAGATATGCAAATTTTATCAGCGGTTATGCAGTTTAATGGGTAATCGGTTATCGGTTGACGTTGCTGTTGCTGTTGTCGTGTTTTTTGTTTTCAGTTTAAACGTTTGCGGGGGAGCGATAGCCAGCAAGCCCTTCAATAAATTAAGGTCAGTGGTTGGCATGACAAGGCATTTTTGTTTTTTGTCCGTGTTCATGGAGTGCGCTTTTGTAAAGGGCGGCCAATCTGTGGCCGGTTAACGATGAGATAAGCTTTGATAACACAACCAGACACCAGAAGTCCTGCATCAGCCATTGATCTTCTGTCTGGGGCTGAAACTCTGCCCTTTTGGCGCTACCCCTTTGTTCTCAGGCAAAATTGAACGAATTCCTTTCAACATCCCATCCAGCTACATTCCTTTGATCAATTTTAAATGTGTCTCCTCGAAAGGAAGCGACCCCCTTTCGACCATTACCAACTCTCAATGGCCGAGACGAACTGGCGACAGTGCTCTGCTGAGTCTGCTTCCCGTCTAAAATCCACCACCACCTACTGGTCAATATGTCGTCGTCATTCAATGCCTGCCCGCTTCCCATTCGTGTGCCTCCCCACCAGGAAGGAGTCCTTTTAACCGGTCAGGAATCCCGACGCCACCGATGCAGTGCGGTTTGTACGATGCAAACGAGCATCTTTCCCTCGACCATGTTGCGGGCACAACGACTAGGATTGTGTAATGTTTCAGCTTCGTCTTTAATTATGCATCGCCAACTGTGTGCGCCTTTGTCCCAGTGAATCACTATGACAAATGTCGGTTGCCCCCTCGCGCTCCATGCACCGAATTTATATTCTTTTGATGCGCAACTCTGCAGACGGTTGGATCTCTCAAGTGTTTCATTCAATTAAGGGTTAAAATAGTTACCCCAGCCCTGCTGCCCCTGTTTGTAGTTACTCCAGTCCCAGTCCTGCTCCTTGTTGGTGACCGCTAGTGTTCGTCAATTGTTGAGAGGGTGGGGCACATCCTGCGTAAAGTGTACCCGCTCTCCTGTGGTCTTAGAGCGGAAGAAAGAGATTTAATTAAATGAAACACCTGTGTCCTCTGAAAACACACACGAACTCACACACACACCAGCCAGGGCAGACTATCAAAGTGCATTGCGAAGGTGGTGGCGCGTATTTATTCGTTTCACCCCGACGAGAATGATTTTCCTTTTTAATTAAAAAATTTCGCAATGACTCGGGCGAAGAGGGTGCTATGCTGGCCCCGGCTTGTGTGTGACAACATGTAAGACTGTGGTCGTTGCCAGGAGCAGTCGATTTAAAAAGGCAGTAATTGGTGGGAAGGAGGAAAAAAAGAGAACGTGCCTGTGCTCAATGGCAGTCTTGGATTTATGATAATTATTTAATTTTGCAAACATGCAGTCCTGGGTCACATGTGTCAGGACTAATTGGAGACAGTCCGTTGGTGTGGGTGCGGGTGCGCTACGGAGTGGGGGGCTTGGGGGTGTCCTCTAATTATGGCAAGTGATTCAACGAAAGGGGCGTAGAGTCTGTGGAAATGTTGCACCTAACCTTGGACTGGTTGTGAAGTAAGTTTCGGTTGCCACTGCTACTTCGAACTTCACTTGACTGTCGGTCTGCCAAGATTGCAGGCTCTTAGAGGTTGCCGCGCTCTTGGGAGACCCTCTAGGAGGGAGGTTTTTCGATTCTCTTTAAATGCCTTCCTTATCCGGGTTAGTTCCATATTGACATGATTTGACAAATGTAGCGGGTCTTCATTGAAGCCCTTGCAAGCACTGAGGCGGCAGCTAATAAATGGGTCTGACGGTGATCGAGATGTAGGCCGTCTTCAGAAAAGACGACGTCGTGCACAAAGCGTCACAATGGGCAGCTGTAACTTTGAGGTGGTCAGGGACTTCATCTACTTCGGGTCAGTCCAGGTTTGGACCCTACTGTTCAGTCGGGTAATATAGTCCGCTCTCGAAGATCGAACCCAACTCCACCTAAAGCCATCGATCGAAGAGACACTCTACATTGTGACAAAAAATAACTATTTTGCACAGTTTCGTTAAGTTTCGTCAAGTTTCGTTAAGTTTCGTTAACTTCTGTATCTGAAGTCGCTGTTATAATTAAACTTGTCGATACTTCTGACTTGCTGCTACCTCGTTAAAATCCCCACGAATAACCATTGCCAACATTTTAATCACCTTTCAAATTGGTCATCAACTCCGAGCCAGTGGCAACAGAGGTTCCTTAGGCAGTCGAATAATAGAGCCCACTCTCGAAAATCGAACCCAACTCCGGTCCACAGAGTAATCGACTCCGAGCCGGTGGCTGTAGAGGTTTCTTAGACAGTCGAGTTATGGAGCCCACTCTCGAAGATCGAACCCAACACCGGTCCACAGACTGATCGACTCCGTGCCAGTGGCAGCAGTGGTTCCTTAGGCAGTCGAGGAATAGAGCCTACTCTCGAAGATCGAACCCAATTCCGGTCCACAGAGTGACCGACTCCCAGCTAGTGGCAGTAGAGGTTCCTTAGGCAGTCGAGTAAAAAAGCCCACTCTCGAAGATCGAACCCAACTCCGGTACAGAGAGTGATCGACACCGAGCCAGTGGGGCAGCTTTTCCTTCACCACCCTCTACTGTTTCTTCAGTCGCCATTTTTCAACTCGATTCCCTTGTCAATTTAGGGATAATTTCCATTTTAAACTCATTTCCCGTCCACTCACAAGACCACGCTCTCGCCAGCCCGGTTCCTGGCAAGCAATTACGATTAAAATTGCCAACCTAACGAAGTACAGCGTGCCGAGTACATGCTCTTGCGATTGTTCATTTAATTCCAATTATCGTTTATCCGATTCGAATTCTGTGCCTCCTCCTCTCTAGTGTCCGAAACAGCCCATCGTCGCCTTTCACCCACAAGTAGTGTGTGTGTCCTTGTGCCAGTGTCGGCATTCTCCCATAAACTACGTGCTTCTATTAATTGGTTCAACTTAAAGCACCACTGCACCCGTCACACCACACTGAGAGGATGTACCAAAAATGCAACTGACGACCGGCGACTGACTGCGCACAGCAACGGCGACTCTAGTGCGTCATGAATAATTTTTATCCCATTTGGAGCCGCTGGACTGGTGCATCATTTCATTAGCACTTCCAGCTTAATTCCAATTGCGAAATAATTAAAATTGTTTGGCACCACTCATTTCGATGGTCACTTGAAGTTCACATCCGTGCGCCCAGCGGTCAGCCGGGCCATATCATCCACTTCACCCCGTTGCGCTGGTGTCGCCGCCTGGCTCGCACAATAAGCATTTCAATCAGGTGTCGGGCGGCGCAAACTATGGAACGTGATCATCATTGCTGAATGTGTCGCCGTCGTCGTCGTCGTCATCGTCGTTGTCCTGCAAATATCTCCCCATCTCCCTCTGACATTATGGGAAATTCCTTCGAAAGCACTCACAAGCGCACGCACACAGGTTTGCGGCAATCTGGAAAATGGGAAAAAAAGGGCAACAAGCGACGAACGAAAACGGAATTAAATAAAAATTCCTTTCACGAAAATTCCATTTTCAGCACATTAACAGGCATCGGCGGCAGCGGCGGCGGTGGGTGGCTGTGAAGAGCCCAAAAGCCCGTGCTTGAGCCTTTTAAGGACGACAACGGCCCGCCCGCTCGCTCATGTGCGCGGGCATGTGCGTTGACACATCCGACCGATTGCAGGCTGCAGCGGTGACAACATTAAAATTGCATTTTTCGCTTAAAATTCCAGAAGTGCGTCCAGTTGTTAAAATGCAAAAGTGTTTCGCTCTGCGATAATCTGCTGCGAATTACCAAATGGAAATTCGAAATTCCAAAGTTTTTTTCTTTTTTGCACTTGTAATGAGGATTGTGTTGGGCGCGCGCACGTAACGCGGGTGGGGCTGCGGATGTTATCCCAGTGGTGACACAACGCCGGTCAAGTATGCCGGGGCCACGTGATGTGGCACACTCACTTGAAACTTTTTAATCGGGCATTAAGAAGCACGAGTGGATGGCTCATAAAATCTACGTAAAGGTTCTGCGAAAATCCTCTTTTAAATGTGTCATCTGTAGGGATTATTTTTTTTTTGGAAAGACGAAGGAAATTATCCCGTGGATTACTGAATCTGTGATGGGTCTTATCAGCGTTTACGGGCTTTCGAGTTCCTCTTCGTGTGACTTTGTACTGGCTGTTATGGCTAGATAGATTTGATTCAACCATAAGAGACTGAAGGCAATGTATGCTATCGAGCGAAGACACACTGTGCATTGTGACAAAAATAACGACTTTATTCAGTTTCGTTAAGTTTCGTCAAGTTTCGTTAAGTTTCGTTAAAGGCTTCTGTGGGTTCCGTCCTCTTCGTGTGACCTCGTCGTGAGGCTAGATACAGACTGCTAAACCATAATGGACGCAAGGAGAGTGGAGTCATTTTAAAACATCGAGCGAAGACACACTGTGCATTGTGATAAAAAGAACGACTTATTCAGTTTCGTTAAGTTTCGTCAAGTTTCGTTAAGTCTCGTTAACGGCTTCTAAACCACAGTGGGAGTAAAGAGAGTGGAGTCAATTTAAGCCAGCGAGCGACGACATACCCTACATTGTGACAAAAATAACTACTTTACTCAGTTTCAGTCGCTGTTGTAATTAAACTTGTCGATGCCTCTGAATTGCTGCTACCTCGTTAAAATTCCCACGAATAACCATTGCAAACATTTTAATCACCTTTCAAATTGATTTGATTCGTTGCAATCCCACGGCAAGCAAAGAGATCAAAGAAGACCCTTTGCACTTCAACGTCTGCAACTACATTCATTCTCCATCACTTACCCGCACTAATTGCTTTGATAATTGCCCTCAGTTATTCGCTGAATTCAAACTCAAAGGATACAGCGCTCAATCAACAAACATTCAACAAATGAAATAATATTCATTAATGTCTTCCACTTGAGATGATCGCCCCGAGAAACGACAATATCCCCCGAGAAGTACGTATAACAGAAGCAGTAGTAGTGGGGGTTTCGCTAAAATACGCGAATGCTAGTGGAAAGACAAACACACTTTTGTCCATCCCCATCCGCATTAGTGCACCCGCCATCGTTCCTCACCCACCAGCATCCCCATCATCGACATCATCATCACGAGGAGCTGGAGTATCCAGCGGCAGGAGGCGGGGCCCGGCATCAATGTTTGCTTGCACAAGAAACACAGTAAATCATAAATAAATATTTGCCTTCGTCCTTTTTACAAAGTCAATACACGCAACGCACCCCGGCATCGCTCATCGTCACCCTCCACGCAGCGGCTCCTCGCAAAAGGGGTACGGGTTGTGTCAAGTTAATAAATGAAATTATCCTTGTGACACAATACGCACAAGCAGTTTTAATAATTCCACACAGTCGCCTGGGTGCGTGAGCGTGTGTGCGCGCCGAGTGGAGTGAGCATTTGTTTGCCGTAGCAGGACACACAAAAGTAACCAGCAAATGAGATTGCCACCGGTAAGGGATGCAGCATTAATAGTCACCTCAGTCATCAGCGTGAAATAAATATACGATGCGGACGCATTCATTCGATTCAACGATGGGGCTCGGGTGGCAATTTAAAGGACATTCATCGTGCGAGTACATTTGCGTAATGAATGCGTTCGGTGAGTGGTGCTGATGGGTGGGCGAGAGAATGAAGAATGAAGAATGAAAACCACTGCATTTACGAAAAGACGGACGCGCAGAGTGAGACAGAAGGGATTTAAAGTTTATCCTGACACTCGTGACAGTGGGGGGCAAAGGCAGCCGACAGCTTCCGAGTGGGAGCCAGGAAAAGATGACAGATATCTGGCAGGGAACTTAAGAGAAGTGAAAATGAAGCGACTGGCGGTTTCCTTATTTGGTGGGAATTTGTCACAATGTGGAAGCTTATTCGGTGCTGTCTCTGCTGGTGTTCATTTTAGGGAGCGCCTGCGGAGCTGTGTGGAACGAGAAACAGTGTGTTTTATGGGAAATTACTTTCTGGTGAATAGATGTCGTGACTGTTAATTAAAAATGCTTTTGAGGAATGTGGACTGTGGAGCCTGATCGTAATTTAAACCCCTTTTCTTCTTGGATTGTTAGAGTGTTGGCCAAGGCGCATAACTAGGTGTTTTTCCATAGGCACGTTGGGTGTGGGCCATAGACATTTCTTAGTTACACGGTCAAGGCGTAGAAAAGGTAGAAAGCTCTGTTCGTGCTGCGGTCTCAGCAAGTCGTAGATCCTTACTTACACCTAGGGGCCTTCTTTTTCAATACTCTCAACAAGCTAAACAGCGCCAGCCTAAGTCAGCTAAGCCCTTTCGTCGTAAGCACAGACTGTTAGGAGAAGTCAATCCGGGTGGTATCATAATTGGCCCGCTTTGGCCCAAGTGTGACTGCCTTCTATAGTCAGCCACTCATACTTAACCTAACCTGCCAGTCAGTGGACATCTGGATTTCGACAGTTGCATGCGGATCAGTTCACTTCCCCTTATGCGACAACATTGCTGCCTCAAAGTTAAAGAAAAGGTTGTGTAAGCACCCACTTTATAAGCGTGCCTACCTATCGCCTACCTACCTAACTACACTATTTTTGTAACTAAATTTTCACATGTTTGACACGATCAACGCGTACTAAATGATACACATTCTAAGACGGCAAAACATAAACTAAAGAAGTAAGGCCTTGGATGCCAGGTCAGTTCGTCATAGTGATTGGAATACGCGTACCAAATCCACACCAAGAGTTGGATTGGCGTGTCATTAACTCCCCTACTGTCCCATTTTCGCATTTCCGCACCGATTTCCATCAAATTTTTGATGAAACACTCATATTCCCTCTTCATTCATACCATCACCCCCAATTTTCACCCGAAAAATTGAGGAATTTACGAAAAAATCTCTTTTTGAAAATTTGTATGCTCTCAGCGGAAAAAGTGCACTCAGTTCATTTCGCATTTTACTGCATTTTTTCGGCGAAATCATGCATTTTATCGATTTCCTCAGAAAACGTGAATTTTCTCGTGGAAATGGCTTCAGATCATGGTTTTAATTATCTCATCAGTGGTTTCATCGATTTCAAGTGGTTTCCTGGCAGTTTTCATTGAAAAAAGAAGGATTTTAAGTTAAATTTTTATCCTCTGACATCATTTTTGCCGAGGTGATTGTCTTTGCCAGGTTGATAGCTCGGTGAATTGTACGTCGTCTTGCAAGTGGATAGTTTTTGTTTTTGATTAGAATTACATTTATTTGACTCGCATTTGGCTGAAAATGAATTACTTCGCTGGAACACGGTCTGCAGAATGTGGAGCAGTCGGAAGGTCATCACGGGATTGAGTGTGTTACGGGAATAGTTGAAGAGAAATCGGGAACATTATCAACTTGTCGGTGTGAAGCAAATCAATAAATTTAATCCCTGCAACTCTGATTGAATTCTGGTCCACCTAGCAATGAGTTTTTCCTGGAATTCCAGTGCGCGTGGAACAGGCCGCCGCGTCGTGGCGTAGTGGTTAGGTGCGTCATCTCCTAAGTTGGATGTCTGAGTTGATGTCCCGACACGAACATCTTTCATTATTGACGGCTCCACCCCTCTCTAGTCAACGACAATGGCCTGAGTATATCTGTCTAGAAAAGCCTTCTCAACTTTGACCGTTCCGAGTTGGCAAACGATTTCAGATCCACTCGACTCATGAGAGAACACAACACGAGTGGTTTCACGAGTAGATGCTAGTCCCAGGTCCACCTAAGTCTCTACCGCAACCCACATTATACACAAGACAAAATAAAAGTGGCGTAGTGGCGTTCCTCCTTTTGAAACGCTATAAGCATTTAAACACTGAAGCACTGGACTAATAAAGACGTCAGAAGGAGCAGACATATTTGCTTCAGAGCTATTCAACTAAAGTATTTTATACGGCCCAGGCATATAACTCAGTCTTTTCCTTAGGAGCCTATGGCATAGGCCACAGACATTACTTAGTTAAATGACCAAGGCGTATACTGTACACCGTACTGCCACTGCACACACACCTGCTTTTCCCTTCCCTACACCAGCACTCTAAGTCGCTGAGAATGCAGCACTTAATTCGTTCTATATTCCTTCTTCTTCTGCTTAGGGCGCTACAGCCCGAGGTAAGCCTGAGCCTCACCCAACATGAATGTCCAGCCAGCACGATCTCTCGCCAGCTGTCTCGGCTGAGGCTGAGGTCCCCCTCGACTTGTGCGCTCCACCTTGTACGTGGATATCCTTAGTTGCGTTGTCCCACAGACTCAGAGTCGAAGATTCTTCGGGTCGGAGCTAAGTTGTCCATGCCCATTCGCATTACTTCCTAGAGAGAGATTTTCATCATCGTCATCATCGTCATCATCGTCATCATTGTCATCATCGTCATCATCGTCATCATCGTCATCATCGGCATAATCCACTAAAGCGGTCACGGAGGCAAGTCAAGGCACGCACGAGAGATGTATAGGCCACTCGAGAGACAATTTCGCAGAAATTCCATTGACTTGAGGCAAACGACGATGCCCATGAAAATTGAAGCAGACAGACGCCATGAGAGGACTTCGTCATCAGCAAGGACTTCTTCAGAAACAACATGGATGAAGAAGACAGAAAGCAACACCTTCTGATCGGATCTCACTTCTCAACAGCTTAAGTGATATAAGTGGGCTAGCCAACAGCTGGATGGCGCCGTTGGTTGAGTGCCTGCCCTTGGTTAAAGGGGTCCCCGGTTCGAAAGCAAAGTTAAAACGCTTTTATCGGGTTTTCAAATCTGGTCCAGTCACCATTTGCCGTTGGGATCAAATTAACGGCAGTATCACTGGAGTTGTCGATCGGTGGTAGTAGCCTGGCATGGTCTAAGTGTGCTTGCGATTTCGCTCGCAGCCCAACTACCTAAGCTAACCTAAGTGGGCTAGCCGTCGCAAACTTACTTCCCAACATCCTGAGCTTCGGCTGGTTCCCCACCAGTGATCCTGGTGGCAGTTCAATCGACCAAACTGACCTAAGTGCCATCCATCTACCACCTCAACCTACGTACATACTCGACGAGTGCTTTGAAAAAGGGAGGAAACTGTGACCATCTCATTTAGCTACACTTACCACGACAACACTGAAGTCCTTTTTTTCGGAATGAATCAAATATTCCATTGAAGCCCTTCTCATATTTCACCCCCCAGCCAGCATGCATTAGCAAATGAGAGGAAAGACGTGTCTCCTGCCGACCAGCCGGAGTAGGAGCATTCGACCCAAACTTGATGTTCAGAGTTGTTTACGTTTATTGAATTTTTTTGAGTAACTTCCACAAACTCATTATGAAGAAAAAATTACTCACATTCCCAGCACCACTCACGACAAGTGCCAAAGTCCATCTCGAGGACGGCAAGGGAAAAAAATTACGAAACTAAACCGGGGAATGTTCAAACTTTCGCTAACTCATGACACATCCCGAGCGGAGGAAAAAAGAAAAGCCATGTCTTGTTTATCACTAGCTAAGTTTTTCAAATCGCACATCGTCCCGCTTGATGATGATGGCAATCGGCCATAAACTACGCAAATGGAGGAACCAAGTTTCCCCCGAGAGTATCCTACACTCAGATAGGAGTTTTTAAGGCTCACATTAGAGCGAGTAATTTAGGGACACTATGACGCCGGAAAGACGCCACACATAGTCGCCCTACTGCCCTCCCTCATCCGGATGTCTAATCAAGGGCTCCAGTAATTAGAAATAAAGTTCGATGGGGGATTGTGTTGTCGTAGGGATTTTTCTGCCATTTGGGCAGATTTTCCCTCTAATTCCGGAGCAAGGACAACCGCCGCACACATGGCCGGATAGAGGAGGACAATCGACACTAATTTTATTATCTAGTCTCTCCCTTGTCGCCGCCCACCCACTTACGCGCATACACACATGACAACCAAGTGGCCACATAAACTTTCGGCAACGAAACTTGCAAAATTTGCAGAAAAAAAAAAGAAAGCGAAAAAATGACAAACGGAAGAGAGTTCTTTCGCAGCACCAGCATCATCATCATCATCAAGGGGAACAACAGCGTGAAGAGGACGGGCACGAGGAGTGTATTGTAATATGGAAAACATTCTTCAAAAAAGTTTTGCTTGTCTCTATTTCGTTACTGCCCACTTCTGCGCTCGTACTCTCAAGGATTACACTTATTCTGGTGTCTGCCTTAGAGATAGAGGAAAAATTCCCCCCTCCCCCATCCATGGGAAAACTTCATCCACCTTCAACTACCCGGCACCGCAGCAGCGTACGGCCACTAAAGGCGATTGCTCTTCTAGGAAGTTCTTCCGCAAGGATAACGCATGTAACCATGTGTTTTTGTCAAGGAATCTTCTCCCTCTCTCTGTGCTCGCACACGGAACAAGGATAAATATGAAGATTGTTATTGTGACTTCGGTAATATGTTCTGCCCGAAGCTGGATCCTGTCGGAAAGGATTCTATCCATCAAGGTGACTGCCGTTTATGAGCTCCGAGACTCTGGGTAGTCGCTTCGCTCCAAGTCGCCAGCACCCGTCTAATCCTGACATAACAAGACGTAAAACATAACGAGCATCAGGATCATCATTCGTAGTCGCTGCTGCTCCTGCTCCTCCCCCTGCTCCAGCTACAGCTCCTATTTGTGATTTTTCGTCTTAATTTTGTTATTCTTTTTTTTTTCCTGTTCAATGGCACATCCTTTGCCTCCTTTGTGCTGTGCGCACACAGCTATTCGAATAATGAAGATGGATTTCCTATTAGACATTCATTGACTGATTTGCCAGGATGCGATAAGAAGTTTATGGATCTGTTTGATTCTCAAGATTCCTGCCGCCTCAGTTCCTCTGCTCTCCCCACCGTCGCACCGCTCAAACACTAAAATTCCGTGCTCTAGTGTGTGTGTGTGCGCGCACGCCTCTATTAAGGGGTACGCAGTGAACGTTAGTTGGAAAAGTTTTGACATTAAGATTAGACAAGATAGTCTGCTGTTGGAAATATGTCGTAAAATTGGTAGATAATTAAGTTCGTCCTTGCAGCAAGGAGGGTTGATTAAAATCCCATTTTATGGCCAAGTCAAGACTGAATGGGATAAGGATTATTGTTCAATGTATTTGCTTTGTTTAGGATTCCTCATAGAATTCGGTTCCTTATCGACGAATGTGTTGCGGAAGTTTATTGGGCTGGTGATGGAGGGGGGTGTGGTGCTTTGGATGTTCTTTTGAGATTCTTGAATGAGGAGCTTATCAAAGGGTTTCTAATGAAATTGGCTTACAGGGCAGTTTGTACAATACAATGTGTCTGCCGTAAGTACTCCGAGAGGCAATTAATCCGAGGAAATCTTACAAGTGAGAGGCATTGTAGCCAGGGTTCCTTTCCTGACAAGATGTCAGTTCCTTCGGCTGGAGAGTAGTTTGCTAAATAAATAAAACCAGAGGAGGAGTCGAATGATTGAGTAGGCTTAGTAGACGCTACACGAACAGAGTAGGCGACTTGTGGTTTCACCTCGTTTCGACCATAGATGCCAATGAAAAAAGGCCTAGTTATACGCATTGGCCGTATTGGCATTGTCCACCACTTGGCCGCAGATGAATTTTCATAATTTTTGAGATATTGTTAAATAATGAAAACACCTTGTAGTAATGAGTAAAGCTCCATTTTTGCTAACCCTAAGCTACCAGCTGTCATTTGATTATTTTCGTGTTGCCAGCAATTTACTGCGCAAGTGGGGGCAAATTCAAATCTCGCAATTTCGGAACACCCTGTATATTCAAAACTTAAGACATTTTGCATAAGTCTGCATCGTAAGCGCCTCTCCATAGTTTGCCTTTTCGTTCGTCAGCAGCGCATTTCCTTGATTGTGGAACTTGACGAGGTCTTCGGCAACGAGTGGACGTGGACTTGACATTGGTGGTCTCTCCAGCCTAAAGTCATCGTCCTACAGATTCCACAACAATCAGACGACTCCTGGTTGTTGGCCTTGCTCGCTTGTCATTATAATTCAATGTTCCACAAGACGACAACGGTGATTAAATGATTAAATGCTCCTCCATGTCTCACAAGGGAGACC
Organism: Eristalis pertinax; assembly: GCA_907269125.1. Taxonomy (NCBI): domain Eukaryota; kingdom Metazoa; phylum Arthropoda; class Insecta; order Diptera; family Syrphidae; genus Eristalis; species Eristalis pertinax. The sequence continues at coordinate 5,161,638 of OU026146.1, forward strand.
TAATTAAATATTTCCCCACAGTCTAGACTCGGTCAGTCACGGGAATTCTAACGAAGGGTCGACCATGTCGCCTGGGAACCCGTATCCATCAGCAAATTAATTATAAACGACATCTTCTCTGCCACATGCGTCCAAAAGCTCATGACTCCTACACACATCACACACACACACATACACACGCAGAGTAGCATCCCGAGGAGAAGAAGGGAAAAAAAAACTGAAATAACATGGAATTAAGTCACGAAAAAACCCTTTTCTCAGATGACAGCATATGCCATTGAAACAAATCCCAATCGAAATTCCAGTTCCCATCGGGGTCCTCAAACTCCGTTGGACTCAGCCGCGCCGCCCGGTAGACCTCATCCTATCAACATCTAAGCTTTAACTTCAAAATCAATTATCGTATTAGGATCAAGTTTATGGTTGAATACACATCATCCCATTTACCCCTTCACTCCATAATTACATAAGTACTCCTCCGAAGCGAAAGACAGCGGCAGCAGCAGTGACAAGCAGAGGAGCGCAGAAAAAAAAGGACACATCCTTTGATAGCAAATCGAATCGGGCGACCCTTTTTTCGGTCCATCCAATTCTCAATCTGATTAAGAATTGATTCAGCACGGCGCTGCTGGCCCTCCTGACGCATTAGGAGGCGTCCTAACAGCAAGGACACGATAATTTACTTAGGCACACTGAGTACTACTCCTTTAATCCACCTAATGGCTGCTATCCCTGTGCTGTTGCCTGTCAAGCCAGGCGCGTCCGTGTCCCTGTCCCTGTTTGGGTGGGGTGTCCTTTCACTCGGTTAGCTTACTAATTTAACGCTTCAATGTGATTTTTGGTTGCGAGTTGATTGCAGTTCACGAACGCATCCGCTCGATGAATGCTGCTGCTGCTGCTGCCAGAACTTTTGCGGATACCACGACAGTTTCGAGTGCGACGTTTTAAGTGGGCGCAGGAGGGGGAGGTGGGATGCTGCTGGGGTTTTTGACGTGTGTTGGCCGGGGTGCCAAGAGACCAACGTCATCTGTGATGACATTTGAAATTATGGAAAACTTTTTAATTCGCCAAAGGATCAAACTTCGCTGCGAACATCTTGTTGAGTTGTTCAAGCAGCAAAGCGGCAGGAACGCCTTGAGATGCGAGCTTAAATGGTTACACATCCCGCAGCAGATACAAAAGCTCGCCCAAAGTTCGCTGTCACTTAAGACAGAGGCCACGGCCATGGCCAGGACCAGGACCAGGACACAGACTGAGTGTAATAAATCCACTTGCATCTGACGGACGGACAGATTGCATCCTGCATTTGAACTTTTCTTCTGAGTGGAAGTGGGTGGGGGGGGGGGGAGGGGGAATACGCCTGAACAACTTCTCCGAAACACATTAACCGATGCTACAGCGAAATCCTTTTAAGAGGCATCGAGAGATGAAAACGAGAAAACTGCAAAACTTCTTCACAGTCAGGGTGTCAGAACAGCGCGCATCCAATAGTTTTACTCAATCACTTTCCCCATCTGCTGTGTGTTGGTGTGTGTGATGGTCCTCAGCGCGAACTTTTGGATATTATGCGAATCTAAATTTGCCGCATTTTGGGGTTATGCGGTGTCGGAGGGATTTGAAATGAATTTAGCAGGCTCCGGTCGGTTTGAGGCTTTTCAACTGTTCTTGGCTGCGAGGAGTGGACATGTTTGGCTATGACCTCGTTTGCCGGCGTTGTTGGTGGGTGTTTGTTTTTTTTTCCCCGGAGTTAAGGGAAAGTTTCATGATGTGGTTTCAGGATTTTTTTTGCTTGCTTTTGTTTGTCCAGAGATTGGGAGCGTGGTGCATGGGGAATCTGGTGGTTTGGGAGTTTTAATTGGTTCGGCTTGTGTTAAGCAGGGGTGGAGCGTACGTAAATAATTGAGGAGGATGTTTTGGGGGGAGGGGGGAGTAGCATCGCTTGAGACCGCTTGAGTTTGCGGCGATTTTGAAGGGCCAACCACTTGAGGAGGAATTTGCTGGAGGTTGGATGTCGCCTCTTTTTAGTTAGAAAATGCTCGAGCCTGTGGGACACTAGCGTCTGATTTCACATTCACAAGTCGAGGAGAAGCTCAAATTTCGTGTGAAGCAGCTAGCTTAAGAGGTTTGTTGGTTGAGACCGATGACTCTAGCGTCAAGCAGAAGAAGAAGACGTGCCATGCAAATCCTCTTCAATCCGAATCCGTCGCACGCTTGTCACTGAGGACACTGACGCTGGGCGCCAGTCAGACATTAATTCAACATTCTGTCAAAATCTACGAATCTTGTTCATTTGAACTTTAGTCCACTGGACTGAGACCAATTGCCACTCCAAGTCCCCTCGAAGACATCCCACTCCTTCTCTGTAAGAAATCAACGACAAAATTCTCGTAGCGTTGGGCGTCAGTCAGAAAATTACTCCACATTGTGTCCTTACTCATGTCAAGTGATACTCCACTAAAAATTAAAATTATTTCGAGTCAAAGACAAGGACCACTTAGATTTGCAGCGATTTTCGAAAGCCAACCTAAGGCCTGTTTGTCCACTGGACGGAGACTACCATCCATTCCAAGTCCCCTTGCAGCCATCCCACTCCTTCCCTGTGAAAGATCAACGACACCGTTGGGCGCCAGTCACACACTTTTTCTACATTCTTTCAAGATCGACGAGCATTTGACAAGGAAATTTGACTGGATGGAGACTACTAGCCATTCCAAGTCCCCTCGAAGACATCCCACTGCTTCCCTACAAAAAATCGACGACAAATTTCCCATAGCGTTGGGCGGCAGTCAGAATTTTTGTTTGCATTCTTTCAGAATCGGCGAAGCTTGGATAAGGAAGGGCTAAGCCCTGTTAGTCCACTGGAAGGAGACTAGCCACTCGAAGTCCCCTCGAAGACATCCCACTCCTTCCCTGTGAAAAATCAACGCCACTTCCTCCGCATCGTTGGGCGCCAGTCAGAAGACTCTGTCTGTTTTCGACTAAAGACATGACCCTTAGCAGCTCCATATCACTCATTTGAACTGGAAATTAGAAAATCAAACACATCCACTCATTAATTGACCCTCTTTGCCGAGACTGTGCAAACAAGCGACCTCGCCCAACTGCCCCCTCCAGCCACAAACAGAATACATAACAAGATTGACTCATAAATCAACTGAGCCTCATCCGCCTTAATTTCCCAGCTCCGTTACCAGGGTTTTAATGAAATCCTGATTCGAATCCCATTTCCAGCAATTACCAGCAGCCGACCGCAGTCTCTGAACGAGTCTTCAAACAAACATGTGTGCTGGTGCGGTCCAACATCCACTAATGAAGCGCCGAAAAGTGACCAGTCATCTCGTCATCTCGACTCTCGGTGTGTGTGTGTGTGTGTCAGCTCTTCCAATCCGATTTCGATTAAACAAAATTATGCACTCGGAAATTTAATTGTCCACCCGTCGACGGACTGATGATGACTCTGGGTGGGGGACTGTGGATACAGGGGGACGGGGGCAACGTTGACAAACACAGCAGAAAGGCAAACACATCAGTTTCTGACAATTACGACGAGAACCCCTAGATAATTGAAATGACAATGTGCCCATGCCCATGACATGAGCATGTCCATGGCGAGAGGTGGTAAATTTATTCATTCATGTGTGTGTGGGGTGGGGGGGGGGAGAGGAGGGTAGGAGATGGGTTGTGCTCTTCATCAAACTTATCATCATCGCCGCCATATAGGATGTGTCTTGTGTGCGTGTGTGCTGCCCTCTGGAATTTCATTATCAAAGAAGGTTCGCACAAAAATTGTCATCGTCCCCGCTTAACTATGCCATAAAGCATCCCTTTCATGCTCTACTTAGAGAATCATTGACATTCAACCAAAATACTCCCCAGTATCCGTTTTGCAAAAGGACACCCTGCTGGATACATAAGGAGCTCTATCATAAAATCTTACAGAATTAAGCTGTAAAAATTCTCATTCCGCCCTCCGCCCCGACTCGTGGTTCGTTCTTCATCTACATCGCCATCCACTGAGAGCACAGGCTTACACTTGCAGTCCTCGTCTCTATGCCTAAGTATCTCATCGACCCGATGCCCACACCACCGTCAAATGTCACCTCGTCCTCCCACAGGGGACATTCTATGTCTAATGCAAATTACGTTCAAGTTTTTGTATACGAGTATGTGTCCTCGTAAAACTATTTCGGACCAACTCCACTACACCACCAGGCACCTTCATTCCACAGAGCCCGACGCCCCCCCCAACCACCACCAGCACTGAGTGGCGCTGGCAGAGGCTTTTCCCGTAGCAATCATAAATAAAACGGGGCCAGAATGGCTAAAGTTTTATATGCGCTTAACAAACTTTACCAAGGATATAAATATTCAAAACTGAGTATCACTATGAGAAGAGATAGTGTCGAGGAAGATGCTCAAGCTGATGCTGCTGAAGCCGAACCGGCAGCGTAACCCTCCCGTAGAGACAACAATTTTTGTTGTGCGGCCCGGGTAGAGTTGGCATCACCTCACCTCTGAACTCTCTCTCTGTCTCTCTCTCTCTCTCCATCTCGCTCGTGTGGGATGAGTTTTGTAAATATTTAAATTCTGTTCACTATTTTGTGTAATTTAATCATGAAGCATAAGGCAATTTATTAGTTTGTTGGTTGCTTGGTTGGTTGATGTACGGCGCCACACACAAACACCCACACACACACACACGCTCAGTCAAGCGGCGTACGACTGTGACGTGTGCTGCCAAACTATCAAAATGGACTGCGAAACGAAAGCGTGTGAATGTGCAGCGTCGGCACTGACTTGAGGTTCACCGTTTGTGGGACGTAATAAAATGCAACACGCAGAGGCGGGCTGGGGGTGGTGCTAATGGAATAAAGGAAAAATATTAATGAAGGATCTCGAATGCGGCATCATGCATGCGATTATGTAAAATGAAGCGAAGTGCTGCATTTAGATACTTTAATTAAGCGAAATTAGTAAGTTGAATATTTTGATTAGCTTCCCGGATGGATGGGGGACTTGTTGTTTAACGGTGTGGTTGCGTGCCATCAGTGGCTTGCGCTGTGAGATTGTGCATCTGGGGCTTTGCTAATGGAGTCTGTGTTTATTTGCGGCGATGAGATGATGGGGCGAGTTTTTCTGGAAGTCCGGGAGGCACTGTGATTCCGCTAGGGGGAATGAAAATGGGTTTTCTGTGCTAAATAGTTGGTATTTGCGCTGGATTTTATGATGCCGGCGGTTGTAGGAGAGAGTTGCTGGGGCAAAAGTCATCTCTTGGAACTCGCTTTCTACGGCAGGAGCTTATCGTTGATGGCAACTTTGAGTGTGAGAGCAGTCTACGCAACGCGAGCGGTAGCGCTGACTGTAGAAACTAGGTTCAGGTTCATCTGAGGACTGTCGCATCGCCAAAAGAAGAGGAACAACGATTGTGGCTAGGCGGCATGTAGAGCGCTTGGAGAACATGACATGGGCCAGAAGAACCTTCGACTCCGAGCAACAGAGAACTCCTGCGATTATGGTGTCGCACGGAACTGAAGAAGGATCTGATCAGCTGGCGAGATGCTTAATGCTTGATGCTTGATGCTTGATGCTTGATGCTTGATGCTTGATGCTTGATGCTTGATGCTTGATGCTTGATGCTTGATGCTTGATGCTTGATGCTTGGTGCTTGATGCTTGATGCTTGATGCTTGATGCTTGATGCTTGATGCTTGATGCTTGATGCTTGATGCTTGATGCTTGATGCTTGATGCTTGATGCTTGATGCTTGATGCTTGATGCTTGATGCTTGATGCTTGATGCTTGATGCTTGATGCTGGATGCTTGATGCTTGATGCTTGAAATGATGCAAAAAATGCTGCGAAAACCTGATAAATCTGACGAAATGTTGGTAAATATGTCGAATCATTCCCAAACAGCTCCTCCCAAAGGCTCCTTTGATTGAAACTGACCGCCATATCCTTCCTCTCTGACTGAATTTCATTCATACCTGCCTTCAATCTCAAGCGCTACCTCAGACCGCTTATCCCACCGCTCTTTGCGCTCCTTTCGATCACTCTCCAACAGTCGTTGACCTCTCATCATTCAACACAGCAGGCCCTCCATCATGCATTCCACTGCACCATCTTCTATGCACCTTCACTGTCCATTGTTTCGGTAGCTTGCAGATTTGTCACGACTCATATTGGTTACCATGCACTCGACCATCTAAGCCACGTCGACTGGAGGATATAGTGCGCCAGCATAGAGACCACTAGGGATCTCATTACTCCAACACTTTGCAACAAATCCAAATAACAAGTAACATTCCCAACTGTAGCAGCAGCCGCAGCCGCAGCAGCAGCATCCTCCTCATTCTCATGCCCTCGAGTGATGCGGGGAATTCTTTCTTTCTTCCACTTTGCACCCAGACCACATCAAAGCCAGCCCAGCATCAGTGGTCGAGTGGCCCCCGCTCCCCCAAAACGAGCGACCGACAAACCGACAACCCGACAACATCCTCGTTGCATGCGAATGAGAGTGAGCGCTCCCGTTGAACGCGTTGCGCGATCCTTATCTTGACTTTCAATTATTTTATTTGGTTCAGATGTGCCGGACGATAAAATCGTTGATATGAGGTACACCGTAATATAATTCCTTAGCCCTTCTTCGTTCCGCCACGCTTAATTGACACAAGAAAGAGTTGCCGCCGAAAAAAAAGGAAAGAAAATCCAAAAAAAACCGGCACACACTGACTCGTCCGTAAGTCGATCGACCTTTCCGGGCCGAGGTGCATCATCACCATGCATCCCGTTTCGCCTGACGCGTCCGTCCTCCCCGCGAGATGCTGCGCACAGGGCTTCAAGGTGTATGAAGGTCGGTCGACATATTGACGATGATAAAACGATTCTCAGTCCATAAATAAAGATACTCACCGCTGCCTACGATGCACACTGGGTCCCAGACGCGATATGACGCGATATTCCAGCGAGAGGGGCTGACTTCTTATCGCGTCCCAGCACCGTAGCAGCAGCAGCAGCAGCGGCAGCAATAATGTCGGCGCTCTGTTGTCGATTATATTCGCGAATCTTGATCCTTCTCCTCCATTTGGATACACAGACTCACACACATTTTGTGAGGCTCCTTTGTCTCGTCCAGATTCGGATACACTCCACTCTGCAGCCGCGTGGAAGCGATAACTAAATGCTCTTCGCGGGACACGGCAGCGGGCCCTGATTCGGGTGGTGTGTCCCTTTTTGTATTGTGTTTCTAAAATATTTTCCTTGTTAGTTGAACTTCTTTTTTCTTTTTTTTTTTTGTGCTTGTGCCTCGCTTCGAAGTCCAGCTCGCGGCTGCAGCTCGCCGAGGAGATGTCTAAGACGATAGTGAAACGCTTTTTGACATCGTTTGGTCATCGATTAAGAGGATGCTCATCCTGGTGGTGGTGCTGTTGCGGTCTCCCGAGATCACCGCGGGAACAATGGATCGATAATTTGGATCGAGGGCGAGGGTCGTCGGATGAAGATAATTTCGAATCGTTAAAGTGTCAGCCATAGGCAGAGGAGACTGAGAGAGGGGGAGGGAGAGAGAGTGGGGCTAGTTGGCCATTGTCCCGCGGAAACAAATCCACGAGGCGCGGTGTGCTCTGGTGAATATTTGTTCATCAAGTGCCGACTGTTTGCTGCTTACTCTGTTCAAGCACAGCCAAGCAAAGGTGAACAGGAAAAATTAGGCCGACAGCAAATTTAATAAACACGAACCACTTTGCGTCAAAGACACCATCATGCGACATAATTCTCCGCAGCACAACCCCCCAGCTACTCCTTTTTCACACGGCCAACAAACTGACTTTGCCGTAGCTCCCGACACAACACCACCTCCTCCCACGAGCCAATAGTCAAAGAGGTGACACCGGCTGTGCTTCAGCTGCTGCTGCTGTTGTATTGCTGTTGGCGGCTTCGTGTTATGACAGCAAACCCTCCCCCCCGTTCGGGATGAATCCTCTGTCCTCTCCATCCTCCATACACCACCCTACATCCTCCGTCACCTCGTTCGTTCGGCCTGCTTTTTAAATGTCGCAGTCAACGCCTTGCTCCGGCCACAATATTGCGTTTGTTGATGGTTGACACTGTGTCGGGTGCCTAATTATTGGGGTGCTGTAGCACCTGTACATGGAGCGTGTTTAATATTATTACCTGCGGAGCTTGTACAAGCGGTTTAGGGTCGTGTGTTGGCAATAAGTAAAACTTTTCGGTGGAGATCATGAATTTTGACACAAACACACACTTGTGCTCCTGGGAGGGGTACCCGAACTTTGAGCATTGTTTTTGATGGGTGGATGCGGGGTAGGTGCGGGGAGGATCATGGGGCTGCTGGGGATGTCAATGCATGTTCAGATCATTGAAAGTCACACTCACGGGGTGTTACATGACAAGATGAGGACGCAGGGAAGAATTCACAAGGTCGGAAGGTGGCATGGATGAAGTATTCATATGGAACCCCTACACAGTCATTTAGGAGTCAGAAAGTCTAAGCTGACAGCAGATTCAGTTAGGACTGGGTTAGGACTCAAAAAAAGCGTCCTTGCCGTTATCTTCTTCTTGTTCTTTGTATGGCGCTACAGTCCGGGCTGGACCTGGGCATCATCCAACAGGCCTCTCCAACCGATCTCTCCGCGAGCTGTCTACAGTTTCGCACGCCAAGTTGGTTGAGGTCCTTTTCACTTATATTTTATTTTGTAAAATACAAATATTTAACCTTTTTATTATAAAACCTTAATGAGCGGTCTCGGCTGCCAACCTCTTGTCGCGCTATTCCGAAATCCTCAATTTCACACTCTTGCCCTTTGGCAGCGAGGTGCAAGGCTTGTTGTCCTTGCCAATGATGAAGCCTTTCTTCAGCCTGGTGGCATATACATGTCCCTGAGTATCATTGACGTAGACGATGTTGAAGGAACCGGGATGTCTTTCGCGGTTAACAACTGTACCCACACGACCCAGATTCCTTCCTCCTGTGATCATGTACAAGTTCCCCTAAATCAAATTTAATGTAATCGTTAACCTTGCCAGTAGGGATGTCTACTTGTTCGGTGTCATTAACCTTAACCAATGGATCGGGGTAACGAATGGTCCTGCCGTCAGATGTAAATAAGAAAGGAACTCCCATAGTGCCCAACTGCGTCTTGCGGACCTTGCACAGCTTGTTCTGGGCCTCCTGGACAGAGATGCAGTGAATGGTGAAGCGTCCCTTACCATCGTAGACCAAACGGAAGCATTCACCTGTTTTCTCAATTGTAATAACATCCATGAATCCAGCCGGGAAGGCTGGGTCGGTACGAACTTTTTTTGTCACTTCAGCCCCAGTCAACGCACACTTTCGACGATTTCTCAAGAAAATCACCAAAAAAAGTGATTTCCTTAATTTGTCGGATCCGGTTGATGGACGAGGGGCAAATAATCCCCCAAGTTTATCCAACATCCATGCTTTTCGTGCCGCTATACGCTTCAAATGTCTTTTGGGTCCTCTCGCCATCTTGCAAGACAATATAGAAAAAACACCTTAGACGCGGGCGTCCTCTATTGCGTTGTCCCACAGGATCTGAGTGGAAGACTCTTCGGGCGGAAATAAGTTGTCCATGCTCTCTACATGGCCAAGCCATCTGTGTTATTGGAGCCGTAGACTTGGCTCATGTCGCTGTACATTTCGTGGTACAGCCAGATGCCGTCAACGCAAACAGGGCCAAAGAACGTACGCAGAAATTTTCTCTCGAAGAGCCCTCAAACTTTTTCTTCATCCGCTTTTGAGATTGTCCATGATACAGCAGGTCTGGGATGATCAATGTCTTATATAATGTCAGCTTAGTCCATCGAGGGACGGCTCTACAACTCAATTGCCTCTTGAGCCCACAGAAACAGTGGTTGGCAAGAGTTACTCTGCGTTGTTCGCACTGTTTACTGAGTAGCCGAGGTACACGAAGTCCTTAACTACCTCGAAGATATAGCTGCCCAGTGGGACGTTCTGTCCAAGACGTCGATGCAGTATGTCTTTTCTTGATGACAGCATATACTTCGTTTTGCCCTCATTCACCGCCAGACCCATGTTAGCTGCAAACTCCGCCAAGGCTCGTTGAGTTGGATCAATCACGTCAATGTCATCCGCGTATGCTTGTAATTGTACGGACCTTTGGGAGATCATGGGTCTAGTGTTGGTGTGTGAGTTTTGCACGATCTTCTCCGAGATGATGTTGACGAAGTCACATGACAGCGCGTCGCCTTGTCTAAATCCATTTGTCACATTGCTGGTCTTGGTGAGTTCGTTACCGATTTTGAGACAGCAGCGAGAAATCTCCATCGTCATCCTGCACAACCTGATGAGCTCACACCCTACCAAAATCTTCCTACATCTTCTCATTCGAATTTATTTTGCTAACTGCCTAGCTATCAGTCAAAGGTGTTCCCGTAACTTTGGCACACTGAAGCCACGTAGAAAGTTAAAAAACACTTTACTCTCTGATACATAGTCTATAGGACATGGTGTTCACCTTTATCAACCGCACATCTCGACGATCCTCCTTTGCTTCTTGCGAATGGCAAGAGAATTCATTCTCAATCAAAACGACAAAAATGATGGGTGTTCATTGCATATCAGCGCACCGAAGAAAAGCAATTTAATCAAATTCAGACAGGAAGACTAGACAAAATTGTTAAAAACTTATCTGTATGATTAGGTGTTCAACAAAATTCAGCGCACCGTCGTCGTTCATTCCACAGTCGGTTGTAGGTAGTACGTTGTGTCGCTTGCTGAGGCGTGGATTCACTGTCTGTACCACATATGTACGTATGTGCATACCATGATGTGGATACGGCTTATAAATTCATTTCTCGTCTTTGGGGATCATGGATCGTAGCTAAAGGACAACTGGAAGCATCACGGCACGTCACTGCTCTCTATAGCTCCTCTCCATACTTGCTGTCATATGCGGCATCGAAATCTACGAATAGGTGGTGGTTGCCGATTTTGATTTCTTCGGTCCTTTCCACAGGTTTTGTCGGTGTGCGAAAATCTGGTCTATTGTGGACTTCCCTGGCCGGAAGGTACTCTGACCGGCTCAGGCGAGTATAGAGAACGAAAGAAAATATCTTGTACGCGACGTTAAGGATACTTATTCCTCTGTAGCTGGCGCAGTCAAAAGGGTCTCCTTTCTTGTGGATCGGGTAAACGATACTGAGATTCCACCCTCTCCTCCATATCTTACAGATGAGCTGGTGCATGCACCCAGATCCAGATCATGTCCAGCTGCTTTCAAAAGTTCTGCAGACAGTCCGTCTGCACCAGCAGCTTTGTTAGACTTCAGTCTTGAAATTGCTCTCTTCACCTAGTCTAGGTTGCGGCGGAATTCTCGTCTATCATCGTCCAAATTGAGTGGAACATTTTGTCTGCCAGCGGAATCTCTGTCAGCATGAAGCCCATTTTTCAGAAGAAGGAACATCGTCGAAAAACGCACCATTTTCGAGAAAACTGCGATGTTTCAAAATGAAGGTCCCCTTCTCCGCGACTTTTTTCTCCCGTCTATTGGTCGTATCGGCGTAGACTGTAGAGTCACTCGATATCTGAAACCACTAAACTTCTTCGAATGTTCGCACTTAAAGCTCTGAGCGGGATGCGATTTCATTTCCTCTTCTGTTCCATGAATAAACTGGAAATAGACACCCTCCCTCTCTCCTCTCTCACTCCTCTCGCACTCTATTGAAACGCCATTAATCTCCGCTAGACACGCAAAGTGAATTGCAATAATTTTGCATCTCCACACAGCCCCAGCCAGAGGCATCGACCAGTAGATCTTCTTCAATCCACCACCACTACACCGCCCCCCAAGAGGATAAATCAACCCAAAACCGTATAAATAACCTCATCAATTAATTTCCCATTTTAATAAACTGAAAAAAAAAACGACGAAAGTCCACCCTCTCCCACAGCCACTGGCAATGAGCGCAACGCACTAAACGCTCACTCTCACTCGCAGGGTCCATCTGAAGGCGCTCCAACCCCACTGGTCCACTGGCCTCAAACCCAAAATGATTTACTGCCGTTGCGGCAACTAACCACATTTATATTTATTAGCCAACATAAATCTCTTTCGGTCGCACTCAGCGAGCGGATGGAGTGTGTAAAAGGCGGTGACGGTGGTGGCGGCCGTGGCGGGCCCTTACGCCTGCCGAGGCTTCAAAGTGTGATTTTTAGTGCATTAGTTGGACAAAGTTGCTGCAGAGGCTTACACACCGCCCAGGTGGTGGGTCAGGTGTGTGTTTTCACTAAATGTCCTATTTTATGAGTCCTTCCACGGCGTGCGAGCAAGCGAATGAATGGTGGTGGTCCGGCATGGGATATTTGCCGCTCGATTCGTCCCGATTGATGCTCAAGGTACTATTAAGAGAAATGGAGCAGACGTATTTTATGGGCTTCCATAAAACTTCTCTCTCGTCCTCGAGGACTGCGTGGCCCACACACATGCCATGGGGAAGGAGGAACAAGCCGTAAGCTATTGGATATTAATCAACGAAACCTTGAAGAAGATAAATACATTGAAACGAAATTTATTTTCCTTTTTAAAGAGCTACGAGGTTTACTGACCTTCAGAGCGGCATCCCGAGCGGTGGAGCGACTGTCGAGGGATGACTCTAATGTATTGGATGGAGGTTACTTCTTGTAAGTCTGTCTGTAGACTTTTGCAATTGAATTGGATTCGTTGGAAAGATGAGAAGCACGTGGAAGAGACTTTTGAAGGACAAAGCGCAGACATCAGCTCGGTGACTGAAGCCCTCCCGGACTTGAAGAAGAAAAACGTCTTAGGCGCATTTCAATTATGTCACAACAAGTTTCCAAGAACAGGCGTAAGAACTGACAACTGACAACACATCTGCTTGACAGTGCCCATAATTTGTTCCTCATTCATCCTAAAAGTAGGCAATTGTCAGCTTTTTTTTCTTGCCCAAAATGAGCAGCTCGTCTTGCTGTTTCCAAGGATTTCAGCTAGATGACGACAAGGAATCATCACCGATTTCTTGAACATCACAGATTTCTGCCACAGACCTGCAGGCTGTGCTAGAGGTTTTATGGGCCGCGGTAGTCTGCGATTGTGGCTGCCTTGAGAGACTCTGAAAATCTCTCGAGAGCTCTCGGAAAATGCGTGAACCAATAGTCTTGTAAAACGCGACTTCTCTTGTGATTTTCATGAGAAATGATGCGTTGTCATCGGTTACAGTCCTTTCAGCGGTTGCCCAGAGAGATTGAGATACAAGCAACAATTCAATCCGCTCGCAAGTTCCTTGCGAAATTCTCTTAAAGCCCACCACCTCCACAATGAATCCCAGAACATGTCCCCCGATCCAAATTAAATGTCCCCCCGAGTCGCAACTCCTAGAGAACACATGAAATTTTCATAACTAACGCCTCCAGGACAGTCGCCGCAGCCGTAGTCGTCTACGTCGCCATCGCCATCACCATCGCCTCTCGCCTGCCGGCACTTCTGCCATCATCTCCGCCCGTCCCGCGTCTTTAGTCGAAGCAATTTGTGATAATTGCTTAAACGATCCCATCAGACGACTGCTGTTGCTCGTCTGCTTGCCAATGCCACGTATCAGAAGGAAAAAAAAAAACCCCGAGAAACCACCAAGGCCTCATCCACCGGCAGACATCGATGGAAACCTGCCAGGCGTACAGTACTCCAAAACGTGACTATAAACTTTTTAGACTATTACTCGGCTCTGGCTGAACACAAAACCGAGATTGTCTTCACCACCGCGCTCCTTCAAGGAAGATGAGACGAAACGACGAAAAAAAAAAACACCAAAACCGAGAAAATCGCCCGGAAAATGTCACATTTCCATGATAACAACGAAACTTCCGGCGAAACTTTTCCCAGCTGCCATGGTCATGTATTGTCAGAGCCAGAGTGTGAGACCACGATACGCCGATAGACAAGTTTTACAAGATTACACTTCGGCCTTGTGATGAGTTTGAGCACTCTTGCTGTTGCTGGGGAAATCACGGCCGGTGGCGAGGGAGGGGGGGGGGGGGGGGGGGGGAAGATGTAAAAGTGCCGGAAAGAGACAGACTGAAGCCAGGATAAGCGAGCAACGAAGAACAAGACATATTAATTTGTCTGAGGGGCATAATAATGAAAAATTTTCATTACGTCGATTGGTTGCGATAAGGATAAGGTTTTTCATTTTCATTTTAATTTCCACGAAGTCTTCCCTCCCGCCCTCCAGCAGCAAGATGGGTGCGTGTTGGCGGCTTGATGGATCCCAAGGATGTGTTATTTCTTCGGTTCCAAGGAAATCAATAAACTTTTTAATTTGCTTTATGGGGCCTCGCAGAGGAGACTAGCCGATGGTTGGCTCTTTGATTTTCCACTTTTCGACGATGGATTTGCCGACGGACACCCGACTCAATGGGAATTGGAAAATTGTGTCTTCTTACGTTTTTTTTCTCTTTTTTTTGGCTGTCTCTACTCTACCGACACGGGATGGGAGATGAAACAGATGTCACTGGTCTCGTGGATGAGGTGACCTCTGAGAGGGAGGGGTGGCACTGTAGGGACGCCGGCCAAAAGGGAATTCCCGGCCTTTTGTTTCGCAGTAATAGGGGAAAATTCAATTTCCGTTCAAGGACACAGTTAGTTATTTTTTCATTTATTTTAGACGAGGTAGCTGCGGGCAGTTGTGGAGCACGCATGGCAAATCGGGGTTTCGGCTGGCCTGGCCGAGAAGGTGAAAGGCAATAAATAAGGATTCAGTTTGAGGTTGAGAGGATGAATCGATGGGAAATCGCCTCCCTGCGCCGGTGGGGAGGTGATTTGGAATCAGTCAGGGATATGTCAACTGGGCATTGAAGACTCAGCTGAACCTGTTGATGGTCAGACGTTTCAGGACTCTAGCTCGGATGCAGGGAGTTGTGGTGGTCATCTTCTAAATCCCACCACCATCTCATTCCGTGACCTTTACTTACCCATGGAGGGTCTGAGCATGGCTGCCTTCCCAAACTTAACACAAATTAGTCTCATTTTCGACGCTCTGTTGGCCTCTCTCGTCGATGTTGCATTATGGCGTCCGTAGCTGATGCTGTGATGGTCGACAACTAGTTCCCTGATCTGGTCCTCGAACAACAAGACTTAAAAGAAAAGCAGCTTTGTGGAGCGGTCGGAATCTAGTCGGGGTCATTTAGGTTCTCATCGAACCACAACTTCTACCATCCTACTTACCCAGTCCGAGCCATATCATCTTGGAAGTTTCACATGTTATGGTTGCTAATCATCTCGTGTTAGGTCTTTCCTTAGTAGAAAGAGTCTTCAAGTGTCAAGATGTATCCCTGGGCTCAGATAATGTTTAATGGACCCAACAAGTTCGTCTAAGTGAGCCGACAGGGCTCATTCTCTGCACAGTGGCCTCGAATGTCACTGTTGCCTGGCACCCAGCACAGATGTCCAGCCATCTCTTCCTGCCTTGACTCAGCCTAAAATGATTCAAAGTGCCCCCAAACCAATGAGCAGTTGTCTTGGCAAAATATCCTCCTTTGAAGGATGTCAACATCAATGTAGCCTCCCACAGTGAATGGGTGGCAGTCACTGCCTCTAGTCTGGACCGATGCACGGAAGAACGTTCTGAACAACCTTTAATTCGTAAAACCGCTGTGTTAACGAAACAATTTTGAAGACAAGACTCTTTCTTGCCGTCTGGCGTGCTATGACGCTCAACGTAACGAGTGGTTCTTTGACGGAATGCCTATGATGACGCTGAATTCTTTCGCCTTTCTCGTCCTTTTCTCAGTTTGTGATGAACGTGCTGCGTCGCGGGTGATATGATGACATGCTTCACAATAAGACTCTTCGACAGACGACGTGACACATGCTTTAGTGCCCCGGCGGATCAATTGGCTTGTTTTGCTGCTTTTCTTGCACATCCTGTGGGCCTGGCATTTCATTCAAATTTTACTCAAATCAGCGCCAATTACGTGAATTCAACGTCTTCATTGAAACAAGGGCGAGAAGTGACGATCTGATACGACAAGTGACTGTCACCCTTCATCGTCATTAAAGCGCTTCAGCGTGACACCTTAACGGATCGACATCCCGATACATGTACTCAATCGTCTCCTCGATCGTTCACCTCGTCCAAATTGCTTCCAAAAACCAGTTCATTCAGTCATTTAGCCCCAAACTCAGTCGATTTTCGTTAAATTTTCAAACAAATCCATTCGCCTGAGAGGATCAATTCCCCCCATCACGTACCCACTCACACAGCGTACCCCCCCTTAAAGCATCAGCAGTGTGCACATGTAGAACAACATCATGTCATGTGTGAATTCGTGTCCTTCGAAAGCACAAGTCAGCACCACCGACACGCTCATCAAAAGGAAAACACTTGGAAAAACATATTTTTTTTCATCTGTGTGTGTGTGTGTGTGTGCAGCAGCTCAACATATCAAATTGAAAATTCCCCCACGTAGTGTTCACAAAACATCCTGCAACGAGCAGAAAATGTGCAAAATATTGATCCTGCATGCGAAATGTGCATACACAAAAAAAAAATAAAAAAAAAAAAATGTACTTCTTCCCCTCGCCATACCCTCACCCGTTGACGCGCCGCACCGAACAGACTCCGTATGGATGTGAACTAAATATTAATTCTGAATCATTCCATCGGGAGTGCTTCGAACGGTGTCCCACAGGAAGCTGTGTGTCCCACTTGCTCGTTTAGTCCCAAGGAGCCAAGGTTTTTTCCAGTCTCTCCCCCTGTCTCTCCTCCCCCCACACACTCTCATGACACACAAGCACAAGTGCATGCAGTAGCGTCATAAACTTTTCATCGGTCTATTGACAATTTCACGAAAAGGAATGAAGGAGCCGTCTCTTTGGAAAAAGGACTCAAATTCCGGAAAGGATTCCCTCTCTTCGTTTGTGTGGGTAACCAAATAAGCGTCAAGGCAGGCACAGTCGTGCTCCTATTAAAATTCAATTCCCCACAGGCGCTGCAACCACCAGGAGGCATCCCGAACGAAACGAGGCGACACACAGCCAGACACAGAGAGGAGCGGTGGAGAGGATCAACTCTTCGGAAAGCCGGCTCCAAGATCCATTAACTGTTTTGTTGCAGCACAATAGCTTGACCCGTATAATAATCACTCGAAATGACATTTGCATGAGTGCATTCGTCCTGTATCCTCGTCCTCTTCAGGGAACTGTGTAAACATCCCGTCAGTGCCACAAGGACGGAGGACAATGTCGTCAGACGAACGACAAGGCGAGGGAGCAACGAAGCGAAGGAGGAAAGAACCGAGTGAATGCAACCGAGTTGTGAAACTCAATCTTTGTCCTTTTATCGAGTTATCCTTGCACACTGGGCGGTGCTGGTGCTGGTGATGATGGTGGGGGAGATACTCGTCGTATTGTGTTTCGTTTCGCTTTCTGGCTAAAACCGATTGATGTACACTGCGAGGGGATCAAATTTGTTTTTCTACACATTTTGATCTTGGCTGCATGTGTGTGTGTGTGTGTAGGGACGGCAATCACTTAAGAGGGCAATGACACCAGCAAGGGGCCACCACGCAAAGTGGTTTGGAACGGTCGTCCTTTGTTTGCGACTGTTTGCGACTGATAAAGACTGAAGGAGACCTCCCAAGGGGGGTTGAGTCTTTGCATGGATTCTGGGTCGGCGATAACCCGAAATGACGGGAATTCTTCCACGAGTTCCACGAGAACTCGAAGAAGACGGTCTAAAGATGAGAAACAGCGGCAACCTGGCGAGACTGAGTCCTGTCACATGAGACCCTCCTAATCGACATTCGAAAAGATGTCGTTGCCTGTTCATGCGCCTGCTCATTCCACGGATCACTTCGAAGTTAACCACGCTCTGCCTGCTGCCAGGGTCGAGGACATAATTGAAATGACAATCAAATTGATATTTTGGCAATTTAATTCTTTAAACTTTTTCGCCGTGCCGTCTGCTCCGTCGGCTGCTGTGGTTGCGTTCATTCGCCGCCGTCATTCCATTAGACTGCCATGAAATTGGTATGCAAATGCCATTGTGAAACGACTTGTTGTACACCTTGAAGCTAATCTGACGACTGACAGGACAGGACTACATCGTGCACCTCGTACACCCTCTTCAGTCGACCTGTCCGCCTGTCCTCCTGTCCGCCTGAACACGGAGCACAATGGAATTGAAAATTGATATTAGATTTTCGATGTTCACTGTGATTTTCGGCACAAAATGAACTTACGCCCGCCCGACAACGATAACGATGTCTTGCCAACCCCCACATCGCATGCCATCCAGAGTGAGAGAGCGAGCGAGCGACCGAGAGAGACAGGAGCAAGGAGTAAAGGGGAAAAAAATAACTCAAATAAAATGAAATCACAAATCGCATCAAGCAAATCAAACTTTGGAATTAGTTTTCATCTTTCCAAGGCGAACGGCACGGGGCGACGGTGATGGAGTGCCTCAGCATTTACCTACATCGGATAAGGATGTTACCACAAGTTGTACTCGTTGGTAGTTAGCACAGGAGGAGGCGAGGACGAGCAGCAGGGAATCAAATCAAATCGCATAAAGTTGGCGCGCGGTTTTCTCATTGGATTGGATTTAGTGCTCTGTGTCCTTGTGGCAAAGGGAATTTGATTAGATTTGCTGCTGTCAATGATTTTAACGACTCTCCATCCTCACCTCACCTCCATCGCGCTGGTTGGAATGTGTATGAGCCCCTTCGAGGGATGGGGGGGGGGGGGGGGCAAAGAATAACAATATTAGAAGCAAAAAAGAAAAAAAAAAGTGGAACGCATAGAACCTTAAAGGTCTGCAGGCGATTGTATGGAGAGGATGCAAATTAAAATTCCTTATCCTTCGCAGGAATTCATGGCACTACACACACAGCCGCAGGCCGGCATTAATCATATTAGGTTGGCTGTGAAATTTATATTAAGTCCTTTTAAGGATGCGTTATCAAATCATCTCCCGCACACATCGCTTATCCCTTTTCTTGATGAGCCAGCCGGAGAAAGGGACCATAACACCCCCCCCCCCCCCCCCCCCACTCAGTGTCGCGCAGCACAACTATGCGAATCTTGGGAAATTTTAATAAATGTATCGCTGGAGGGTTATTTTAGTCCTTTGGCCCGACGAACGTCTTCTGGTGGTCGGCGAGAGGATGTGCGGGGGGAGGAAGTGGCTGGTTTTGGTATCTTGGGACCAATTACATGTAATCCTGGGTTTCGTTGCTGGTGATGATGATGCTGGGTATGTGCGCGCGGAAGTTTAAGGAGATACCCTTTTTTTTTTTAAGGGCCTGACTGGTTGCCCGCGGGTGGGTAATAACTCAGCTCAAGTTGAACAGGGTCTAGTGGAGTGGATTGTGGTTATGTGCTCATAATGGGCTGCGTGGGCCAGTGTCAAGATGGAGTAATTTGCTTCGACCTGAATTTTGGGCATGCTCTTGTCTTTAAGAAGGTTTCTTCTAACTGGGGCCAGTTTAGCATTTTGTGACTTGGACAAAATTGTAGCAGCGACTCCTTCATCAGCAGCAACATTTTCAGTCGCCGGAGTAGAGAAGACACGAGAGATCACTAGGCCAGCTAATGCTCCGCCGTCGATAATAATTCATCAGGACCACATCATGGGGTGAACTCTCAAGACCATCTTTCGCTTAAAAAGAAGCGGTCTTTAGTTAGTACAACTCACACTGGAGCTTCGATGGCCCTGCCAACAGCATTCCCTTCAACCCTAGTCTCATGGTTGACTTGACGAATGGACACCAGTACTCCAGTTGCGATGTACATGCGAAGTCCACTTTCTCTGCACCCATGGCTGGCTCTAGCCAAAATCTAAACCAGAAGAGAACTGTGGTCGATTCTTCACGGACGGCGCCAAGACTAGGTCCTTCATTGGACAACATCAGACTGCACACCTTATTAGGGCTTCCAGGTGGAAACCTAGGCGATCCTATATTGTGAAGAACGAGTGGAAGGGGCGAAGTATTTGTGTCTGTAGCGACAGCCAAGCTGTAGCTGTAGCTTAAGGCCTTGCACAGCCTTTTAACCACTTAAAGTCCAGGAATGCAAGTCTTCTCTGGATTTGATCAACAGTCTGAATTCGCTAAGACTTGTCTGGGTCCAGGTCCACCACGGGATCACGGGATGATCGCCGATGAACTTCCTAGACAGAGATCGGAGGAGGTACTCTTAGGACACGAACCTGAGTCAGGACTACTTGCGCCCTTGTTTATGGCTTCCATCGATGGTCGGACCTCTCGAAAGCACAACCGGAGTTGGCATGACTCTCCAGGATAAAGGCAGACCAAGCGCATGCTCCCAAACGTCTGTAAGGAATCCGCGACATTCTTGTTGTCTCTTGACAGAAAAGACTGCAGTCGACTTACCGGCGTACTCACGGGCCACTACACCGTCGCCAAACACCTTGGCCTAAGCGATGAAACCCTCTGACCTCTCCCTAGCACTTCCTCTGCCACGGTCCCGCCTTTGCTCTTATCAGGTGGCAGTTATTTGGTGCTGATGAGGTGAGAGCTGATGGAATAGGCTCCTCATCACAGAAGCGCCTGCTGGTATTTTTCCGGATGACGAAGAAATATCGAGAAATGTAGGTTAGAGCAGTGTGTTGAGTCTGAGTGCCCCTCCGACAAAATTTGAGTTTGAACACTCGGAGGTATGGCTTCTGTTCAATTGTGGACCATTTGGGGCTTGTTCCATTGGCCTTCGTGGCAAATTTACTCACAGACTGCAGTCGAAGTTTCTGCTCCAGACACTGTGTGGTTGTAGTGATTCCGAGGATTGGAATTGCGGAAGTGGTATTTTTAGAAAGTAAATGTGTACGAGGGGCGTTCAATATATTCTCGGTATCGGGGTGAAGCTGTACTTGTATATATAAATTGACTTATTTATCAAGTAATACTATTATTTTAGTGCATTCATGTAAAATTTCATATAAATGCGATTAATAATTCGCGTTTTATATCTAGTTAAACAGAATCATAATGGCAACTGAGACGATGATGGTGAAAATTGAGCACCGCGCTGTAATTAAATTTCTCACTAAGCAAGGAAAAAGTCAAAAAACTATTCATGAAGAGATGGTGGCTGTTTACCAGGGTTCCGCACCTTCATTATCAACCGTGCAAAAGTGGTCAAGTGAGTTCAAGAGAGGCAGAGAGAGCATTGAAGACGACCCCCGCTCCGGCGCCCCGGCTACTGCTTGTACGGGAGAAAGCATCAAAGAAGTCGATAAACTTGTTCTTGAGGATGCCCGAATAAAGGTGAAAATGATGGCAGAGATCACCAAGCTTTCAATTGGCACCATTCACACCATTCTTCATGACCATCTTAACCTTTCAAAGGTCAGTGCTAGGTGGTTGCTACGAATGGTCACAGCGCCTCAGAAAAAAGTGAGAATCGCATGCTGTAGAGAGCTTTTGGAGATGTGTAGTGAGAACGCGGTCGGTGTTGGTGACGAAACATGGGTCCACCACTATGACCCTGAAAGCAAACAAGAGTCCATGCAGTGGCATAAAAAAGGAACAGACCCCTCGAAGAAGTTCAAAGTCACTCCGTCTGCCGGGAAGCTCATGGCCACAATTTTTTGGGACTCAAAGTACAAAAAAAGAAAAGTGAAACCATCAACGCCACATCCTACGCTTCCACTTTGCGTAATTTGCGGGAGGAAATTAAAAAGAAAAGACGGGGTAAACTCGCAGCGGATGTGTTGCTTCTTCATGACAACGTTCCTGTTCACACGGAGCGAGTTTCCAAGGCTGCTGCGCGAGATTGTGGTTTCGAAGAAATCCAGCACCCACCCCAGGCCTAGTATACAGTTGAAATTTGAATTAAGTTCGAACTTGTTTCTCATGTACTTCCTTGCCGCTAAGGACCAAGGTCGGCACCCGTAAAGGCAGTTGGATCGATTTCAGAAAAGTCCTAAAAATCAGACGTCGCCCAGTCATCAGTCTCGTTCGTCAAACTGCACGTTTTGTTCATCTCAACGCCACGGAATAAAAGTCAGTCCAACTGCTGAGTTACGTAGATGTCATCGACATGGTCGCACGTTCCCACCGTGCCGTGGTGACGATTGAAGGAGAGCCAAAACCAACTTAAGGTCAATGAGGACAAAACGAAATAATAGCTGTCGACCAAGAAGCACACCACCTGGGCCAAAACATCACCATCGCCTGCCACAATTTCGAGGTAGTGAAGGAGTTTGTCCAACTCGGGGCAAACGTGAACTCCACGAATGACATCTTAGAAGAGATCCGACGTAGAATCGCCCTTTTGAACGGACTGTCCATCTATTCTAAATCCACCGTCAGCCCTCTCCCTTGCAGATCAGCCAATGAACAACGCATCCCACACCCTTTCACAAAGAAGACCAAAAGCCTTAGACTTACGTTCCTTTAATCCAGCTCCCCTCCACCCCCACGACGCCAGGCCATCCACATTCGTTTGCACAAATTACTGCAAGGACCTGCGACAGTGCTAAAATAATCTTCGACCGTACGTATGCACAATGCCAACAGCCTCCTCGTGTGTGAGCCATCCCCCCTCCTCTCTCTCTCTCTCTCTCTCTCTCTCTCTCTCTCCCCCCTTCAGCTTCCGAGTCTATATTAAGTCGTGCATATCAGAGAAATGGTTACAATCATCACTTAGTTTCAGTTTTTTTTGCGCGTGCCTCCCCTGCTTGACACTCTGCCCACACATAGTCGCCGCCTAGCCTGTGTGCTCCTTTGGGTCGGTTTTTGTAATGCGAGGCACATTGCCGCAAGGACATGAAGTGGCTCAGTTTACACTACACACCATTGCTGTGCATCATGCCGCCATCCGCCATCAGCCACCGCCACCTCGGCCCGTTTGCTGTTGCTGCTCACAACGTAACCGCCACTAAGGGTCCTGTTTTCCACTCCTGCACACACACTGGGGGTGTGTGTGTATGTGTGCGGGTTCTTTGTATACTTCCCGAAGTGAAAATAATGTAATTTTCCCATTTTCCCTTCATCTATGGGCGACTATAAAATCCTGCGCCACACCCAACCACGCCGCTCCGCGCGGCGCGCACACATAATGCCAACAATGGAGAGGAAAATCTGTTTGGAATCTTGAATTAGATATTATGTAGATAAAAGCACACCAGCACCCCCTCTAGATGTGGGCAGATGGGGTCCTCGTTTGACGGTAGTCCTTCCGCACACACACACACACACGCCAGATAACATTGAAAATATCTTTTGATTATATTATTATTATGTTTGCTCTAGCGGATCCTCGGAGAGGATGTGCTGCTGTTACTGGCGGCGGGTGAGGTGATGCGGTGGTGGTCCTCAGAGCGTAGGTGTGGGTGTAGGTGCTGCTCCGCATGGCTGGAGGAGGACATATGGAGCTCGTGAGACGGCGGAACAAATCGAACCATCGAAGCGAGTACGGAATTCAATTTTAATATTTTATACGTAGACGATAGCGATTGCAGAAAAACACACGAGAAGTGGAACAAAAAGAAGAGGACGCACAAGACGAAGGAAGGAGAGCAGAGAGAACGATGCGGAACGGGGGAGAGAGGGAATGTGTGTCGCAGACGTGGGGAGTATGTGCTGCTGGATGGCAACAGGATAATTTGCCTCGACAGGAAGTTTGCGTAAAACAAGCACAATTGCGCGGCAGGATTTTAATTGAGTTTCACGAGAGACGGAAAGTGCGGAACGGATGCCGATGGCATTAGTAAACAGATCCCGCTCGAAGATTATCTTCATGGAGCGTGATCCTAGTTGGGGTGCGTGTGGTTCGGTTCTAGCCAAAAGTGTGGCACGCTTGCTTGCTGCCAGCCTTGAAGGAATCCTTTCAGTCGAAAAGTGGGCGACGGAAATTTGAGAAAATTCATCAGACTTTCTTTTCCTTTGGCTTCGGAGAAGTGTGGTTTGTTCGAGAGGCTGAAAATGCTGACAGAGGCTGATGGGCATAATTCTGGGGTTTCTTGTTAGAAGAGGAAGTTGCTTAGGAGCAGCCTTGGAAGCTTAGCTTTACGATGAATTCGTGCGCCACATTCACAAACCGCCGGGTGATAGATTTATATCACCCACATGCAAGTGACTGACTGCTGCTCAGTTCAATCGTGGTACTGTGGATTGGTAATCGACCGATTTCATGATTCTGTCAGTCACTGGATCGATCGTCTGTGTATTCATTGAGGTCCCTCAAGCTGAAGTAAGCGAAATTGACTAAGTCGCTGGCTTACTGTCTATGGGTCACATGGAAAAATTAGGCAATACCTTGTCGATAGACGATCAAGCCTCTGGATCATCAGTAGATTAGTCCAAGATGTAAACATTTTTCCCGCTTATCTCTACATGAAGAAGCAGTCTGATAACTGGGCATAAGGGTCTTCCGAGTAAAGTATGAGTTAGCAAATTATGACGGAACTAGTGTCAGCTCAGAATGTCCTTTATCTGGGTTCCAGGTCAGAGCAACATGCCAGGTAACGAAATGCAGGGATCTGCCCTTCAGTGCTCGCTTGCATAGGAGGTGCACATCGCACTACAAGCAGTCAAGGCTAATATCTCAGATGGACCAGACTGACGACCTGTGCATCGCCTGATTACAAGCGACGAACTCGTCACTAGACTGGTGGCGGTCTGTACGGAACACTGGCCGATAGGAGATCATGCCGTCATACTAGGTATCCCACGGTAACACGCATTGTCGCAGTTGCTACAACACACACAGCTGAGAGGTAGACCTTAACACATTTCCTTTGTGCCTGCGCGGCTCTCGCTGCAGTCATACAGCGAGCGCTTGGTGGATCCTTGTTCAACTCACTCGATGAGATCTCTGCTGATCGTGTGGCTTTAAATGTCGAGGACAATCATGTTATTCACATGATCACTGGAGGCGGTACCTGACGGCGAAGTTTGACAAGTTTTTCTAGACGGGTACACCCTCACAGCCTTGTCAGTCTTTCAAAAGAGGCGAAGGTGAACATGTTCGTGGCCAGCGTAGAAGTCGACGCACCCACCCACTTCACCACAGCGGCAACAACGAAGCCAACGTCGATTTAGACAACAAAATGGAAGGTCTGGACCAGGCGGAATCTCCATCAGCTTCCAGACCGTTTCAAATATCGAGTGTCCCCCTGCTCCTCACTCACACGCAAAGCTCAGACATTCCTTCGTCGTGCGATCACGTTTTCGATTCCCCACTGATCCCTGGCCAAGTCCACCGGAAGCAAATCACCCATTCTCACTCTGATTAAGCCCTGCACTCTTCATCGACATGAACACTCTCGCCGCTCGCTAGCCCACTTTACAGCAACAATCTTCTTTTCTTTTCATTTCCTCCTGATTTCACCCCAGCTTCACCCATGAGGGTAAATGATAATTTAATAAACTCCTCAATGGTTTGGGGCTCGTTTGTTTTTCATCCCCTGCCCCCTGCTGCCGGCGCTTCAACCACGTGGCGGCCCTTTGTCTCTCGGTCTTGCCATAAAATTATGCGTATGATATTCGAAATTATGCAATCCCTCCTCCCCCCCCCCCCCCCCCGTGCCATGAAACACGAAAAAAGACTGTCTCTCGTCCATGGGCAGGGCCTTCTGTGTGTGTCCTGAGTCCTGACACATAAACTTGCAAATTACATTATTGGAAGTTGATCCTGGAAAAAGATTGCAGCAGCGGCCTGGCTGGTGATGGTGATGATGATGGGGCTACGGGCCAATGATACTTTATTTGTTTCGAATTATCCTCACCCCGTCGACCCACCCCAGCAGTTGGTTGGCTCTCCTCCTCTCTTCACGAAATTATAGTTTGTGTGACCTCATATTTGGGATGTTTGTTTGTTCGTTTGTTGGTGCCGTGTCTCTTTTGAAACAGAAAATTATGATAAATAAATTAGCTTCCATCTGGGGTGTGTATGTGTGAGTGGGTGTGTGCCCTCGCCCACCCCCCACCCCATTCATGTTTAAAGTAAATATATTCATTAGACTCGAATTGGGCTTTTTGGGTTGGCTTACGGGCGAGATGGGGACGACCGCGATGCCGGGACCAACGCCGACGCCGACTGAATCGTAAGCAGGTAAGTTAAAGAGGTAATTTCCTTGGGATTACCGGATAATGAGTGTTAATGGGAAATGGAAATTGGTCAGATTTTCCACACAAAAAAGCACACACAGTCGCTGGGGAGGGGGTAGCAGGATAGTCGAATGGAAATAGGCGTGAATGGGTTTTTTTGAAAATTGGGGTTTGATGAGGAATGAAATTGGAACTTATGCCTTCGAAAGTGTTTCGTGAATTCTGAATGAGCAATCGGATTACGGGGGCGTTTTCAGAGAGGTCTAGAGGACATTGGGATACTTCATGGCTCTTGTTAAACGCAGATTGCGGAAGGATATCCGATGTCGTGGCTTATGGGAGGTCTTTTAACACTTGTGGGTCTTTGGGTGGATCGGATAGAGTGGCGCAAGAAATAAAGTGAGCGCGGCACTCCCATTTACCGGCTTCATCGGCAAACAGCACGGCGTCATCCTGGATAGCAAATTAAGCTGGAAACAGAATATACCGGATCGTATTGGGTAGGCTTCGATTGTACTGTAGACTTGCAGGAAAGTGCTTGTACACAGATGGGGACCTCAACCAAGGATGACCCATCGACATCCTTAGCAACTGATGGGGCGGTTTGACTTAGACACACTAACCGAGGGGACAAGTCGTACAGCGGCGGGCACTTGGAAATACTCCACACTGACTGCTAGACTGGGGGTCAGCATGTCACTATCCTCTAATCATTATAATCACGAAATCAAAGGCTTATTACCATCAGAAGCCATCAGTAGTAGATGGAAGGTGTTGGAGGGCTGCACCTGCAAGCTGTTCAGATTTCGTTTTACAGCGCCTTTGTTACCTCAACAACCTCCTTGAGAGCCTTGTTTGTCGGATGGACTTCATATTCCATTTTGACTGTCTCATGGCTCATTAATCTCCTCCATTTTGGGTTGAGCAACGGAAACACACTGTCTGTCACCGATTTCTTGTTCTTGGCAACACTATTTTCACTTTGCTGCAACACCACTTGACGAGTGGCAGTCTCAGTGGCATGGCACGGACTTCTAAACAACAGCGAGTCGTTGATGAAATGGGTGTGGCAGTAGGCGAAGTCACAGCGAGGTGTGTGCTGTCTTCCAGAAGGGACAAGGCAACGTTGACGACTTGGTCAGTTCATCGCAATGGGTAGCTGAAACTTCAAAGCAGTCAGATACGTCGTTTACTTACCTCTTATTTTTGTTTGTGGATCTGGGCATCACGGTGCGTTTTTTGTCGGTGTTGCTTCTTCTTGGGCCACGGATGGAACTTCATTGACTCGGCACGCTGACCACGCAATTTGCAAAGAAACACCAACTTCGCAATCCCTGGCGCCACATTCCATAATGAATCGGAGCACACGTGATGCGACACAACCGGGATCCCGAATTCGGCCATCGCTTCGAATATATGGCTTTAAAATCGATAAAAAGGTGGTGCGTATCGACTTGAATCTCGATGGTCTTCCCCAGGACTTGTTGAGAGCGTTAACACTTCTGTGATCACTACGTACTTTTGTGAGTGACTGTATAACTTTCTTGGACTGACAATTTCTTAAAATGTTGTCACCTTCCCTGTACATCGCTTCCATCATCGACATCCGTTGAAGGTCGCCCGCTTAGGTTCCTAGCGCCATGAACACAACTGAAAGAGCCAATGTTCCTACATCGAGTGTAGTTTCGTGCGATTTCCAAACCTTGACCGTCGCAAAAGTCTGCCACCATCAAGTACCCCGTCGTTCGTTAAACGTCTCTCAACGTTTTGCCGCATACAACAACACACACCTCCATTAGATGGCGCATTGCGGTGCGCGCTCATCCATAAATAGAATCCGATTGAACTCACATCCTCTCTGGTAGCGCTCTGAATGATTCATAATGAATTCGTTTAAGCCTCCAAAGCAATTGATTCCCATGTGGTGTGCAACTCTCAAGGCTGCCACATGACTCATCATTTGGCCCTCCACCGAGTCGCTCTCTACACATACCAACACACACACACACACACGGAGAGAACACTTGATTGGATGTTAATCTTTAATTAATCAATAATTACCGCGCTTGTTTGCACGTCAGCTAATTAGGACGGCGCATTAAACGCGTGGCAGGATACAATGTAATTCTCGTGTTCGTTTTTTTTGTATTCCCTGCATTCCCGCACACACACACACACACATACACACACACTGAAAAATGGATGAGCTGCCTAAATGACGTCACAGACGAGCTGCGAGTATAGACAAATTTAGACGCGAGAGACAGAACACGAAATCGATTGTAATTCGTTCAGTGAAGCAAATTTTCATTTAGAATGCCAGGCGCGCTTTCGTGTAAAATGAATTCATTTACAGCTGGACGATTCGAATTGGAATTTAATTTGGATTCGATCACGTGTAAAGGCTCATGTGGATGTGGTTAAGGGAATAATTAGGCCAGAGCAACAGCAACAGCAACAGCAACACTAGTAACATAATCATCAGCATCAATGGCGTTGGCGCGAATTGAATGAACAAACTCAAAGGATCTCATTGGCGCAGTGGCGCTGTACTTAATGGTGGCCTTAATTTTGAATGGATTTAGACGAGTTGTGTCGTTAGGAGTTCGTGTTGCTTGTTTGTGCATTGAGTTGCGTCAGGCGATGACATTTAAGCCAATTTTGAGCGATATTTCTGTCATGGTTCACATCATTGAGTAGAGTCGATGGGTGGGCAGGTACGAGTGACTATCACGGTACCTGCCTCGACAAACTTAGACCTCCAATCGTATAGTATATAATATGGGTGGCGCTACAGCCCGTAGAGCGCCAGGTCCCAGCTTCTGCACCATTTCTACAACAACCACTTGTGCCTGCTATTGTTCTCTCAAGAGTGGAAAGGACCTCCAGTTTTATGCCGACTCCGGACGGCCAAGTTTGAGAAGCTCTTTCTAGACAGTTATACTCTTTGAGCATTGTCATTGACTCGAAAGATGTGGTGCCGTTTTGTCGTACTGGTTCAAGGGCGTTTGAGTCGACGCACAGACTCACAACGCCACGGCCGCTACATGGGGATGTCACTTAACCGGAAATTCGGTTCCTCGATCTCTGTATTGGACGGAGGCTTAACCACAGACAGAACAGCGCTGAGGACTGAGTGCGTTATCATAACCACAACAGCCCTTCCATGATGAATGGCTGACGGCGCCCAAAAAGATAGTACACAGACGGATCGTTATCAGAAAGTGTGGTAGGAGCAGGCAATGTGGGAACCATCATGCCTTTCCCCAGAGAATCCACAATCTTCCAAGCTGAACTCCTCGCCATAAATGAAGTGGGACACTGCCTCTACTGATAAACAGCTTCATATTCAACTCCAGGGCTATCTGGAAACGCCATAAGACAGTTAAGACTCTGGGAAGGAAAACAGATTAACACTAACAAACTGGTTGCCAGGACATGAAAACGACAAGGGCAATGAAAAAGCAGGCGTCCAAGCAAAAGAGGGGGGGGGGGGTAAGAACTCTGCTCATTGGGCATTTCCACCGTAAGGAGGCTGTTCGCCAATTTAACTTGTGCATGAATAGGGATCGTTGCTGGCAACTCGACAAGTTGGGAGCGATCTAAGACTTTCCCTGTTTGCAAATGTCCTGCAAGCTCGGTCAAATAAATGCCGCATCCAATTCTGGAACAATCAGGACGGCCTTAGACACTCCAAAAAATGCACGAGGAGGAACCAAGGAGATCCTAAATCTGAACAAGCCTCACGTAAGTATACTACGTGGCACAGTTAGTGGCCATTTCTCATGGAACTATCACTTAGACAAAATGGGACACAGCAGTTCAAAAAACATAGCAACTCAGAAAACACAGCACAGTGCAACCAACGACGGCACTGTTGACAATCAAAGGAGTACACCTACTCCAACACTTGACGAGTAGGTGTCTCCTTTGATTGTCCACAGTGCCTCCGTTGACGGTGTGCTGTCGCGCTCTCCGTGTGGCTATTTTCAGTAAGAGAGAGGTAGTTAACATTATGGAGTCATCGGCATACAGAAGTGTATTGTGTCCACTTGCGTCTGTCGGCTGGTAGAGGATCAGAAGAGGTGTGTAATGGTTTGCCCGAACGGTCTTCAACAGGTATCAGTTGGATCGCTGCATTTCTTCACAGAAAAACTTAAGTTTCATGCCGCGTTTAAGTGCGTACGCCAACGACTTAATAGCGTCCGGTCTAAAAGTCGAAGTACTCCAACGTGTCATCGTTTCGCTTCAGCAGTCCGACAATGATGTCAAGCCGGACATAAGTCTCCGGGAGAGTGAAACAGCCATTTTTAGGATTCGTGTATGTCCATAACCTCATGGGACACGAGCAGAAACTAGCCCAAATTCGGCAAGGAAGCCCCACAGGAACAGGCGTTAGCTGTGCAAAGCGTAGGAAAATATCTCGGCATTTAGATTTTGGGAAGCACGTCCATTTTTCCTTTAGAAGCTAGGCCCGGGATTCATCTCCCTTTCCTGAGTCGTCCGTTCAAGGAATTGTACGATGAATGGTCTGACAAATTGGAGATCTGCTCGTCAAAGGCAACAAGACCTTCCTCACATCTTGACGTTTCTGTTCTTACAACCATTACCGCCTATCCCAATCTGCCATGAAGGTTAGTAGACGCTCACAGATCCTTTCTGCTTTCATGCTCTTGCTGCCCATTTGCTCCGAGTAACTGAAGCCTCCAACGTGGAGGAACACTCAGTCAAGTCTAGCTCACTGTGGTCTTCATAGAGAAACATCGAACAGCTCTGCCATTTGGGACCTATGACTGAAGACTTGACCTTCTTCCCTCTGTGTCCCTGTATTTCATCAAAAACTGCGTCTTTGGTGGTTCCCCAACCTTGTGCCGACAGAATCTAAATTCAGCCCTTCAACTCACTCATAGGTCCGCAATCGATGTCAATTGAAATAAATCTTTGACACTCAGCTCGTTATTCAAACTTTTAATCTCGATTACCCTGCACTGCATGAATGGCTGGAAATTACCCTAATTGTTTTCGCCCTCCCCCCTCAGTGCCGCAGCGGATTATCCTTAAACGGCATATCTCTGCCGACGAACAATGCAAGCCAATTGACATAGATTTCGTCCCCCCTCCCACAGAAGGCGCCCAGAAGAAAAGAAGGGAAATAAACTTCTGAAAATAGAACTGTGATGACCTAAAGCCACATGCCTGCGAACAGATTTCCTCAACACCGACGCACACACCCGACAAGAACGAACGAAAAAGTTAACTTTCGAGGAGAGAGAAGAGACACTCGACCACCACCGGTCGGTCCACAGTCCTCACGCCTCTCGTCCATCGTTCCACTTCATGTTCCTAAGGAGAAGTAATTAACGTAATGGCTTTTCAAGGAACCAGAACTTTTGTTCTTTCTCTCATAGTTTCAGAGAACGAACGAGACGAGGACTGGGTCGAAACGCACCGGTCGACCACCAAGTTAGGAGAAGCACAGAGCACGGGGGCGGCTCGTCCTTAATGGGTCACAAGGAAATTACTTTTCATGCGCTCGCATTCACAGGCAGATCTTGAAATCACGATTGTCTCACTCGCCGCGCCGTCTCCCGCAAGGAAAAACAACTTCAAAGTAATGACCATCATCAGGTAATGGAGACCAATTCATGAAGTGAGCCAACCTGGGATGGGGGACACCGCCAGCACACCGGCACAGGCCAGCTTCAGCCAGAACAATCCGAATCAAATCCACATTAAATAAGAGAAGTGTTAATTTTTTAATCCAATAGGAGAAGTTTTCCTGTTCTTCGAAAGTTTTTGAGGTTAATTGTGAGTTCTGCAAAGATTGTGGAGATGACTTCAGTGCAGGGGCGACAGCAAGGTGTAGACGATTGTTTTTCTGGGTCAGAACAGGTGTAAGATGGTTGGCTTACATATTTCTGTCTTGGCGTTGGCCTGAGCTTTGGTGTGAGACACAAGGTGGGTGGATGGAGGGGGAATGGATTGGGGTGCGACTAGTGGACTGAGGACTTGGAACAGAGGAAAGTCAGTTTGATAGGTACTTTTTCGTTGGTTTCGCTTTTTGTTGCGATTCAACACATCGTCTTCTTCTTCTGCGGGAGACGCTGCAGGATGGACACCGTCAACTTAACCAAATGAGGCTAAGTTCAGGTCACACCTTTTTTCCCATCTTCTTTTGGTCGTAGCGCCACGGTTGAGGGCACAAGGGCAGCGTCGTGTGTTCGGAAAGAACTAAAACCGCATCGTTTTCGAGCTACGGGCGATTTTTCCATCCTTCTCTTCGCCATATTGGGATGCTTTACGCCTCAAAAGAAGCTGAATGAAATGGTTAACGAAAACCGATTTAAAGTGTCTGCGTCAACAATGCAAGCAGTCAAACCAAAACTCATTGACCACCGATTTCCAATTACTCATCCAATCGCATTCGCCATTGAATTGAAATTCTTCATCAAATTGCAGGCATTCTTGTTTCACATATGTCTCCTTTGTGGGGAAAGGACCCTGCACCCTGCTGCGCCCACACGACGCCAACGGGGCGCCTCTTACTTAAAACCCCGAAAACCACGAGCAATTCAAATCCATTTCATTCCATGTTGCGATTCCACAAATAGTTCTGCAAAATTTGTTGAAACATTCATACGAGACGACGACGACGATGTCGACGAATGCCACACGTTGCAGCACACAACCCACCAAATGCAACCGCGAACTCTCAACCCAACTTTTGGCAACGTCTCCTCCGATGGTCCTCACAGATGTGTGCGAGTGTGTGTGAATGGCAGAATTAAAGCCAGAGCCAGAGACAAAAGGGACTAAATTAGAAAATCACCTAACAGCTAATGGGAATTCCTCTTGGAATAGTTGCAGACCAAAGCTCCCCCGTCGCCACTTGGCCAACCGCAGACGCTTAAAGATTCTATTATAAGGGCGGTTTTTTTTTGTCTGACTGGAGGACCACATGCCCAGTTGCTGTGAAATGTCTTCTTGGTGGAACTGCGAGACTTAAACACAATCGAACTGAAGAGAAACATTGGTCTGGTTGATTTTAGAAAAGGACCGACTCACCGTAGAAAACTGCCACCAATCAATGGCAGAGTGAACCCCCACTCCTTGGACTAAGTGAGCCCTGGCTGCTAGGTCCTAGGACAAGTCTGAATCCACCTACATACATACCCAAGAGCATTTCATTGATTTTCCGACAGACTCGATGAGGGCACACACGATGACTTCAATAGAAATGTAGTCAAGTCTAGTCTTGGTCTCTCATGAGGTTTACAACATAAACCTGGTCACAATGTGTGGCTAAGTTGCTGAAGAAACTGTCTCTACCCTCACTTCACGTTTGACCTACAATTTGGTAAACCACGCAGAAAAAGTCAACAGCTTTGGCTTTGAAATTAAAGCGGTCGAGAAGATCGAGAAGGCTGAAGAACCTTCTGCTTTTTCTGCATTTCTGGTGGACTGGTATTTCGCGCTGGACTTAGTATGAAAACGAGACGAGACGAAAACGAGTACAGCTCTGGTTGGGCGGACCGGTATAAACGGCTGTAGTTTGGACGGTACAGAGGACGGGGCTTCAGGCGGTACGTTGAGTGATACGAGAGGAGATATACACATACGGAGGCAATATGTGCTCCAGTAGGTGCGGCGATCTGTGGAGAGGTACTGGAGCGGTACAGAAGGCGGTACGGAAAGTGGTATGGTGGCGGTACTCGGAGCGGTACGGTGTACGGCGATATGTGGTCCAGAAGGCGCGGTGTTCTCTGTGGAGAGGGTCGGGAGCGGTACAGAAGGCGGTACGAAAAGAGATTTGGTGCCGGTATTCGGAGCGGTACGGAGGCAGTAAGTTTTCCAGTAGGTACGACGATCCTTGGATCGATATGGGAAACGATCTGCAAAGTGGTATATGGAGCGGAACGGGAGCGGTATGCTGTTCAAAAAATCTAGTTTTTCCATGCAAATCCGGCTGGAACACCAGGCCACCAGAAAATTTTAGAAGGGCGTCTGTTCATATGTTTGCAGCTTTTGGATGCATATATCTCGAGAACGATGATTCTTACAACAAAATGGCTGAGGACCAACTTGTTGGTCATGACGTGACTTAGATGATGTCATTCACAAATGGACAATTTTACCGTTATTTGAGAATGATTGTGATAGAATTCCATTATCCTTTGCAAATATTATTGAAATAACGGTAAATTTGTCAATTTTTCCAAGTCCATATTGTAGATCACGTCATAAGATACAAGATCGTCCTTGGTCATTTTGTCGTACCATGCATCATTTACGAGATATTTACGAGATAAAAGTGACCAGACAGCTGGAATTTGTCTGGAAAATGGGGTTCGCTCGAATTGCGAATTTCTCGAAAACGACTTGATGGTGGAAATGGGCGAAATTTGGCAGGCATATGAAACTGAGTTTTGGCTACTTTCGGGTGGCGGTATGGGAGATGGTATGTGTGACGGTATGGGAGCGGTACGAGAGTCGTACGAGCGACAGTATTTCTCATTTTTGTTTGAATGTCGTCTGATTTGTATGAGATCTTGTGATGCTGTAGGTGGACGAGGAGTGACACGTTTTGGGGTGTCTGTTGGGCATTATTTTCAGCGGTCTGCCATCGGTGCGGACGGCGACTCTGTTCAACTTTGGTACACTTGGTCATTTGCAATGGTTTTCTGCAAAAAGGGCAAGATTTCATTTGAAGCACCAGATCAACCGAAAGATTAGCAAGAATCCTCCCTTATCCCCGCTCAGCTTGAACTCAATATGCTGCCCTTGCAAGGGGCAAGAAGGCGAGAATATCTTTTCGATATGCGATGCGGGACGTTGTGCATCCTCTCCCCCATTCGACAGACGCTCTCTGTGAATTGTTATTCTTACCTTCCACCGGCAATGTGGAGCGTAGGGATTTTCAGGTCATTTCAATACCACCACGCAGCTTGTTGCTTCTTCGTACTTTCTGTTGACCTAGTCTTTGGTAGCTTACCTGGCTACTCACCATCTCCTGGCGGCGTTTAGATTGATGGTTGGTTTGACAAAGTGAAGAGTACATGTGATTTCTCAAAAGAAATAAAATATCTTATTCGTTTCGTTGGTACATATATTGTCCTCGGTTGTCTTAGTGTGGGCCTAATGTCTAAAAAAGAACAGAGACTAATCGGCGGAATCCATATTCAACTGCGTGAAGATTCTCCAGCAGAGAACTTTTCCCAGAAACTGATGTGTAACACGATGACCAGATGGAACCACACTGCTCTCACGATTCGTAAGCCGATGACTTTGAAAATATTTCACAATGGATGGGGATGCTTACAGGACGATGATGCTACTGTGATTTAAAGCAGATGTCAGAAGAAATTCAGTACAATCCTGATGGGACATCTATCACCTTGGAGCCATCTATGTAGGAACGGGGTCCGTTAGATACTGACGCTATTGACGATGGCCGTGCAGCTCATAGACAGGCTGGATTTGACTTCCTCCAAGGTGTGACGAAAAGCTGCTGATTGTTGTACAATTCCTAGCTCACGTTTTCTTGGCTGAATCCCTCGAGGTGCTCGATGTTCTTAGCGACACGGCGCGACCGTTTGGGCGGCGGGGACGTAGCGTGGAGTGTATTTATGACGGGTGTTCAAGCCGGTTAGGAGGTTTGTTCACCACTAGGGATTCATCTACTGGCAGGGAAGCGTGCGAGTCACAGCCATCATAGTGGGATCGACATCGGATTGTCGAGCACTCATGATCACGTCGGACATTTCACGATTTGTGCCGCTTTGAATGGGATCATATTTTGAATGGCACGTGATTCTGAAGCAGAGACAGAGACAGTCCATTCCCAGATGCGTCCATGTCCGAATCTCCAGTCTAGTCCAGTCCTGGGGGGCTGTGGGACGATGTTGATCCTCAAAACTCCGTGTCTGATGATGAAGCTACAAAGTCCCTCTCAAGCACCTTCCTCCCGGACGCATCGTTCTCTTGATAAACTCGCGTTGTGCGACGCATATCGACGCTATAATCCGCTCGGTAATTGGCATCACTTTTCGCTCGCTCCACAAAAATGGATGCCCCCCTGGCCATCCCCCATCAGTAGCTCATTAGAGAAAGCCCGAGCAAAGTTCAGCCAAAAGAAAAACCTCAAAGCGTAGCAAATAATGAAGAAAAAAAAAAACGAGACAAAAACTGATAACTCAGCAAACTTTTTCATATTTTCTTTAATTTTGTTTTCCTCCACTGTATCTCCTTCAAACTAACCATCTTCGGTGGGATGTCCTTCGTGGCAGGATCAAGTTTTATTTTCAGTTTGTCTACCTCTCGTTACGTGTGTTCGTTTTCCTCTTTCGTTTCAATCTACTTTTCGAGTTGAGATAAAATTATTCGCGAATAATTACAAACAAATAGAAGAAGGGTGGCACAGCCCCGGAGTTGGAGCAGGAGGAGGAGCATACAAGATGATAAACAAGAAAAACTGCAACGAAAAGGATAAAGTTTTCCCTACCTCCTGCCGCGATGGCACTCAAAGGCAGCAAGCAGCCGCAGCAAATTATGTATGAGGCGTGCTATCGTTGACGATGATGGTGCGTCATTCATTGCCTTCCCCCTTCCGCCCATCAGAGGGAACTTATGTCAAAGGATGATATGAAAGTTTTTGCTAAATCCGAAGCGCTGAAGGACAGAATGGAGCGGCGCGCACAGATTTACTCTGGTAACCGCGTGTCGATGGAGTGTAAGAAGTTTTGTTGCACAGCGTTCGCGATACGGTTGTGTACATTTTGTCCTTGGAAGGGGCAGCCTCCCATCCCAGGCAAGGAGGGAGAAAAAGTTATTGTTGCGAAGTTTAATCGATTGCCTAATTAAAAAAAAATAAAAAAAATATGCGAAAGCATTAAAAACTTTTCGATTTGGAGGGCGGGAGGACGATGCAGAAATGTTGTTCTGAGTGCTCCAATGGGGGATGGAAAGTTTGACGTAGCTGCCACGAATGACCGCGCGCTGACCTGAGAGCACTAAACGATTAAATGAGCGTTAAACGTTTCGGTTAAATAGCTTAGCTTATGAGTCGAGAATGTGATAAAGTGGATCGTTGGCGCAAAGTTCGGGCGAATAGTTGGCACGTCAGTGTAACATTTTTGTTGCACGGGGTTTGGGGATAGTTCGGGGGAAAAGTTTGACGTGCAGAAAGTTCGTCATCGGGTGGAAGTGTCGTGTTGTTGGCTGTCGGATAGTGCCTGGCGCCCAGTGTGCGGAATGGGGTTGCAGTTCGGTTGTCATTCGCCGAAGGAAACCCCTTTCATTGTCAAATCTCTGCTCCAGCTGGTCCTTAAATGCGACCACTGACTCATGGCCTAGCCTTGTCGTGATTCACTGCCCACCTCCTCCCTGAGGGGCAAATATTCGGCAGAAACGTGACTATCTCCTCGGTCGAACGTCGCCCCTTGGCGAATGCCCAAAAACGAGACGTTTTATAGTTTCTTTGGAGTTCCTCATTTTCTCAGAAGCCAGCTCGCATTTCGTGCAGCGCGAACCTTCATTCAAAGCTTCCATTTGTTGACTTACAACACAGCACAGCGCGAGGCACAACATCACGCAATCAGCAGTTAAAATAAGCACTTTTCCGCTTTCCAAGGAAGTGACATATGTCACTGCCAGCGGGAGCAGCCGAAGTCAAACAACAGCACGCCATCACTTCGCAGCCCTTTCTCTGGCTTGCTGTGTTGGTGTGTTTTTTCTTTAAGGTCTTCTGTCCGAAGCTCAAGTAACAACTTCCACGAACGACAGCAGTTTTTTAATCACGCAATTTGAAGGATACATTGAACTTCCCTTTCATAGCCCCCTCTCCATGGGGAAAAGTTTTTTAATTTTACGCTTTACTCTCGATCCCTTTGCGAAGAAGGGACATTTGACAGCGGAACGATGAAATAATCTATCCCAGCTGAACTGCACCGTGTCCACGGTACATGAATATCCATCCTCGTCCACGTCGTGACGGTCCCGAATGGACGGATAATGTGCATCGCCCGCCAGTCGACTTGGCCACAAGTGAATTTCCTTCAAACGACATGAGAATGAAGCCATTACACACAGCAAAAGGGACTGCGGAGCAAAACGCAAAAGGACACTAAAATACAAATACCACGACGACGACGACGGCGACCGAGACGAAAGCAACAACGAATAAGGAGCGCACACACAAAAAAAGGACTTTAATCAATTTATCGTCGAATGAAATTTAATTTTCCTCACGATCCTGTAGACTCGTGGGAAGCAAAGGTCCTTCCAACTTTCGTTCGGATGATTCTTCCTTTTTTTTCCTTTTTCTTTTTTTTTCATTTTATTTCCCTTTTTATTTTCTTGCTCCTTTTTGTGTGTTAACGGTTCGATTCGCGTTCGAGGAAATTCCTTTCCATCAAAAGTATCCATCCAGAGCCGGTGGGGCGTTGGGCTTCCCTTTCATTGAGCTCATCATTATTAGGACTGCGGGGCGGCCAGCCACTAAGAGTATTTTCTTGCGGAAGCCACCGCCATCGCTGAGCAATGTCCTTGAGCAGTTTTTCTATGAAAATTTCCAATTTTTCCAATGGACCGGAAAATCAAACATTCTGAATACTTGCTACTGCCTCGGCGGCGGATTCTTATTCAAACAGCCAGCCAGCCAGTCAGGCCGGCAACTTCCTCTCGTTTCCGAGCTGAAAATAGCCGTTCATTGTGAAGTGATGGAGAGTGATGGGAGTTACGCCCAGGCAGGTCCGTGAGCCTCTTGAAAAGTCATAATTAAATACTTTGGCGGAAGAAGGATAGCTCAGAAGTTGCCGAAGAAAGGAACAAAAAAAAGAAGCATTGCCTGTAGGTTGTGCGGGAATTAAGGATATTAAACTAATTTATTAATATTTGAGTTTGTCGGCAGTGAAGTCGAGTGAAATGGGTTCAAGCGATTACCAATGACGAACGATGTGGGTTTCCAATCAGAAGCGAACAGTCGAGGAACTTAAGTTCGGCCGGCCGATGATGTATTGAAGTCGGCCCAGAGGCGACAGGGTGCGTCTTGCTAAAGGTCAGGCAGTGGTCGGGGGCTTACTGAAATGAAAGACGCCCGAAAGATGGAGTTCGCAATTGTGTCTGCTCTTCCCACACAATTTCAGTAAAACAATAAAACAACAAGGGACTGAGAGTGCAGCCTTCAGCTTTGAAGAGCTAGGGACTGAGAGGGGAGCCTTCAGCTGGAAGAGCAGTCGACTGAAAGTGGAGCCTTAAGTTGGGAGGGCAAGGGACTGAGATTGGAGTCTTAAGCTTGGAGCGCAAGGGACCGAAGGTGGAGCCCTCAGCTTGAAGAGCAAGGGACTGAGACTAGCGCCGCGGTCTGAATTCTACCTACAGGGAGTCAACTTCGAAGCCACTCTAATTCCAAGACCGGATCTTTCAGAAAAGCTACTCAATTTGAAGACAGTCTCTTAGCAAGGACCCCTGGCGTATTTTTATCGAACTTCTGTGACGTTTTTCACCCTTCCCACCCCCTTCATGCTCCATTGAAATTTGAACGAATTACACCGTTATTATGGCAGATTCCCATCGAAACAGATGCCATTCAGTCCGAAATTCATTCAAAGCCCATCTCAAAGCCGGTGAAACACCAAGTCCACACCCTCATGTGTCATCAGACAGTCGGTAGCATCTACACACTTAATGTCTGAAAAGGTCCTTGTAGTTTCCACTTAAGTTACTCCGTGTTCGCTTCAAAGCCATTCATGCCATCACAACAAGGCTGCCCTTCCACACGTCCGTGATCGGAGTCCTGCTTCCTGGTCTCTCCGCCTCTCTCTCCCTCTATCTCCCACTCCTTGTCTCTCTCTCTCTCCCCGTCTCGACAGCAATGTATACGTAACCACTTAGGGCTATCTCTCCACTCATTCCAGCGCACCTCGCCTAGTCACCGTGATGCTGCAACATCAGTTCGAGCCATAGTTCGGCCTAATCCCGATGATGAAAGTCGACCGGTGGAGGGGGGGGCAACACAAACTAATTGCTTCCTTCTCCTGCTGCTTATAATGTTCCTTCGACCGTATCAGCAGCGCCAGCAAACTCTTGAACATCATCGTCATTGTTGCCCGGTTATCCTGCCAAAGGATGTCTGCATGTGTGTGTGTGTTTGCTTCCGCATGTGTCTTCGGGTACTCCAGCTGCCCACGGATCCCTCGTTTTCCCGAACACCCCGACAGCTTCACTGATAGAGGTCCACACTGCGTGCACTTTAGACTATCGGCCACACACACGCAGCACTTGGGGGCTCACCGTATCCACATCTGCATTCGAGTTCCTTTTGCGTTCCAAATGCAGGTTAGGAGAGCATTTAGGGCGACGCGACGACTGTGCCTGCGCCACTCGCAGACCGAGAGCCAAGTACGTTCCTTGGCTGAGTGCACTATCTGTGTCCAGAGGCGGTAGTTACACCAATTCCGAGAGTGACAAACGCCCAAGATAGCCGACAGTCGACAGCAGTTCCAGTTTGAAGGTTCTCCCGGCTGGGCCTGTGTCAGTCTCGATGGCCGGGGGAGACGAGCACTCGCTATCGGGAAGGAACGGAGCACAGAGCTGGACGGTTTTGGAAAGGCAATATCACCATAAATGTGATGTGTGTGTGCTGGCTCGCCTGTGTGAGGCGGTTGCTGTTGTTTTCGGAGAGAAGGTTGCGCCGAGGTCAACCCTTTGTCCTCGGATCGGTTCTGGAATTGGTGCACTGGGTGCCCGCTACTGAGACCAGATGTTTTTGTTGCGTGAAGGCGGACAGTACGGAAGGGACGGGGGAAGTGTAAGTGTGTAAGAGGCATTCCAAAAATGGTCAAATTGCATTTCAAAGGAGCATCAGATAGGCACTACGAGATGAAGAGGTCGGCTTTTGAACAAAAGGAGAGACGGATGTCGGTGAGTCATTGTCGGGCGGTTGCTTGGACTTGGCGCTTGGCCAACGAGACATGGGTTCCGTCTTCCTGTTCTTCTTGAAGGAGATTGTTGGGAAACGAGGAAGAGAACTCTGGTGTTTGAGCGTAGCTAAAGAAATCGCTGATTCCAGGCTGAGGCAGGATCGATTATCAGACGAGGAAATAAAGAATTAGCTGTGCTGTCTTCGTTCTCGTTTTCTTCTGTTTGATGCTTTGTGGAACAGTGTGGTTGCTTCTCGAATTGTGACGCAGTTTGTATGTCAATTTAAAAGTGCCTAGAGTTATCCGATGCTGTTGCCTCTTTGAACCGCTTCTTAGCTGGTTGCAATTAAACCTAATTTGGTCCATGGTGCCGGCGGGCGTTTGAGATAATTTTGATTG
This sequence comes from Eristalis pertinax, assembly GCA_907269125.1. NCBI lineage: Eukaryota > Metazoa > Arthropoda > Insecta > Diptera > Syrphidae > Eristalis > Eristalis pertinax. The sequence continues at coordinate 5,203,039 of OU026146.1, forward strand.
CTGAAAACCGCATCGTTTTTTAGACATCGGCGATTTTGTAAAATGAAGTACTTGAGGTCACCTTCGCCAACACTTTTCTCAGCTCTTATTGGTCGTAGCGGCATCGCGTTTGGCTCAAAAGAAGCGTCATCTGAAGCTTAGGATGAAGTAGAGCAAAGTCTTCGACTCGAAACCTGTGGGGCAACGCAACAGAAGACGCCTGAGTCTAACGTGGTGCACCCAAGTGGTAATAACATCAACCAACTTAGCGTGCGAAACTGGAGACAGCTAGGCGGAGATCGCGTTAGTTGGAGAGGCTTGTTGTTTGAGGCCCAGGTCCACCACGGACTGCAGGGCCATACAAAGAAGAAAAGCAAAGTAGACCGCGCCGCACTTAAGACGTCTAAATCACTGTAAATGTAGCCTCCTAGAAATGAGCACCTACGAGATTCTCAAGCCGGGCTTGTGGAGAGGAGGATGCTTTCTACCTCATCAGGAAGCCGATTTTAATGACATCTAGCCGTCAGGCGTATTCTCGCAGAAGCCAGTGTCCTCTAATGACACCAACTTCGTAACCAATGTTCCACCTACTGCTTGGAACGTTTGGAGGACGGTCTATGTCAGATCATCTAGGAGGCGGTGCCCTTAAGCCATCTTGTGTTAGACAATTGGATCGTCTCGTTCTGTGGAGCAGTAGTTTCCAAATGGCGAGAGAAAGGTTGCATTAATGGCTGGCTCATGCCAGCCATTAATGCAACCTCTGGTGGAAAAAGCCAGCACCTCTCCGTTTCATTGTAAATATGGACTGGAGGCAGCCGAGGCGGGGATAGATTCGTGGCCGTATGTGCAGACGGGATGAAGGCTAACATGGACAAATCAGAGGTTATGGCAATTTCCAGAAAGCCTGTCCACTGCATGTTAGTGGAGTCCATTGAAGCAGGTGGAAAGGTAGCTCGGGATCTTTTTCACGAGTGATGGGAGGAGTTAAGCTGAGCCTTCCATCTCTAATCACAGTCGTCGAGCTTGGTGTTAAAGTCAACTCAGTTCCTATTCGAACCCACATGAAATTTGGGTAATGACCGAAAGAATAAGATCGCGAATAGAAGCTGGCGAGATGAGATTTCTTTCTGCTGTTGTAGGAATTACTCGCTGGGCTAAGCGTGATCTAACACGACCGTACGCGAGGAATTCAATGTCGAGCAGGTGCTTCTTGGAATGGAAAAGGCTATGCTTCAATTTGGGCACATGCCACGAATGTCCCCATATCATCAGGATTTCTAAGGAGTGACTGAAATGCCTGCGAGACGTCGCCAGACCATCAAAGCAAAGCCCGCTTGGCAGACCAAAGATGAGGCGGTTGGACTAAGAAAAAAAATCGCTTGGTTGCGTTTGGAAACAGCTTTTGATGAGTTAGAGTCAACGGCAACAGCTGGATGGCGCAGTTGGTTGAGTGCCTGCCCTTGAATGAAGGGGTCCCCGGTTCGAATCCCAGTGAAAGCATAAGGAATACGCTTTATCTGGATTTTAAATCTAGTTCAGTCATCATTTTTCCTTGGGATCAATTTTCGGAGTTCTCGATCAGTGGTAGTAGTCTGACTATGGGTATGACAATAGTCCAAGATGGTCCAAGTGTTCTGGTGATTTCGCTGGCAGCCCACTTACCTACCTTCCTGCCTAGAGTCCATGACGTTGTATCGAGTGGCCTGGAGATCTCTCGAGCGGACCCTTTAGTGGATCATGCGGGCCACTGAAGATGAGATTAGATGGAGCGCGCTTCAGTTGAAGCCCTCATTCGCATCAGGCCTAGACTCCGTTTCTGCAATTGAAGCCTTCAATGAATTGTTCTTTGAATGCTAATGGGGACGTATTGATGAAACAGTCCCCACTCCCAGTCCCAATCAGACTCATTCGCAGAGTTTCAACTCCATTCTGTGGCAGCTACAGGCGTCAGGTTAGGTTAGATCCGTGGGTAGACGCTAACGCCACGTCTCAATTAGGTCCTGATGGATCCATTCTGATGCCCAAAGGGTATTAGGGAGCCTTCAGCTGTCTCGGATTTTGAAGAGAGAGAGAGAAAGAGAGAGATCAGGATCTCACGGCCCCACCTCTTTCGTGTCACTGACGATGCTCAAAGAGTATAACTGTCTAGAAAAAGCTTCCCAAACTTGGCCGTTCAGAGTCGGCATAAAACTGTAGGTGCCTTCCACTCGTGATAGAACAATAGCACGCACAACGCGAGTGGTTGCTGAGAAGCTATACCCTGGCCCTCCCATATTATTATTATATTATTACAACAAAGTTGTTCATTTTCAATTCTCCTCTTAACTCATGTATGTCCATTTCGATAGAGAACAGAGAACACGGTCCCTGAAACCTTCCTGGCCATCGTTTATGTTTGTGTCCAGAGAAGGTTCACTGGATTCTGCGCTAAACAATGTCAACAAATTGATTCTTGGAGTTAGATTCCGAAATTTCTTCTATTTGTTCATAGGGCGCCACAGGCCACGCTCCTCAGTTCACACGATCCCTTGTTGCCTGTATCTGGTCTCAAGCACCATTCTGTGTTCCAAGGTCTACTTCTCCACAAGCGATTGGAACAAGTCTCTAAGTGGTTTCCCACATTGACACATCGGTCTAAGTGAAGCTTAGACTAGCCACAAAGAAGCGAGCAGTCGCCCTAACAACCTACCCACCTTCCCACATTAACTTAATCCCTTTTGCATCCTTGCTACTCTCTGGCAACAGCTCTTCGTTCAGCGTCAATTTACGACCAATTCAGGCTCACGACACTTTCATTCCCAAGCCACTTTCCAAGGCATGATGTAGTTACTTTGCTCGTTTCGTAAGCTTAGCTCCACTCGATAAAACCTTGGTCACGACAAATTCGCAGATATTTTCTGACCAGCCAGCATTCAGTTCATCAAAACCTCTCCTTACCCAAATAAGATGCGGGGTTTCCCTCCCGAATTCCAAGCCCTTACACGAGCTCCGCCACAACAATGTGCCATCCTCTAATCAAATCAAAAAACAACAAAAGTCTCTCTCTTCTTCGCTGCAGTCTGCCTGGAAACTTTCTTAATCTACACACAAATGGCAAAGCTTAGAATCGCATCGCTTGCAAATGCAAAACATAAATGCACAAAAGCACTCTCATCACTCGGCCACAGCCTCCCCCATATCGGGGAACACCCTTCAAATATCGTTTCAATAAAAAGTTTAAATAGTACTTGCCCGCTTCACTGACTGGTTGCAGTGCCCCCTTCCGCTTTCGAATGCAATTGGACGAGACTTCTGCCGAAGTCCTCTGGTTTGGATGGATTTCAATATATCCCAGTCTTCGCACAAAAGTCATTTAAAAGTTTCCCTTTGGCCGTCGCTGCCCAGGCCACGAGCAGTATTCCTCACCCACGCCCCGCCAGAGCAACGAAAAACGGCCTTTAAATCATTGGAAAGTTTTATTATGAACTCAGTCTCTCCCGCTCGAGTCCTTATCTTTTCGGGGCGAAGGACAGAACAGGGATCAACAGCAGCAGCAACAACAAACTGGTCAAAATGCACTCGTCGAAAAAGTTGTGCCACCGTCGTCGGACCTCGTCAGCCCGGAGAAAGTTTTTACGATTCTCCCAAAAAGGACTCGCTGTCAGCGACCGACCTGGAATGAGAGTGTTGCCCGGGCGGTGAGGTGGCAGGCTGCACACGAATCTCCTGCCGACGTCATATTGCCCGATTTATTTGAATTAATTTCGAATAATAAAACGCCAGGATGTGAGCAACACACAACACACAGTCACAGTCGTCGTCGTCGTTGTCGTCGTCGTCGTCTCCATTCCCATGGGACTGAGCGGAGGCCCTAGTCCGGCTGGAAGGGGGGGGCAGTCGGTGGAAGAAGGACATCGACTCTCCCAAGGGTCATTAAATACCGATTTCGTCGTTTGATTTCAATCAATAAACAGAGCTCAGAACTCAATGGGACAGAACTTTTAAATTGGGCTTCGTGGTGGCTGTTGCCTAATGGCTGCTGGTGATGGTCGACGGTGGCTGATGATGGGGGTGGCATGGCGCTGCCCCCTTCGATGGTGGATGGCCAGGGGGCACGACTGTGCTGTCGATGCTTTGTTGAACGGGCAAAATGTTTGTTTTTTTTTTTTTCTGAAACAAAAGGAGTTTTTAAGTATTGAAAAGTTTTTCAATTTTCTCTCAACTCGCCGAGAAGACGTGTGCGGTGTGGGTATGGGTTGGTTGACAACAACAAAAACAACAACAACAACAGGGCTCCTAGCAGTTGCCAGCGCGGACATCAAGGAGCGGTGGATGCAGGGTGTGGTAAACTCCGGCTGAATGTGATGGAAGCCTGCCATGGAGTACATTAGAACCAATCGGGTTGGGTCGAGTCGGGTCGGTTGGTTACAGTTATAGAAAATGAAAAACACAATCAAGATTTCATAGCCTTCGACTGGGGCTGGACTGACTTAGAATGGCGGAGTGGGGAGGGGGAGAAAATAGGGGGTCTTTGAAAGTTTTATGCACCGCATTGTTGCAGAATGGGGGCAGCTGTTTTGAAGAGTCGCCTGAAGGAAATCACGTGAAGGATATAACATATTTGTTTGTTTCCTTAGTTTGTTGCACTGCGGAACTGGGCTGAGTGTGTGAGTGTTTTGTTTTCTGTGTTTTTTTCGTTGTGCAGGAGCCGAGAGGAGTGAGTGCGAGAGTCTAAGGCAATTCCATTGCAGTCAGAGTCGGTGATGAAGTTTGAAAATTGCATTCGCAAAAGGGGGTTATTCACTGTGTTGTGTGGAGTTTCGTATTCAATGGGAGTTGCCTTTGAATTGATGATGAGGAGGAGACCAATTCATTTAGAGCTTCGAAGCCGAAGTTACTTGTGGAAATTGGAAGTGTTTTTTGAAGAGTTGATTACATTGCTGAGGGGCTCTCGAGGTTGAGTGTGGAGTGCGCACAGGGCAGTAAGCAACAGAGTCTAATCGGAGTTTTATGCTTTATGTCAACATAAATGAAAGCACTGCTCTTGGGGACGAAATTGATTTGCAAAGTGGATGGAAATTACCTTATGAGCTTAGAATGTAATGAAGTTGAGTTAAGTGTGGCTTCAATTGGGAAATTTTGGTTCACGAAAGTGTGTCTGGCATGTCGACACTGCATCTAGTCGGTTTTCTGGACGATGAAGGTGTGTGGAGTGCTTAAGGAGTGACATCGTTCTAACCCCTGTCACCTAAGATGGGCAGGTAGGCTACCAAGTCGCCGCAGAACTGGTTTTGGTTTGGGTTAGGTTAAAAGTCAAAAATCCGAGGACGGCACTGGTTCGGCCACATCTTCCGTGTGGACACCAATAAGAGCGTCTTTGAATCCGAGCCACCTGCTTCGAGAAGGAAAGGAAGACCAAATCATCGCGAAAGTAAGACAACTTGGTCTGAGTGACTGCAGCGTGCACAGAACCGCCATCGATGGAAGGCAGGTGTCAGACCCTTCATGGGTCGTCGGCCTGAGAAGTAAGTAAGTAGGTTCAGTTGAAGAGCCTGTCCTTTGCGATACCAGGTGAATTGACTTACTCCTGTACCTGGAACCAGTTGGCTGTTAGAACAAAGCGGTCCAGCTGGCTTATACTAATGACATCCAGTTCGGTCAAATTGTTGAAAAAGAGCATAGCACGAGCATAGGAGGTGATGTGTGGTCTTCTCTTTTGGACATCACATTGTTCTTCAGTCGGGACAGTGCGTCTGATGTGCCTCTGGTGAGTTCCAAGGAAATAGCAACACCCACTCCTTCATCTGTCTTCGATTCTGTTTACATCGACAGAGGATCGCTCACCATCTGAAGATCCATTCGAATCTGGACCGTGGAGGCAGTTTTCCTCGAAGATAGATTGAGGCAGCAGAGGGCCAGTGTCGCTGGTGCGGAAATTTAACTCGTTGAGAATAGTTAAAGACCGATCGGTTCACAGTCCTTAGCTTGTTCTGGTGCTGCCACCTGTTATCCATATATGTTCAGTGGCGAGAGATGGAGAAGATCGTTGAGACAACGTTCCGCACAATGGACCCAACAAGTTGGTCTAAGTGAGCCACGGCCTAACGGACCGACAGGGCACCCTCGCCTACCTAACGCTCCGCTAATCTACATTCAGGCCAGTCGTTGCACTGGATTGAGTGTGTTGACACCTGTATTTAGGGCTCTTCACCAATCTGAGACCCCGTTCCCCGTTCAATGCGTAGCTGTAGTCCCCATTTACATCCAGTTGCTTTATTCCAAAAATTATTCGGCGGTGGAGGCCCTCTTCTGACCCCTTTCTGGATGCCAGGTGAATGGTGGACAACAGCGAAAAAAAGGCAGGCATTAGGGTTGTGTCCTCTCACGGCCTATACGGCCTCAACAATCAGGATTTTAGAGTTGATCCGTGCTACTCTAGCATGACAAGCTTGTCAAGCACGCAACAACATTGCCGCCAGCTCGGTACCTTCATCAATGGCTTCTGTAGAAGGTCTCCTGATGAAGAGGAGACCGAAAAATGCAGCATATCCGGCTCTGCTGACCATCAGATGACGGCGCGTTGGGGACCTATTCCTTGATGACTTCAGCTTCAAGTCCATCGTTGGTTCACTACGTTTCTTTAGCTTAATGCTCAAAAACATGGATGATATACCAGTCGATGGACCAGTCGCATTCTTCTTCTTTTTCTTCATGTGGCGTCAACCAACAAGCCTCTTCAGCCTCTCTAGATCGATCTCTCGCTAGCTGCCTCCAATTTCGCACTAGTTAAGGTCCTTCTCCACTTAGGTACGTCACCTAAGATGCAGGCGTCCTCTGTTACGTCGTCCCACAGGTTCGATGTCGACGACTCTTGGGGCCGGAGCTGAGTTATTCATGCGCTCTACATGATGTAGCCACCATTGGCATTGGATCCGTAGATTAGGCTTAAGTCGCTGTGCAGCTCGTACAGTTCGTGGTTGAGTCTTCTGCTCCAGATGTCGTCAGAACTTTCGACTTATTCATCCGCTTTTGAGATTGTTCATGCTACAGCAATACTTGGATCATCAGTGTCTTATATAAAGTCAGCTTAGTCCTTCGAAGGATGACTCTACTACTCAAGTGCCTCTTGAGCCCACAGAAACAGCGGTTGCTTCTGGAAGGCACTTCTGGAAGATCGTGCATTTAGTGCTGGCGTGTCATTATGACCAACCTGACGAGTTTGGAAGGCATGTCTGAACCGCACTGTTATCTTTCTGTTGCATTGAAATCGATGAGTAGGTGAGGACGAGTAGGTAAAGCTGTCGTATGAGGCCTAGAAATCAATGGATCGGTAATGGCTTGGATTTGTTCGTTTCTAGAATTGGGGGAAGCTTTGATTCATTGAGTCTCATTTGTGAATATTACCAAGGGCATACGTCCAGCAAGAAAATCCTTCTCCTGTGGCCAGCGATCAGAGCTATGACTACCTTCCAATCCTTGATGGTGCCAGGCACGCCGCTCCCAGTCAAGTTGTCCGCATTCGCGATCACCGTAGGATCTGTCTTCTTCTCCAAGCTAATTCTATCGGTGACCAGTAAATGAGCTCCGCCGGGTCAAGATTTCAGACCACTCTTTTCAATGCGGCCAGCATCCCTTTCTTCAGCATCTTGCTCTAAGATTCATAGTTTTCTTCTGTTGTGTACAATATCCCCCCACAACCCTTCCTCTTTTGTGCCACTGCACACACAAGTGAATACATGGGTTCCCTCTCAGTTATCTAATTGCCACCTAGCTTCTAGGCAAATCCTCCTTAATCCCCCCTCACCCGGCCTTAAACGAGTAAACTTAACAAAGGAACAGCATATTTCGCTCACGGAAATGAGCTTTTATCAAATTTATTCCGATTCCGTCGTATGGATATCACATGCGCTTCGCCTATCCCCCACCGATCACAGCCCAGTCCCCACCATCACACGGATATCTCTTACATCTCCCTGCCCATCAACCAAAACCCTCCAGCGTCGTCGTCGTCTTCTCTAACGATTCACACAAGTATTCAGTGGAACGGCGGCGGCGGAACTCTGTGGCGGTGGCGAAAACAAACGTGATCGGAAGACGGAACCAGGCAGTCAACACCCGATTGCACTCGGCACAAAGCCTGTCGATGCGCCATCACCGCAATATGAAGTTGTGCGGAAGCCACACGAAAATCCGTCCCAAAACAAGAGGAAAAAAGGAACGCAAACCAAAGGGAAACCCGAAATTCATGGCCTGCTCTGCTCAGTGGATACGAGAGGATACGTCGTCGCTTGAGGAGTTCTCGCATTTGGAATTCCAAACAGATTTCCAACTGATTGTGGGGGTGAGCGGGGAGGGCATAAATTACGTTACACTCCGCATGCACCACAAACAAGACCGGCGTCATCTTCAAGGACCAGCCAGCCCCCAAAACAACACGCTCGTCGCATGGAAAAAATTATTTATGAGTCTATCGCGGCGCGAATAACAGCATCGCCACTTGTGGGGTAGACCCCGAGGCTGTCGCCAGTCAGCTGAGGAACGGAAAAATAGCTGCGAATTGATTACATTATGCTAAGGACTCGGCATTCGTCGTCGCTGCCACAGCCGCGCCGCGTGCCTCGAAGCGGGCGATGATGTAAATTGAAAATTAAATTGAATTGCATTACAAGCGCGCTCCACCAAGATGCCCGGCAGGGGTTTGGGGGGAAGAACTGTGCAAAACTGACGTGAGGGTGCTGTGCACAGGATCTTCTGTTTTGCAACAAACAACAAGCCAATCATACAAATCAATTTAATTGTAATTCAATTTGGCTCCGAGAACGGGGTGCGAAAGAGTGTGTCCCGCTCCTGCATGTCGTCGGGAGGGGGATGATGATGTACGTCTCGTTATCCGCTCTTCGGTCGGGTGGACACTAAGATGATGCTCGAATGGAAATTTGATTATTTCATCGTGCGGAGCAGCGAATGGTGAACGATTGCTAATGATGATTTAATTTCGCTGTTGCGGCTCTCATATTCAGCGGCAATGGTGGCGCGGAAGTTTACACCAAAAGATTGTACAGATTTCATTCTGTCCTGGTGGCTAATTCGATTAAGAAACGGACGACGTCGTGGGTGACGCTTTAATTTGCACAAATGGGGTGTACGGAAATATCTCGGAGACGCTTTCGCTTTCTTTGCACTGCGCATTTTTTTAGGTGAAAAATTCGATGTCGTCGGATTCACTCGTGTACGAAAGTCGTAGGTAGCCTAGTTTGGCCGCTGTGCCAGTTGGAAGATGAGCTAGGATAAGGCTGAAAATGCCTTACTAAACACTGTCATTTTTTTCAGGTGAAAATCTCGATGTCGTCGGATTCACTCCAAATGTACTTGATTCGATTAATAGACACTAGACAACACACCCACAGGTGTACGAAAGTCGTAGGTAGCCTAGTTTGGCCGCTGTGCCAGTTGGAAGATGAGCTAGGATAAGGCTGAAAATGCCTTACTATACACTGTCAATTTTTTCAGGTGAAAATCTCGATGTCGTCGGATTCACTCCAAATGTATTTGATTCGATTAATAGACACTAGACAACACACCTACAGGTGTACGAAAGTCGTAGGTAGCCTAGTTTGGCCGCTGTGCCAGTTGGAAGATGAGCTAGGATAAGGCTGAAAATGCCTTACTATACACTGTCAATTTTTTCAGGTGAAAATCTCGATGTCGTCGGATTCACTCCAAATGTATTTGATTCGATTAATAGACACTAGACAACACACCCACAGGTGTACGAAAGTCGTAGGTAGCCTAGTTTGGCCGCTGTGCCAGTTGGAAGATGAGCTAGGATAAGGCTGAAAATGCCTTACTATACACTGTCAATTTTTTCAGGTGAAAATCTCGATGTTGTCGGATTCACTCCAAATGTATTTGATTCGATTAATAGACACTAGACAACACACCTACAGGTGTACGAAAGTCGTAGGTAGCCTAGTTTGGCCGCTGTGCCAGTTGGAAGATGAGCTAGGATAAGGCTGAAAATGCCTTACTATACACTGTCAATTTTTTCAGGTGAAAATCTCGATGTTGTCGGATTCACTCCAAATGTATTTGATTCGATTAATAGACACTAGACAACACACCTACAGGTGTACGAAAGTCGTAGGTAGCCTAGTTTGGCCGCTGTGCCAGTTGGAAGATGAGCTAGGATAAGGCTGAAAATGCCTTACTATACACTGTCAATTTTTTCAGGTGAAAATCTCGATGTCGTCGGATTCACTCCAAATGTATTTGATTCGATTAATAGACACTAGACAACACACCTACAGGTGTACGAAAGTCGTAGGTAGCCTAGTTTGGCCGCTGTGCCAGTTGGAAGATGAGCTAGGATAAGGCTGAAAATGCCTTACTATACACTGTCAATTTTTTCAGGTGAAAATCTCGATGTCGTCGGATTCACTCCAAATGTATTTGATTCGATTAATAGACACTAGACAACACACCTACAGGTGTACGAAAGTCGTAGGTAGCCTAGTTTGGCCGCTGTGCCAGTTGGAAGATGAGCTAGGATAAGGCTGAAAATGCCTTACTATACACTGTCAATTTTTTCAGGTGAAAATCTCGATGTCGTCGGATTCACTCCAAATGTATTTGATTCGATTAATAGACCCTAGACAACACACCTACAGGTGTACGAAAGTCGTAGGTAGCCTAGTTTGGCCGCTGTGCCAGTTGGAAGATGAGCTAGGATAAGGCTGAAAATGCCTTACTATACACTGTCAATTTTTTCAGGTGAAAATCTCGATGTTGTCGGATTCACTCCAAATGTATTTGATTCGATTAATAGACACTAGACAACACACCTACAGGTGTACGAAAGTCGAAGGTAGCCTAGTTTGGCCTCTGTGCCAGTTGGAAGATGAGCTAGGATAAGGCTGAAAATGCCTTACTATACACTGTCAATTTTTTCAGGTGAAAATCTCGATGTCGTCGGATTCACTCCAAATGTATTTGATTCGATAAATAGACACTAGACAACACACCCACAGGTGTACGAAAGTCGTAGGTAGCCTAGTTTGGCCGCTGTGCCAGTTGGAAGATGAGCTAGGATAAGGCTGAAAATGCCTTACACTGTCAATTTTTTCAGGTGAAAATCTCGATGTCGTCGGATTCACTCCAAATGTATTTGATTCGATTAATAGACACTAGCCAGCATACTCACAGGTGTACGAAAGTCGTAGGTAGCCTAGTTTGGCC